>JAKELL010000388.1:0-42671 GCA_021524915.1 Lactarius akahatsu
CTCCCACACCACTGACACGGCTGTTTGCCCCTCCTCTGAGGGCATTGAGCGATCAGGTGGTCTGTCGACTTGCACTGGAAACACTTGCAAGTCCATTTGTGCTCTTCTCCCTTTAAGCGTGGCATCTCGCAGGGTCCTCTGGTATGTGGGGGAATAGGAATGGACTTGGAAGTAGGTTGGGGACATATGAATTTGGCCTGGAGCTCATCATACTTTTCTGATATAAGTGGTATGGCGCGCACATACTGCAGCTGCTTCCGCATGCTTGCAAGGTCGCAATTGCGTCCTTCCGCAAGAGACACTCCCTGAGGCGAGACACGTCTGTATGAAGGCAGACATCACACAATTCCATCAAGACCTCGTTGACACATATAGCACGAGGATCATAGGGGTGGAACATGGCAAGTTGTTGGTCCGTGATATGTTGGGGAAGCTGTCCCTCGTACACCCCTCGCAAGTAAACCGATTGCACATAGCAGGGATGTCCCCTTCCCATAGTTCCGACAACTTCCTGATAATTCTTGCGATAGTAAATGAAGCATGTGATTCGCTTCGGGTACCCAGCTTCCCTGATCTTCAGAGGGAAATATAGATAGGAGAGATCAGGGTCATTATGGAGGAAGGTAAGCCCTGGGTCTACGGCATCTCCTTCATCATTGAGGAAGGCTAGGGCGGGATCTGGTTCGACAAGGTGGGGCTGTGTGGTAGGCGTAGTTATGTGGTCGATACCGAACCAGGAGGGAACAGGGGAAGTGGTATGTGTTCAAGAGGCGGTGGTGGGGTGCATGGTTGCAGTTTGGGGGGAGTAGGGACGAGGGGGATGTGTACAGTGATAGGGGTATCAACAGGGGGAGTGGTAAGGGTGAGTAGTGAGGTAGCTGCCTCTTCTCAGGCAAGGCGGTCAAGAGCAGGGGTGATCAAAAACAAGACAGGGGGGTCTAAACTGCGGACTACGGAGTACGGTGTACAACCCTCTGGCTGCAAGGGGACACCCTGGTCCTGTGAGGGTACAGTTAGTTGTTCAAGTATGATTTGCGCCAGGGGGCGTGAAGGAACTTTTGAAACGATAGGAGTGGACATCATGGTTGTATCAGTGGGAGAAAAGGTATGCGTTGCTTGGGTTTATGGGGTGTTCCTTTATATCTTTCGTCCAGCCCCTTCGGCGGTAGGATTGTGCCGGTAAAAGTCAGCGATAAGGTCAGGTGCATGGCAGACATTCTCAAGTGGTTCCCACGAACTATCACTCATGGGGAATCCCTTCCACTGGACTAAGAACTGGAGTTTGCACCCTTGGCCATAGAGCCATGATCTGAGGATCTGCTCCACTTCGAACTCTTCTTCTCCATCCACAAGGTCAGGGGGAGGTCGCATGAAGTTTTCCCCATGTAGTTCCGTCTCCTTATATGGGGTAAGGAGGTTGGCATGGAACACGGGGTGGATCTTCCATGACTTTGGAAGTTCCAACTTGTAAGACACCGTTGATAAGACCTTCTTAATGCGGAATGGCCCATGACGTTTGGGAGCTAACTTGGCTGTGGGGTAGAATGTTTTAAGGTTCGTTCCCTCTAGCCACACTTGTGCCCCTTCCTGATAGGGGATGAAGCGGGTACACCCTCGCTTCATCATGAGTTCTTGGGCGTGTTTGATGCAATCTTGCGCATGTTGTCAACGAGTGCCCATATCTTCTAGTTGCCAATCAACAGATGGAGATGTCGTGGGTTTTGGGGTCCATGAAGTGCGCAGTTCCCAGCCCATGATTAGTGAAAAGGGGGAGTGCTTTGTGGTCGTGTTAGGCCATGAGTTATGCACGAATTGTGCTACTGGGAGGGCCTCTGCCCAGTTATCCTGCTGTACATTGCTCCAATGGCATAGGTACTGTTCCAGCCACTGGTTCGTTTGCTCAGATTGGCCATCTGTCTGAGGGTGGTATGTTGATGAGATGTTTTGTCAGATCCCAAGGACTTGGCAGAGTTGTTTCATGAATGCTAATGTAAATCGGGGGTCTCAGTCTGTAATCAGTCTTTGGGGTATTCTGTAATGGGGGTATACGTGGCGAAGGTACAGCCGAGCTACACCTTCTGCCATGATGGTTTCGTTACATGGGATGAAGATGGCTGCTTTTGAGCAGTTGTGGTTGGTGATGGTAAGGATTGAGTCGTATCCCTGTGATGGTGGTAGTTTTGTGATGAAGTCCATGGCGTCAACTTTGAATGGTTCTGTGTCTGGGTCTGTCATGATGGGGAAAAGGTGTGGTTTTTGTCGGTGGGGGTTGATTTTGTTCGCTTGGCACGTAGCGCATCCTTTGACGTATTCTTCTACGCCTTTGCGCATGTTGGGCCACCAGTAGTCTCATCGTACGAGTTCATAGGTGTTCATGATTCCAGGGTGTCCCATTGCTGGTGTATCATGGAAAAAGGTGATTACCCCCCTCTTAAGATCATTGTCCCTGACAATGACAAGGACTTCTCCTTTCCACCATAACCCATCATGCTTTTTCAGGTTGTGTGGTTCGACCCATCACAATACTTGTGATTCATCAAGGTTTTGTGCGATTTGCATCCAAATGTCCATGTTGTGCATTGACATTTCTGTGGCTTGAATGAAGCGCTCAGTGGGGAGGACAATAACGTTGTTGTTGTCCTCATCGTTTGGCATGTAATCCGCTCGACGTGATAGGGCATCTGCATGACTGTTCTTGATGCCAGAAACGTGTTTTAGTATAAAGTCGTATTCTGACAATTCCAGGAACTCGCGCGCTACTCAGCAGCTGATCTTCCATGGTTCCTTCCAGTATAGCAGGTTGGCATGATCGGTGTGTATGATGATTTTATGGGGGGAGCCAACGAGATATGTCCGCCAGGTGTGGAGGGCTTTGACCACTGTGAGTAGCTCTCTGTCATAAATGTCGTAGTTCCTCTTGGCCTGGGACAGCGATTCCGAGTGGAATGTGACTGGGTGGAGTTTCTGGTCGTCTCCTAGTTGGTTGAGTACTGCACCAATCACGATGTTGGACGTGTCTACCTCCAATTTGAATGGTTTTGTTAAATTGGGAAATAGGAGGACCGGTTCTTGGCATATTTTGGCTTTTAACGTGTTCGAACGTGCGTTGTTGATCCGTCCCCCAGTGCCACGGGGCGTTCTTTTTTGTAAGGTTGTGAAGAGGGTGTGCGAGTGAGGAGAATCCTTTAATGAATTGGTGATAAAAGTTGCAGAAGCCGATGAAGGTGTGCACTTCTTTGAGGTTCTTTGGGGGTTGCCAGTCACAAATGCCCTGTATTTTTACAGGGTCCATCTGTAGTTTTCCATGTCCGATGATGAGTCCAAGATATTCAGTCTCGCACACCTCAAACTCGCACTTCTCTGGTTTGATGTAGAGGTCATTTTCCTCGCAGATCATCAGAACTTGGTGAACTCTTTCACAATGACGTTCGAGGTTATCAATGGTTGCGATGAGAATGTCATCCATGTACACGATCACCTTGCTGGTTAGTACTGGTCCTCTGAATGTGAAGTCCATCATTGCTTGGAACATGGGTGGGGAGTTTGTGAGGCCGAAGTACATTACGAGTGGTTCGAAGGCTCCCTTGTTCATTTTGAAGGCAGCCTTCCACTCATCTCCTTTGTTTATGCGGACATTGTTATATCCCCATTGGGTGTCTAACTTGGTAAATAGTCGTGTGTCACAGATTTTGTCAATGAGTTTGGGGATGAGTGGCAGTGGGTAGTGGTTGCGAATAGTGACTTCATTTAGTCGTCGATAGTCTTGTACGGGCCTGAGTTTCCTGTCTTTCTTCTTTATGAAAAAGAATGGTGAGACGTATGGGGACTTCGACGGTCGAATGTACCCCCTCTCGAGTTGTTCGGTGAGGAACACTTCGAGCGCCTTGTCCTCTTCCTGCGTCAACAGATATACTTTGCAGTCCATTGTTGCAGGGGCATTGGGTACTAAGTCGATGGTGTGGTCCCATGGTTGCTTAGGTGGGAGACGGTGGGATGCTTTCTCACTGAAGACTTTGTGATGTCATTGATATTCTGGTGGGACCATCTCTTCAAATGTTCACACCTCCTTTTTGGCAGCTTCTTGTTGCACCAATTCGGATGTGGTTGTGGTTTTACGTATCAGCGCCATACAAGGTTCCTGTTCGTCGTCCATTAGTTGTTCCCACGCTTCCTCATCAAGTTGGTACGTCTCCAACGCCCATATGGATGCTTCCATGGGCGTGGCTTCGTCCGATGACTGGAGGCTGGATACAACTACTGGTTGGAATTCTTTGTTCAGCGTTGCTTCTCCCCATTTCACAAGTGGTTCAAATGCTGAAAACCAAGGGTAGCCCAGTATGACTTCGTCTTTTCCTAGATTTGTTACTAGGAAGCGAAGTGTCTTGGTGTTATTTCCAGTGCGGACGTTCAGATCGGTGTATTGGGTAATAGCCCCATCTTGGTTATGAGTTCCGTCCACGTTCCAGATGTGTATTGGTTGTGTGACGTCACGTGTTCCAATTTGCAGTCACTTCAGTAGCGAGGCGCAAATAAAGTTGTCGGTGGCTCCTGAGTCTAGGAGTACTTGTCATTCAGCTGTTGCATGTGCAGATTTGAAAAGGACTGGGATTCTCATGGATTGATATCTGCTATGGTACACATTTACATTGAGTGCTCTAGCCCAGGCCATCAGGTTCAAGCGTCAAGAAAATCCTCTCTTGCAAATAACTTTTCCACCATGAGGTCTTGTACCTCCTGTGGTTGCGCTTTCATCGCAGCGATCTGTGCTTCAGCCTGCTCTGCCGCCGATAATACGTGGCTAGATTGTATGGCGATAGTAGTGACAGCAGGAGCTGATATGGCTGGGGGAGAGGGGACAGGAGTTTGTTGGATGGTCGTGGAGGACGCAGTGATTCGAGTGCCCTTTTGTGGGCAGTTACATGAGATGTGCCCCATGACACAGCATCTGAAACAGCATCCCTCCTTTTGGAGTTGAAGTCGGTTGGCATCCATAAGAGCCATGGAGGCTCGGGTGTGTCCAACATCCATGGCATTCGGGTCGTGGTTCTTGTTGAGAGCCTGTACCCATTGTTCACAGTTATGCCCTCCCTTCTTTTGTCATGGGGTTCTATTCTTTCCGAGTCAGTCCTTTAAAACCAAGTATTCAGCCTGTTGTAGATGGGCGGCTCTTTTCCAGTCTTCCCACGTAATGGGATGCTGGAAGCAGATGGCGTTGACTACTAACTGGTTCTGGAGTCCTTCTTGGAACAATTCTAGTGTGGTAGCTTCATCTGGATTGTATCTGGCTTTTGTGGTGAGGTTACTGAATTGTGCGATGTAAGAGTCGATGTCTTCCCCCTTCATCATGAGGTTCTGCAAGGCTTTGTGGGCCTTAGTCTGCTCAGCAGTGTCGGTGTAAGCCTGTGTGAATTGGGTTTCAACCTCATTCCAGAGGTTCTCTTCGGTTTGAAGAACTCCTCCTGCTAGCTGAGCTTCTATCTGTTGAGCCGTAATACTTACTATAAGGCTCATTACGTAGGAATGACAGTACGATTAGTTATGCTATACACGTAATTCGGAGTATTTAGTCATACGGTATACGTACAGAATCCCCTTAAGGGATTATTCCGAGTCCACCGGTGATTAGACATTAGGCGACACTGAAAACGCGATATTGTGGACGCCTCTACTCATCACTTTTCCCCAAACGGACATGGGTGGACCATAGAGTATATAAATCCTACTATAGGAGCGAGTACCTATACACATCTCTCTCCACCCCACTTTGAGCTTCCTCTGCTTCACTCTAAGCCTCGTCTAAGCTCTCTACACAGGTAAGGGTCTACCTGTACACTGCGTGCATTGCTGCGCAACACTATCCACCTCATTTGTTTGTCGACCCAATCATCGACAAGTGGTCCTCTAATGTAGGACAGGAATGTCATGGTTCGCTGGGCTGGTACTGCTAGCAGGTCGATGGTGGGGTTCATTCCTCGGTACAGTTTGAAGGCTCATAAGAATGCCTTGCTCTGTTCTCGATTTCCATCGAATTCTGGGGGTGGGTTCCCTCCTAGGTGGCCGTTGCCTCCCAGGACTGGCATGGGTGGTGTGGCTCCTCCAGCTGGGGCTGGTCTGCCACTGCCACCACCACCACCCCCACCCCCACCCCCACCACTGGTGGGGGTTCCTCTGGTGGGAGCTCCACTTCCACTGGGTGCTCCTCCCCCACTGGTGAGGGTGGTACTTGCTGATGCAGATGCTTGTCCCTGCTGAGCCATTGCGTAGGATGGGAATGCTGAGACTGGGAGGTTCATTGTTGGTACAGATATACTCAGAGATGTAGTGTCTTGGGGGTCGATATCAATTCCTGAGGGATTGGATGATCCCAAAGGGCCGGTTTGTAGGGTGAGGGGTACTGGTCTGGTAGTGTACCACGCTCCTTCATTTGGAGAGTATTCAATGAATGCCCAGAGGCGTTTGTCTTCAAGGTAATGGATTTGTCAGTAGGATCTTGTTGTGGGGTCGAAGATGAAGTATCCCTCGACTCCATTATTTTCTGCCCAGACCGCTGCTCCCTTAACTCTGTCAGATAGTTCGTTGGAGCTAAGACGATCAATATATCCAGGCTTGAACTTGGTTTGACTGCAACTGGACGTCGCCACGGTGAGAGACTTGACTTAATGTAACACCACCACAGGGGCGTTAAGTACAACGTGTACTTCAGCAAGTCAATGGGATTGGAAAGGTGTGAGCTGGTTAAGGCTCAGTTCGGTGGTGAACAAGTGTCACTTGGCCTCCCAGGGACACAAGGACAATAGCGGAAAATCAAGGCTCAAGCGAAAAGGCGAGCAAAAACAGGGACTCAAGCGCAACAGGCAGTCTAAGGTCGTTTCGTGAGGCAAAGATGATGTGGTATTACGCAAGAAGTAAGTCTACCATACAAGCTAGGTAGGGTGTGACTTATATACTAATACAGGGTGTTTGGTTAAGCCAAACACATGACACCAGAATGATACCTTGTGCCTAATCGAGTACAAAGGGATACCTTATAATGAGAGCTACGGAAGTATGTGGGTTCACGCATACATCAGATTAATTTGGAAAGGTATAGTGGTTTTCAATGGCACAAACCGCTGGTCAAAAGGAGTTGGGTGTAAGTGGAATGGAGCAAAACGGCTGGGCGTGTGACAAATGAGAAGCCCGCGGAAACCACGTATCATACAGTAGGTGATGAAACAAGTCAAAGCGTATGCGACGAGAAGTAGAAATTGTAATAGCTATGGACACAAACTTCATACATGTATCAGTTCTACAGAATCGTGCTACATAGGGTATTAGGCCCCAAGGTGCATGTAAATGGATTCAAAAAAAAAAAATTGACAGCACACCCTTGGTGGCAAGAGTAGAATGGAAAGGAAGGGATGCAAGGCCTTACAGCGATTCACCAGCTAAGGACTAGGAAGATGACAACCAAAGTCTATTCAGCACTCAACTGGCAAACAGTGCAGAAGAGGCAAAGGTGTTTGGGTGGTATAATCCAAGAAGTCAAGCTTAGGTCTTCAGCAACCATAAGCCAGAGCCTATATACTACTCCAAGGAAGTTTGAACCCCAGCTTGGAACTCCAAAACCCTAATACATGGATCCTAGGAATGAGTCACAACAAGTCAGAGATAATCAGAAGCCAATGGCATAAGGCCCTTGTGGCATGAGTCAGAGATAAGGAATCACGAGTTGTATAAGCGCAGTCATGTACCAATCACAAAGCAGGAAGCATATGGTACACATCAGAATCCAGGCACAATTGATAACACATACAAGTCATTGCAAACACGAGGCAGTCGAGAACAGTCCAGGCACAAGCTCATCTGGACCCTTCTGGTGCGAGTCTAGCCAGGTCACATGCCAGGGTCACGTGACGGGCAGTTGCGTAAGATCACGTGATCTAATCCTGATAGTTCTGAGGTCTTTGAGCGGTGCCCAGGTGGTATTGGTAGTCAGGTGACTTAGCTCATTCTTGGGCACTTAAAGCCACAATCTTCATAACTTCGGCTTCTTCCTCAGCCAATTCAGCACATGGTCACTTCATGGCAGTGTTCTGAGGTCATACAGGGGTGTCTGAGGGACCAGTTATGGGGGAAACCATAACACAAATGTTCTCTTTCTCAGTGTTTTCCTTTATGCCAGCTCACAGATCGCACAATACTTACAGTACAATTGCAACTTGCAAATGATGTGATTGTGGTAGGACTCTTAGGAAAATAGCAGAAAAACCATAGAAAATAAAGACCTCTGTACAATATAAAAGAACCTGTAGGGTAGCTTGTATTCCCTCGTTCTAGTCTTGTTCCTCATCTCAAAATCTAGTCTCTTACCATTTGCTTGTCCTCCACCATGAGCAAGTCATCTTACATAATCGACCAACCCTGACTGCAACCCAGTATCAAGCCCAGGCACTGTGTGTTTCCCGAACATGACTAACTCAGTGCCAGCCCAAGCTCTAGATTGTGAAACATTCAGGGTGCCAATGCAGGCCTTGATGGAAACAAGTAAGTTGTCAAAAGTTTGGTTGCCCATCAGCATGACCTTCTTCTTAGGCCCACCTATGTAGGTGTAGTCAGAATTATGCTTTAGCTTATCTTCTCAAGAAAACATATATACTTTTGTAAGAGTAAAGATTATTACCTTCTTCTGGGAACAGGACATGGGCATGCTGTGACACCATAGAGAGTCTCACCAACTCTAAAGAAGAATCCCAAAGTCCCTTGCCTGTCAGCTGTCTTCAAGCTGGCAATGGGAAGGCTAAGTGCAGTGGTGATGGGTCAATCACATCCTTCAGTGGATGGAGATTTTTGACTGGTGCAAATAGTTTGGGACTGGTGGTGAGAGGCTTGACCACTGACTTTCAATATGCAACATCAATGTCATAAATTTCATGCCTCTCTGGAGGACATCCTTTGAGGATTCAAAAGCAACATCACCTGTGAGACTGTCAGACAGGACCCCAACCCAGATTGTGACACAACTGGTAACCATCTCTCTGCTGCCATCTGTGTTCTGCTCCTCCCAATGAAAACAGGTCAAGTCAATGGAGGTGAGCTGAATTTCTTGCTTGTTGAGGAGTTTAACAACCTTGAGGTGAGTGTCAGCCCATAGATTACTACACTTTGAGAAGGTCACAAACCTCATCACAAATAGTGGTCCAAAGGTTGTCCTGGCCCAGTTTGTCATGATGGTAGTGTTCACAGCAGGTCAACCCACTGATTTTGTGTATCTTTTTGTATTTAGCTTGTAGATCTTGAAGGTGTGATCCAGGGGAATTTGTTTTGGTGTCAATTGGTGCAGAAATGGCATAGCTATGACCTCTGCAAGTTTTGAGTCTCTAGCATGAGAACTGATACTACAGTGCTGTCACAAATGACCATGGGTCAGCAAAAAACCCATGACATAGAGGGTCAGGGTTGTGTCATGATTTTTTGTGACAGCACTGTGAGATCAGTTTCAGAGCTAGAGACTCCAAACTTGCAGAGGTCATAGCTATGCCATTTCTGCACCAATTGATACCAAAACAAATGCCCCTGGATCACACCTTCAAGATCTACAAGCCAGATACAAAAAGGCAAGAGAAAATTGCAGGTCAACCTGCTGTGAACACTGCATGATGGTAGACCCTTGGGTAGACTAGTAGGAGCTGCATAACACATGAATCTTGCTCTGGGCCAGAGGGTAGCCTGAAGACATCCTTTAATGGCTTATAGATGAGCTTAGGGCCCTGGTGTCTGGGACCATGGATGCTGAAGTAATAGAGGTATGCCTCAAGTTTGGGGACAGTGTGGCTGGGGGACTCCACAGTGGTCAGGCTGGAGGTGTCATCGTCTGTTTTACAATCCTAGAGGTGGACTCACAATGACCGCATTGCTACCACTTAGTCGTAAGGAAACTTCCAGGTCACGCTTTGTCAGCACACCAGTGCGTCTGGTCAGTCAGTTGGCAGGGGCTCTCCTGCTACACCACTCAGTCTTGAGCTACCAAGAGGAGTACTGTCTATATAGCTAGACAGAGCCTAGTAGTGGTAGAAGTCGAGTGGGATTGAAGAAGACTAGAACGAGGAATACAGGGTGTACTACAGCTCTTTAAATACTGTACAAGAAGTTGTATTTTTTCTATGTTTTCTCTCATTTTTGTGAGCTGGCAGTGTCACGATCCGATCATGCCATCAATAAAAGATTCAGCGATTCCTGGGCTCTGCTTCTCGGTTCTGGAAGATTCTCATTTTCTCCATCTTCTATTCTATTCTGTAATGTTCCCAACTCTGCTTCTGTGTTTCAGGTTCTGCTTCTCTTTCTGCCAGAATATTCTGTATGTTTCAGAGTCTTGTCTTCTGTTCCTGCCAGCTCACAAAATGAGAGAAAAACATAGAAAAATACAATTTCCTGTACAGTATTTAAAGGGCAGTAGTACACACTGTATTCCTCGTTCTAGTCTTGTTCAATACAGACTCTAGCCACTCCCCTCTGCTCTGCTCTGCAGAGCCCCAGTTCTCTTCTCTGGCATCGATGTTTGAATCGCTAACTCAGCATAGTCACGTGATTCCCTCCAGACTCAGGATTATGACAAAGTGGTAGCGACGCAGTCGTGAGCCCACTGCTTGATCATAAAAGGCAGGAACAGGAGACGAGACTCTGAAACATACAGAATATTCTGGCAGAAGGAGAAGTGGAACCTGAAACACAGAAGCAGAGTCAGGAACATTCCAGAACAGAATAGAAAATAGAGAGAACAAGAATCTTCCAGAACTGAGAAGCAGAACCTGGGAATCGCCAAATCTGTTATCAATGGCACGATTGGATCGTGACAGTCTGTCTCCCAGAGCTTGCTACGCTTGAGGGAGTAGGAGGACCTGCTAGAGCTAGGTGAAGACCTATTTTAGTTAGTTTTTCATTATTAAGTTTAACTTTAGGGGCAGTTATGTATATGCAAGGTTTTACTCATGGAGGACAATTATTAAGTTTAGGGTTTACTTTAACAGTATTTGGTATGATACTTTGATTTAGAGATATTATAACAGAAGGTACTTATTTAGGACATCATACAATACAAGTTCAAAAAGGTTTAACTATAGGAGTAGTATTATTTATTATTAGTGAAGTATTTGCTTTTTTAAGTGTATTTTGAGCTTTCTTCCATTCTAGTTTATCTCCAACAATAGAAATAGGAGGAGTATGACCACCACAAGGTATTACACCATTAGATCCTTTTGCAATACCATTATTAAATACTATATTATTATTATCATCTGGTGCATTTGTAACTTATGGTCATCATGCTTTAATTCAAGGAGATAGAAAAGGAAGTATCTTAGGTACATTATTAACAATAATTTTTGCTATAATATTTACTGCTTTACAATATTATGAATATTCAGAATCAAGCTTTACAATGAGTGATTCAGTATATGGTACAGTATTTTATGCTACAACTGGTTTACATGGATTACATGTTATTATTGGTACATTATTTATTTTAGTAGGTTTTATTAGAATAATTAATTATCACTTAACTGATACACATCATCAAGGACATGAAGCTGCTATTTTATATTGACACTTTGTAGATGTAGTTTGATTATTCTTATTTATAGCTGTATACTACTGAGGTGGTAACTAATTTATAATTAAGAATGAATATTCTTATAAATTCTAAGAATAATCAATAAATCATAATTTATTAATTATCTTTATTTTAAAATTCTTATCCCCTTTCATTTTATTAAATTATTTATAAATAATAATAAATAAATTAATAATCCGCTAAACAAATATTAATTTATTTGTAATTAGCAAGTAATATTTTATATGTGTTTTTTTTTAATTATTATAAAATATTAGACAATTAATACAAGTCCCAAAGGGTATATCATACAATAATACTATGAATTTATCATTATTTTTATTTTTAATAGGTATATTAGGTTTTATTTTAAATCGAAAAATATAATATTAATGATTATTGCTATAGAAATAATGTTATTAGCAGTAACTATGTTATTATTATTATCTAGTTTTAGTTTCGATGATGGAATAGGACAAATATTTAGTATATTTATAATCTCATTAGCTGGAGCTGAATCAGTAATAGGTTTAAGTATTATTGTTGCAGTTTATAGAATAAAAGGAAATATTTTAATTAGACAAGAAACTTAATGTATTTAACAATATTAATTTTACCTTTATTAGGTTCATTTGTATCAGGATTTTTAGGTCGAAAAATAGGAGTAACAGGATCTCATATAATAACTTGTACTTGTTTAATTTTATCTAGTATATTAGCAACTATTGCTTTTTATGAAGTAGGATTATGTTCAAGTCCAGTAAAAATTTCTTTATTTAATTGAATAGATTCAGAATATATGACTATATCTTGAGAATTTTTATTTGATCAATTAACTGTATCAATGTTTATTCCTGTATTATATATATCTTCATTAATTCATATATTTTCAACAGTGTATGGACTGTGCATTGCACTCTTTGTCAAATGCCTCTGAATGGATGTGCTGGTCCCACTTATTGACTAGAAGGGCATACGAACAGGTCAGTATAGAAGACCAATAAAACATCAAAAACTCACTTGTGGGTTCATCAGACATTGTGGAGAGTAGTTGATTGAGAAGGCATGTTTGTTCAGGGAGCAGTGGAAGACTGAAGTTGAATGAGGGGGACAAGGAGGGGGACCAAGTGCAATAATAAAACTGATAGGTTATCATAGTAGGGGTTTATATAAGCCTGTGATAAAAGGGGGTTACACTTTCTCTGATCAATTGTCAAAGGGGTGCAAGCTTGCCCATACATCACTCACTACCACATATGATCAACAATGTATTAGAGAAGTGACCGCCTCATGCCACATAGTAGGCACATCAGGGTCTCCTCATTGATGTTGAAGTCGATGAGGAGTGCTGCTTCATGCTCAGGGGTACTAGTGTTATCACTGTCACCAATCACAGCCATGGGTTCCAGAACCCCTTTCATGCATGGCTCCAGACTGTCACTGGTCTCTTGTCTGGTGGAAGCTGGGATGTGGGTGTGCAGGGATGATCTGTGGGGAGCTGGGTCAGTGGGCTGGAAGGGGCTCAGCATTGGTGGTGTGTTCCAAGGGGTTTAGGGTAACCCCTGGATGGAGCAGGCAAGGTGATTCCTGAGGTGATGTGTAACATTCCACCAGATGTTCTTTTTGTGCTGCAGACAAGGCTACTGAAGCAACCTAATGATCATCAGATATGTTGAAGTCATGTACTTGATTGGCTACTAGCTCATGGATAAGATGTAGTAGAGTGGCCCAAAGGATACAAATGGGGAAGTAGATGAGAAGGCAAGAGAAGTAGATGGCAAGCACACCTGTGGTGGCTTAGAGATGAAGGGGGTAGAGCAGATAAAGAAGAGACAGTGGCAAGACAGCACACACAGCTAAGGACTAGGACAGTCTCCAGGTATGGCTCAAAAGACAATGTCAATTGATAACAGCCAACAGCCTATACAGCCACTAGAGCAGGCACTGGGTGGATAATCCAAGAAGTCAAGCTTAGGTCTTCAGCAACCATAAGCCAGAGCCTATATACTACTCCAAGGGGGTTTGAACCCCAGCTTGGAACTCTGAAACCCTAATATATGGATCCTAGGAATGAGTCACAACAAGTCAGAAATAATCAGAAGCCAATGGCATAAGGCCCTCATGGCATGAGTCAGAGATAAGGAATCATGAGTTGTATGGGCACAGTCACAAACCAATCACAAAGCAGGAAGCATATGGTACACATCAGAAACCAGGCACGATCAATCAACACATACAAGTCATCATAAACATGAGGCAGTTGAGACTGGTCCAGGCACAAGCTCATCTGGACCCTTCTGGTGTGAGTCTAGCCAGGTCACATGCCAGGGTCACATGACAGGTGGTTGCATAAGATCATGTTATCTACTCCCAATATTTCTGGCACTGCGTGCAAAGCAAAGTTTTCAGACCAATAAAACCCTTAGAAAACCCTAAAAAATCCTTGATAAGTGGTTATGTTTAACACTCTACAGGGTTTTCTATGGGTTTTATTGGTCTGAAAACCCTGCTTTGCACGCCGTGTGGGGCTTGTGAGTGCAACCCAGATGGTATTGGTAGTCAGGTGACTTAGCTTGTTCTTGGGCACTAAAGGCCACAATCTTCATAACTTCAGCTTCCTCCTCAGCCAAATTGGCACATGATTGCTTCATGGCAGTGTTCCAGGGTCATACAGGGGTGTTCGGGGGAGCAGTTACAGATGAAACCATAACATGATGTGCCTGTTCTGCTTGTTCCAGCATTGGTATGCCTTTGAATTAGGTGGTGTGTGGGGCATCAGCATCCTCTTTGTAAGTGGTGACAATGGTGTCAGCAAAGGGGCCTGCAGGGACAGCTCTGGAAATGTCCTGTTTGTCCCCAACTTCCCTGCATCTTGTATGTATAACATTTTGTTTTTCCTTGCAGGTATGCAGCACATGATACAATTCACTCACCAGATCACCACGGTTTTGCTGGTCCCTAGGTTACTGGCATCAGTGGCACAAAGAACTTCGACCCTGAGGCCATGGCCAAGCGGGGTGGCTTCTTGTTCCACTTTGCACGGCCAAGCTACCAGGATGGCACAGTGATCCCCTGTTGATAAGTGACCCTTGCTGTTACGCCACCACTGGCGTTAGTCCAACTTGGACTTCGGAAGGGCATTTACGACTTAGCGAAATATCTCTTTGAGGGTCACGTGACCTGGTCACGGGGTGCATGGCGCTTATACGGCACGTGATTATGAGATACACAGCACTTCCTGACGGGCACGTGACCTAAACGTACACTAGGGCAAGTCGTGCCACTAGGTAATCCGATTGATGTAGACAACTTGCGCGAAGAGGCAAGCAAAACACACATGGACAGGATGAGAAGGAAGTGGTGATTGAAGAAGACCAAGATGGCGTATCTTGGTCTTATCGTGCCACTATTTATACACATATGGGGTCGCTTTAAAGCTCCCTTTGAATCCGTACGACGAACAGTGTAAGTAGCTCGAACCCTACTACAGCTATCCTAGCGTTGACTCATGCCCTAATGGCATGTGATTGTGCTACGTGCTGACTGATCCTCCTGTCCATGACACATTACTACTTACTACGTGTGATGAACAGCGCACATGAAGGGACTATACTCACAGTCACAAGGTAGACTGTGGTGAGACACAGAAGGTGGCTGGAAGCAGCAACAGAGAGATCTTGCAGGTGAAGCAGATGGGTGTCTGGCACACAACAGATGAGAACTGATGTTTATACAAGAGGGAGAAACATACCTGGCACACAACAGATGAGAACTGATGTGGACCAGGAGCGTACAAGCTATACTACTTATACAAAAATACAGAGTGACGCAGGTAACAGCTGGTCACAGTAAATACAAGACGCATTGTTCTACAAGTAGACAAAGGAGTGTACTGTTCTGGAGAACAAGGCGTATAGAACAAGGAAAGTCTGGAACATGATATCATAGTGACATCATAATAAAGATAACAACAAGGCAGGACGAAATACAAGGGGAGTCCAGAGGAGTCCATGATGTCATTGTACAGTGATGTCATAGATAAGAAAGTCCGAGATTGTTAAAGATCATATACAGTATAATCTAATCTACATAAGTCCAATACATCTTATCTAAAGCAGTCCGTTATCTGCATGTCCATTGAGCTGCTGGATGCGCTCAGGTCACTTATCAACAACGTGGTCATAATCGTGAGTAAGAGTCCGTTTCCCACGTGTCGTGACATCACCCCCTTTTCAGCTGCGACGACCACGGCGCCAAGTGGGACCTATCCCTCTGACCCATGCCTCTTGCCTCTCCGTGATCTGATCCAGTGTGTTAGCCATCTCGAGCCGGAACTTGCAGCGGGCCAGCTCCGACTGTACTCCTCCGAGCGCCTGAGTCAGGGCGTGGAGCTGCTGCTCCATCCTCTCCGCCTCGTGCCTGTACGCGCAGAATCGGGTTAGCTCCCCTTTAAGCCCCACATCCTTCAACTCATTAACGGCCTGGTCCACTCGATGTTGGTTGCTGTGCCCTCCAACGAGGGCGAATAGGTCTTCTGGTGTGTAGTGGGGTTTGCCAGTTTCACGGACGTGGGGTTCGGCGTACAGGGGGCGGCTGTACACCTTGTCGCTGTCGTCCATGAGTCCGAGGATGATGGGGTCCGGCCCTGTGATGATCTGGATGTAGGAGGCCTGGCGAGTCACTCCTTGGGCGTCGGTGATGGGGTAGTGGACGAAGTCCTCCCCTCGGTTGTGCTTGTACCCATGCGGTGTGGTCCATGACGATCCTCCTAGGTACTGGAGGCGGACGGCTGGCAGCGTGGAGTCGTGGGTGTCGACGATCACGCCTCCACGGTATATAGGGCGACCCATGGTGTCGCACGCGTAGGGGGTTTCACGGGGGTTGTCAGAGTCGGTGGCCGTAATGAGGTAGGGTTGCTCAACTGGGTACCACTCCTTTAGAGTCCCTTCGACTGCCTCGTACACTGCTCTCTCAGCGTCTCGGTGTGTTGTCGGCGTTGGTGGTAGATGATGGCTCGCCTGGCCACGGCTATCGCCAACTGCCGGCGCTTCCAGTCCTCTGCTGACTTCCTCCAATCCCGCGTCTCATCCACTCCTGCCACCTCAGTGTTGCGGGCGTCTTCTTCTTGTTTGATCTCGACTCGAACGGGTTCAGGTCGAGATGGGGGACTCGCAAAGAGTCCGACAGCTGTACGAAGCCGAGCAATTTCGGCTTCAGTGTACGGCACGGTGTTGAGGTGGTCGCTGTTGGGGTTGAGGAGCCAATATGTGGTGGGCTGGTTGGGTTCTTCAACATCAATGATGGACTGGGCGTTGTTGAGGGCCGCCCGGAGTTCTTCATGGGTGAGGCTGTCGATGAGGCGGGAAGTGAGAGAGGAGGGAGAGGTGGAAGTGGAAAGAGACATTTCAGATTGAGTGATGGATCCAGTGTGAGGAGATGGGTTTTGAATCGCGACTTGTCCTCTCCTTATAAGTGTTCTCCTTGCCTTCGTACTCCGCTCGTACTCCGCTAGGGCTTCATCAGCGAATATGTCACTTTTGTTGACCCACTGGTTCTCCGAGTCCGGGTACCCTTTCCATTTCACAAGGTATTGCAGTTTCTTGCTCCGGCCGAATCGTCTGGAGTCTAGAATGCACTCCACCTCGTACTCCTCTTCCCTGTCTACCAAATCCGGTGGTGGGCGCTGGAAGTTTTCCCCATGCATGAGCGTTTCTCGGTAAGGCGTGAGTAGATCGATATGAAACATGGGGTGAATACTCCACTGTGTGGGAAGTTTGAGTTGGTAGTTGACTGGTGATAAGACTCGTGTGATCCGGAATGGGCTGTGCCGTCTTGCCGCGAGTTTGGTTGTTGGTTGATTGGTTCGGAGATGGCGTCCTTCTAGCCATACTTGGTCTCCCACTTGGTACTTGGGTGTATTGCGGTGTTTGATCCATAGAGATTGTGCCTTTTGGATAAGGTTCTGGGCTTCTTTTCGTGCGTCTCGGAATTGTTGGAGTCGCGTGAGCACCTGTGGGATGGGTGATGGCTTATCGATCCAATCAGCGCGAGGGTCATATCCCATCATGAGCGAAAATGGGGACTTCCTTGTTGCCTCGTGTGGCCAATTGTTGTGCACAAATTCTGCCATGGGTAGGAATTGCGCCCAGTTATTTTGACGCTCGTTGGTCCAGAACCAGAGGTATTGTTCTAGCCATTGGTTAGTGCGCTCGGATTGTCCGTTGTAAGGGCGTCGCAACCCTTGAGCGCGAATCCACCCATTATCGACCATTTCGGTCTCGCCGGCTCGGCACGTGACTCGACTGCCTATCTCGGATGATCACCAAACCGCCACCAACTCGTGTTCAACGCGCCTTCCCTCCTCGCCTCGTTTCCCCCACTCTTCCGTCCCCCCACCATCTCATCTCACTCCTCGTCACTCTTTTACTACGGCCTAATATGATTACATTTCCGTCACCGGTCGGCACCCACGAACATCCGCTTTTCCTCAAAAACGACTTCCCGCGCGACGTCGTCAAGGGGCCTGCCTCGGAAAACCTCTCCACCATTCTTCACTCCACCCATCCGTCACCTTTGCTGCCCTCATCACCCCGGGATCTTGGTGCATGTCTACACCCACGACCGTTGAACGGTCCAGAACGGCGCTCTTTACCTCGGGCAAAGGCGCGCCCCGACTTTCATTTTATTCTTCTGCCTTTTTCTCACCCTCGTTCCTCAACATAGTGCGCCTCGTCGACGCCACCCGCGCCGCCTCTTCGACCTCCCTCCTTCAACCAGTTAGACTCCTTGTCGCCATTCTCCTTCCTTGTCACCATTCTCATTCTTTGCTTTACTCCCCCGTTTCATCTCGACGCTTGCCCGAGTACAGTACACGCCGTCGACGCCACTAGCGCCAGGGACCGTAAAACTTCACCTTAGCCTTACGACCGTCTGTCTGTCCGTGTTTCGAAGTCTCTCGCTATCCCTTGGACTCCTTTACTTTACCTTTCCCCACTTCGACCTACTCTTCCTCACAACTTTCGACTTAGCGTTTGCGACGAAGAGTTCCCTTACTTACAGGTACACGAGGTATATAAGGACTCAGAATCGCGCTCAGTAATAATATCTTTTTCCCCGCGTCTTATTCGATCCTCTTCTCTTTTCTCTCGCGTGAACCAGCAACAGTTCGACGGGGCCGGTCTGAATCGAAGACACCCGCTCGACCGTATCGACTCACCGCTTCCTTTTCCCCCATTCTAGTTATTTTCCGCGTCGTCGCTACGTGTGATTCAAGCTTCGCTCGACGTCTTCAGTCTCTCTCTCAGTCTCGGAAATAGTCTCTCTCTCGGCGCCCACGATTTGGGAACTCATTCCAGCAAAGGCTCGGCGACAGCTTCCTTCCTTTCCCTTCCTCTGTTTAGTCCCCAACTCGGCCGCACCTTACTCACTCATGCGCTTTCGAGCTCGTACACCGTCTGTTCGGGGGTGGTATGCCGTGGAGATATTTTGATAGATGCCGAGGATTCGGCATAGTTCTCATGTGAACTTTGATGCGAAGCATGGGTCGCAGTCGCTGATGATCTTTGCCGGTAATCCAAATCTCCGAAACACGTGGGTGACGTACAGGGCTGCGGTTTCTTCCGCTGATATTTCCTCGTTACAGGGAATGAAGACTGATGCTTTGGTGCAGTTGTGGTTGGTTACGGTGAGGATGGAGTCGTATCCCTGTGACTCTGGTAGTTTAGTGATAAAGTCGAGTGCAATAGTTTTGAATGGCTTAGCGTCAGCTGTTGGCATGATGGGTACCAGTGGGGCTTTTGTCGGGCAGTTGTTGACTTTGTGTCGTTGGCATTCTGCGCAACCTTGGACGTACTCAGTCACGTGTTTCAGCATGTTTGGCCACCAGTAGCCTCGTTCAATGATTCTTGCCATTCGTTTGATCCCTGGATGGCCGTAGACAGGGGGGGTCATGGTGATTCACAATAATGGTGCGGATTTCTTCCGGTTTTCCCGTGATTACCCATGCCCCTTGACGATACCAAATTCCTTTGACTTTCTTGAGTTTGTGTGGGTCTACCCAAGGGCGTATGACTTGCTCATCTTGGTTGCGTGTCTCTGGGCTTTGCGTAGTGAGATTTTGCGTGAATACCTTCTCTGGTAGGACTATGACCCCTTTGTTGTCCTTTTCTCCTCTGTCGTAGTCTGGTCTTCTCGACAGTGCGTCCACGCGACCATTGTTTGCTCCCTTGATGTGGTGGATCTCAAAGTCGTATTCCATAAGTTCTAGGACTTCTCGGGCTACGCGACGACTTATCTTTTGTGGTGACTTCCAGTGTGTGAGATTGAGGTGGTCAGAGAAGATTTTGATTTTATATGGCGATCCTGCTAGGAAATGCCTCCAGTGTCATAGCACTTTGACGATGGCTAGGAGTTCTAGGTCGTAAATGTCGTAGTTTCGTTCTGCTTCATTTAGGGTGGCCGAGAAGTATTCAATGGGATTGTAACGTCTACCACGGACGCTTGCCTGACTTAGGCTTCTTGCTTGGTGGCGATCCGTACACGTCGGTAGTTGTGATTGGCGAAGGTGCTTGCGTAGAAGGCTGGATGGGGCTGGAGGGTTTCGTCCCTTCCGAAGTATGCGTGAAGGTCCTCGAGTTGCGGTACTCCTGCTGGGAGATGATCGATGTACTGGGCGTTAGCCCACGTGGCGCTATCGATGATGTAGAAAGTGTGGTAAGGGGATGCTACTCGGTCATTGCAATATAGGTGGACTTGGTAAGCTGCGATGTCGGCGGGATATTCCACTGATCCACGAAGGGACAGTCAAGAGGTAAGTCACGGGGATCCCTGGTCTAAGGGGATATGCCGGACACTCACTTAAGAGGGGAAAGCCTCTTAGTAAAGACGAGTAGATGGCGGTGGTATTGGAAGAAGACCAAGATACCGTTCTTGGTCTTCACACTAGTCTACTTATACAGTTACGTGCGGGCTTTGAAGCGCCGCTGGAACACTAACTAGCCAATAGCGTAAGTACCGTGAACCCTAGTACAGCTATCCTAGTTATGAGTCACTACGAGTCATCCGAGATCCGATCCGTTATCGTACAATCACATGTGCCGGAGCTTACCCGGCTGACTGATCTTACAAGTCCATGACGATATTCTGCTGACGGCGATGTCATAGTCGACGCGTCAGTGTCCACTTCCCGGCCCGAGGCGCCGATCAATCCGAACCGTAACATCACCCCCTTCTTATGGTCGAGCCCCAGCTCGACCCCGCTGTGCCGCCTCCTCCCTCTGCGCCGCAACCTGTTGCCCTGCTTCCAGCCCGGGGCGGTAGGAGTCCCGCTCCGCCTCGATACGCGTGATCGCGTTGGCTCGTTGGAGGCGAAGCACGCATTCGCGTCTTACCCTGGCGACCTTGTCCAACTCCTCCGTCAGCCGTGCCAACTCTGACTCCTTCGCTTCCACCCCCGCCTGGGCGCAGCGATAGCGGTGGACTTCCGCTGTCAACGTGAGGTCCTTCATGCCCGTGAGGGCGCGGTCCACTGATTCCCGCATGATGCTGCGCTGATCTAAGAAGATCAGGTCGTCGTCGCAGTATGCGGTGTCTCGGGGGTAGTCGTAGTTGGGAGCGGCGTGCACCGGCTTGCCGTACTGCTGGTCGCTGCCTCTCCTGTAGGCGAGGACGAAGGGGTCCGCCGTGAGGATGAGCTGCGTATACCGAGCTGGGTGCAGCCGGTCCTGAGCATCGCGGATCTGGAAAGGGATATAGTGTACTCCCCTGTTGAATTGGAACCCGAGGGGTGGAGGAGTCTCCACTTGGCGTCGGGAAACCGGGCTGTGTTCTTCTGCACGGTAGACGCGGATCTTGGGTCGAGCAGCTTTCGGCATACGTATTGGTTCCCCGTCCGTGGTGCATAACGGAGGGGTTTCGTTGTGCGTGGTGGTGAGGTGGTTGCCGTAAGTGAGGTGTTGGTGTAGAGGGCAATGTTCCTCTGATAGGTACCGGTCGAAGTCCCGGTCCTCTTGAATCGGAGTCTCGTCCGTATCGGGTTCTGCGGACGTTGACATGTGTGTCGGCGAAGGATCTCTTGTACCAACTCTTGTAGAGGTTGGTGAAGGAACGAGGGATGGTAGGGGGGTAGGTGGACGACTTCCTCTGTCGTGAATGGACTGGGGAAGTGACAGGGGTGATGATGGCGCGTTCTGAACGATGAGGGTAGGTTGCACTGAGATGGGGAGTAGGTCGTCGAGGACATAGTGCACTTGGACTGGGGATTGGGACATGAGTATGTGAGGGAGTAAGTGAAGGGGATGGGGACGTCTCTTGGGATTTCCCTGCGCTTATATGTGTTTCTCTGGCGGGGTTTGAACGTTTGAATTCCCGAATCGCTTCATCGGTGAACACGTCATCCTTGGAGACCCACTGATTGTCCGAGTCCGGATATCCGCGCCATTTGACCAAATACTGCAGCTTTCTTGTCCTGCCGAATCGCCGGGAGTCTAGAATCCTTTTGACTTCGTATTCTTCTTCTCCATCAATTAGATCCGGTGGTGGGCGCTGATAGTTTGGTCCGTGTGTGGGAGTTTCTCTGTACGGAGTGAGGAGGTCCGTGTGAAACACTGGGTGAATGCTCCACTGCGTGGGAAGTTCTAGGCGGTAGTTGACTGCGGACATCACCTGGATGATCTGGAAGGGCCCATGTCTTCGGGGCGCGAGTTTTGCCGTTGGTTGGTTGGTACGTAGGTGGCGCCCTTCAAGCCATACAAGGTCCCCAATTTGGTATTTTGGGGTATCCTTGTGTTTGATCCACCCTTGCTGCGCTTTGATCATCAGCTCCTGGGCGCGTGTTCTAGCCTCTTTGAACTGCTGCGCTCGCAACGCTACTTGCGGAATAGGGGATGGTCGATCGATCCAGTCGGCGCGCGGGTTATACCCCATAAGGACATTGAATGGGGATTCCTTGGTGGATTCGTTAGGCCAATTGTTATGCGTGAATTCCGCCATTGGTAGGTACTGTGTCCAGTCATCCTGTCGTTCGTTGACCCAGAATCTTAGGTATTGCTCCAGCCACTGGTTGGTTCGTTCCGATTGGCCGTCAGTTCTGGGGTGGTATGCGGTGGAGATGTTTTGTTCTATGCCGAGTATTCGGCACAGTTCGCGGGTGAACTTTGACGCGAATCTGGGGTCTCGATCGCTGATGATGCGCACTGGCAGTCCAAACCTGGGAAAAACATGTGTCACGTACAGGGCCGCCGTTCCTTCCGCGCTTATTTCCTCTACGCATGGGATGAATACTGCCGCTTTGGAACAGTCGTGGTCTGTCACTGTTAGTATGGAGTCGCAGCCGTTCAATTGGGGTAGTTTGGTGATGAAATCTAGGGCTATGACTTCGAATGGGGTTGCTTCCGGTTTCGGGAATATTGGTTGTAGGGGTGCGCGTGTTGGTCTGTTATTGACTTTGATTCGTTGACAGTCGGCGCATCCCTTAACGTAATCCTGTGCTTCTTGCCGGAGTCCTGGCCACCAGTAGTATCTTTCGATTAGCTTGATGGTTCGGTTGATTCCCGGGTGTCCATACGCGAGGGTGTCATGGTGGGCTTGTATAATACGCCTTCGTTCGTGGGCGTCGCCTGTGACCACCCTTCGCCCTTCCTTGTACCAGGTGCCTTCGATGCGCTTGAGTTTGTGCGGGTCTATCCATTTCGTGACCGTATCGTTGTCCTGGGTGTATACTGGGTACGTGGGCTGCATTTCTTCCACGGGAATTGTTGCACTCATGCGTGTTGGGTTGTCCGTTGTGTCGATTGCTGCAGCTCTGACGAATATGTGGTCCGGGAGTACTGTGACTTGTTCGTTGTCGTGCTCTCCTTGATCATAGTCGGGTCTCCTTGATAGGGCATCCGCTCTCCCATTCGCCGTTCCTTTGATGTGGTGAATCTCTATGTCATATTCGGAGAGTTCCAGCACTTCCCTTGCTACCCGTCTGCTTATCTTTTGTGGGGATCTCCAGTATTGTAGGTTCATGTGGTCGGAGAACACTTTGATTTTGTGGGGTGATCCGGCGAGGTAGGGTCTCCAGTTCCTTAGTGCTTTGACGATGGCTAACAGTTCCAGGTCGTAAATGTCATAGTTCCTTTCTGCCGCGTTGAGGGTATTGGAGTAGTAGGCGATTGGGTGTCGTTTGTTGTCTTTATCGCGTTGGAGTAGTACAGCTCCTACTGCATATCCCGAGGCGTCGACTTCTAGCTCGAACGGTTTGTCTAGTTCTGGATGTTTGAGTACCGGTTCTTCCGTTACGAGGGTCTTGAGTTTGTCGAACGCTGTCTGTTGTTCTGTTCCCCATAGCCATTCCGCGTCTTTGCGTGTGAGTTTGTTGAGCGGTCGTGCGTGTGTGGCAAAACCTCGGATGAAAGCGCGGTAGAAGTTGCAGAAACCTAGGAATGACCGTACCTGTTTGACGTTTTTGGGGACCGGCCATTCGCGGATTCCGGAGATTTTGACAGGGTCCATGCGAATCACCCCCTTCTTAATGATTACCCCCAGGTAATCGAGGGTGTCTGAGTGGAATGTGCATTTGTCCAGTTTGAGGTAGAGGTCGTTTTGCTCCAGCAAGTCCAGAATGTCGTGGATGGCTTCTGTATGTGCTTCCTTCGTTGTAGCCGTGGCTACTCCTATGTCGTCCATGTATACACGAATAATAGTTCCTTTCTTTTCGTGGTGTTCGATAAG
Source organism: Lactarius akahatsu (assembly GCA_021524915.1). Lineage (NCBI taxonomy): Eukaryota > Fungi > Basidiomycota > Agaricomycetes > Russulales > Russulaceae > Lactarius > Lactarius akahatsu. The sequence continues at coordinate 24,302 of JAKELL010000388.1, forward strand.
AGGGGCGAAGGTCCAATTCATCATGGCTTGGAAAGTTGCCGGTGCGTTTGTCATCCCAAAATACATTACTAGGGGTTCGAAGAACCCTCGTTTGGTCTTGAATGCCACTTTGTGTTCGTCGCCGGGCTTGATCCTGATGTTGGTGTATCCCCACCGGACGTCGAATTTCGAGAATATCCATCCCCCGCTGAGGTCTGCGATTAGTTGGGGTATGAGTGGTAGGGGATATTGGTTGCGTATGGTCCATGCATTGAGTTCCCTGTAGTCCTGCACCGGGCGTAGTTTTCCGTCCTTCTTTTTGACGAAGAAGAAAGGGGCTGCGTACTGTGATTTGGATGGTCTGATGTACCCCTTTGCCAATTGTTCATCCAGGAATTCCTCTAGCGCTTTGTCTTCCGTTTGATTGAGCGGGTAGACTTTGCAGTTGATGTGATCTGGGGCGTTTGGTTTGAGGTCGATGGCGTGATCCCAGGGTCTGGATGGCGGGAATCGATGGGATTCCTCCTCGCTGAATACCTTCACATGTCTCTTGTATTCCTCTGGGAGTTCCTTCTTTTCTGTTGTTTCGTGTGCCGCGATTGCCAAGTCGGTTGCCGTTGTTCGTAGATGTATTGGGATTGTCTCTTCCAGTTCTTCGAAGGCTTGTGTTCGCTCGTCGTCTTGCATTTTTGTGATGATGCTCCGAAGTTCTGCTTGGACTGTTGCTTGGATTGGTGGTTTGTTAGGGTTGGTGGTTCGTATAATGATGGGGTATTGTTTTGTGTCCATGGTGGCGGTAGCCCATTGTATCCGTGGTTGGAATGTTGCCAACCAGGGGTAACCGAGGATGATGTCTTCTCCTCCTACGTTGGTGATTAGGAACTGGATGGTTTTAAGTTTTCCATCAGTCTGTATGTTTAAATCAACGTAATGGGTGATTTTTCCCCCTTTGTTGTGTGTCCCGTCGATGTTCCATATGTTGCGCGGGTTTGGTAGTTCTTTAGTTCCCAGATGCATCCTTTTGACGAAGTCTGGGTGTATGAAGTTGTGGGTGGCTCCGGAGTCCACCAATGCTCTTTTGTCGGCCATGAAGTAACTCGTGCGAATCGAAACTGGGACGTGCATAGATCGATAGTGCGTGATAAACGTTGAGTTACAATTTAAAGCCCTCACCCAGGCCGTTGGGTTCAGGCGTTCGGAAAATCCTGTCTCCCCATCATTTCCCTCATAAACATTCCCCGTTGTTCCTCCGGTAGTGCTACGACTTGGGTCAACAGGTCGCCTACTTGAGAACTGGCGGTGCCTCTGTTGCCTTGGACTGGTTCGTCCAGATCGATGAGAGGTTCTTCTGTTACGCTCTGTGGTGCGGTAGGGATTTCTTCGATGTATGCGCTTCTTCCTCGCGCCCTTCGTGGTTGGTTGCAATCTCGTGAGAAGTGTCCCTTTTGGTTACAGTTGTAACAGGTTACGTCCCTTATGTTCAGGACTCCACGTCCTCCCCCTCCGCGTTGCGTGAATCCGCCTCTGGGCGGAAATGGAGGTCCTCCTCCTGGGGTCCAGTTTCTTGGATTTTCCGGGTGGTTTCTGTTGATGTCGCCGATTTCTGCGACTCTCGCCCTGATTCTCCCGGGGGTGGTGTCCATTGCGTCTGGGTGGTTGCGATATTGTTGCCACCCTTGTTGGTTTCCTTGTCGTTGCGGGGGTTGGAACCGGAGCGGCTGGTTTGGGCGGGGTCGTTGCATTGTTTGTGGTTGCCTCCCAAAGCCGGTTTCCCTGGCTTTTATGTGCAGGTATCTCTTCTGTTGTTCAATGAGCGCGCTCTTCCATTGGGCATAGCTGCGCGGGTTGTGGAATTGATAGGCGTTTTGGTACAGCTTAAGGGGAACGCCCCTGGTGAACTTGTCGAGGACAAGTGGTTCGTCCAGTCGGTAGTCAGCCTGTCGGACCAGCTTTTCGAATTTAGTGACGTAGCTGTCAATGTCCTCGTTCATCATCCTAAACCCTTTGTCGAGTTCTACTCTTGCGCGGTCCTTTTCTAGGTTGTCGCGGAATTGCCCTTTGAATGCGAGTTCTACTCCTGCCCAGAGCCATGGGTCATTTCTGTTGGCTTGGTTATCAAGCCATTTGGCTGTTTCTGTTGCCCATTCGTCGACAAGTGGTCCCTGGACGTAGGTGAGGAACATCATCGCTTTGATGTAGGGGATTTTAAGGCTTTTGTTGGCGGCGTTGACTCCTGCAAATCGGTTCCATTGGGCGAGAAATGCTTCTGCTTCATCACGGTTTCCAGTGAAGATTTTGGGCTCTTTCCCGATGAATTTGTCGGTGTCGGGCATTACGAATGGTATGCCTTCTTGGTTGTCTTGTGGGTTGTCGTCTGGGTCGCCTCCGGGTGGTGCTCCTCCTCCTCCATCGGGTGGTCCTCCGGGGAGTGGTTGGTATCCCCCGATGTCTTTGCCTAGTAGGGCTGTTCGGGCTGCGGCCATGGTTGGGATGGTTGTGGACATGTCAGTGGGAATCAGTTCTGCAATTTGTTTTAGTTGTTCCTCCTCTTGTTCGTCTCTTATGACAATTTCTTCTGGGTTGCTTCTGATCGACGGCAATGGTGCGGGTGTTTTGGGTGTTGGGGATCTGATGGGTTCTTCGTCCTCTCCGTCGATTGTTCCCCACTGGTCTCTGGTGACGACTTCTGACTGTTTGATGTCTAGGTTGAGGATTGAGCTTGCTGGTCTAGTGGCTTGGAGTTTCTCTCTTCCGGCGTCCCAACGGACTTCTACCCAACAGTGATTGTCGAAGTTAAATTCTACCGGGATGAGTTGCGAGTTGTTTTGTCGATCAAAATAGTAAGTGACGTAGCCTGGTGTCTCTGCGTCGTCTTTCCAAAATGCGGATCCCAAGTATCTCTTTGGGACGTTGCGGTCTCCTCTTCTGTCGATGTAATAGGGCCTGAACGGGACCCAAAGTTCTTTGGTTGTAGGATTGGCCACGGTGGGATCTTGGTCTTAATGTAACGTCTACCACGGACGCTTGCCTGACTTAGGCTTCTTGCTTGGTGGCGATCCGTACACGTCGGTAGTTGTGATTGGCGAAGGTGCTTGCGTAGAAGGCTGGATGGGGCTGGAGGGTTTCGTCCCTTCCGAAGTATGCGTGAAGGTCCTCGAGTTGCGGTACTCCTGCTGGGAGATGATCGATGTACTGGGCGTTAGCCCACGTGGCGCTATCGATGATGTAGAAAGTGTGGTAAGGGGATGCTACTCGGTCGTTGCGATATAGGTGGACTTGGTAAGCTGCGATGTCGGCGGGATATTCCACTGATCCACGAAGGGACAGTCAAGAGGTAAGTCACGGGGATCCCTGGTCTAAGGGGATATGCCGGACACTCACTTAAGAGGGGAAAGCCTCTTAGTAAAGACGAGTAGATGGCGGTGGTATTGGAAGAAGACCAAGATACCGTTCTTGGTCTTCACACTAGTCTACTTATACAGTTACGTGCGGGCTTTGAAGCGCCGCTGGAACACTAACTAGCCAATAGCGTAAGTACCGTGAACCCTAGTACAGCTATCCTAGTTATGAGTCACTACGAGTCATCCGAGATCCGATCCGTTATCGTACAATCACATGTGCCGGAGCTTACCCGGCTGACTGATCTTACAAGTCCATGACGATATTCTGCTGACGGCGATGTCATAGTCGACGTGTCAGTGTCCACTTCCCGGCCCGAGGCGCCGATCAATCCGAACCGTAACAGGGATGGTGTTTCCCATCTTGCTTCTTTTGGAGGAGAACTGCGCCTACTGCGTATCCAGATGCATCCACTTCAAGTTCAAATTGATCCATCAGTGTGGGGTGAGCTAGTACCAGTTCGCTGGTGACTAGATTTTTGAGGGTTTGGAAAGCCTTTTCTTCGTCTTTGCCCCATGTCCATTCGGTGTCTTCGCGTGTAAGTTTGTTGAGGGCTCATGCGTGTGTGGCGAAACCGCGAATGAAGAGGCGGTAAAAATTGCAGAAGCATAGGAAGGATCGTACATCACGTACTTTCGTTGGTGTGGGCCAGTCGCGTATGCCTGCGATTTTTACGGGGTCCATGCGAGTTACCCCCTTTTCAAGGATTACCCCCAGGTAATCCATTCGCGGTTGGTGAAACGTGCATTTGGATGGTTTGAAGTAGAGGTCGTGATCCATTGCGACTTGGAGTACTGCGCATACAGCCTTTATGTGTGCTTGGAGTCCTGCGTGTTCTAGTGTCACTATTCCAATGTCGTCCATATATACACGGATGGTGGTCCCCATGGCTGCAAAGACACAGATGGTGTCGCCTAGTATGTCGTTCATCATATTCTGGAATGTGGCTGGTGAGTTTGTGAGTCTGAAGTACATGACGAGTGGTTCGAATAGCCCATATTTCGTTTTGAATGCTGCCTTATGTTCGTCGCCTTCCTTGATGCGTATGTTGTTGTACCCCCAACAGATGTCCAGTTTGGTGAAGATACACCCGTTCCCGAGGTCGTTGATGAGTTCTGACATAAGGGGTAACGGGTATTGGTTACGCACTGTGCAGGCATTGATTCGTCTGTAGTCTTGTACCGGCCTTAGTTTTCCATCTTTCTTTTTGATAAAGAAGAACGATGAGGCATAAGGTGACTTTGATGGTTGTATATAACCCATCTTGAGTTGTTCCTTTAGCCAGTCGCGTAATTGTCCATCTTCGTCTTGTGACATTGGGTAGACCTTGCAATCGATGCTGAGGGGGGTGCTGGGTTTGAAGTTGATCGCATGGTCCCACGGTCTTGATGGAGGGAACCGGTGGGACGCTTCCTCGCTGAAGAGTTTTGCAAAGCATTGGTATGGCTCAGGAATGGCTGTGACCACAGCGTTGTTCTGGTGGGCGGCAATGGCGAGTTCGGTGGCTGTGGTCCGTATCTGGCATTCCTCTTCAAGTTCCCGGACAATTTCTTCGGCTTCATCTTGGGTTACTGCACCGGCGATGGTAGTTTTAGTTTCCGTGGGGTTGATTGATTGGAGTACCACTGGGAGGGTGTCTTCGTGGATTGTAGCGTGCGCCCAGCTGATGGTGGGTTCGTAGGTTGCTAGCCAGGGGTATCCGAGGACGAGGTCTTCATTTCCTATGTCCGTGACTAAGAACCTCATGACCTTATTTGTTTTGTTGGTTTGAACGTTTAGGTCTACGAAGTGAGTAATGGACCCAGCTTTGTTTTCCGTGTTGTCTATGTTCCATATCTTCTTTGGTTTTTCAAGGGCTTGTAGCCCCAGGCCCATTCGTTTTGCGAAGGTGGGTCTTATGAGGTTGTCGGTGGCTCCAGAGTCTACAAGCCCTTTTATGTCGGCCATGGAGTAACTGGTGCGAATCGAGACTGGAATTCGAAGCAAACGATAGCGAGTCATGATTACAGAGTTACAATTAACTGCCCTCACCCAGGCCGATGGGTTTAGGCGTCCTGAAAACCCTCTTGTGTCCATAGGTCTTTGAATACGAGGTCCTTGACCTCGTCGCTGGCTCCCCTCAACATTTCCATCCACTCCTTGGCTTGTTCTTGCAGGGTGGTTTCTGCGCAGCGCACCGTTGCGGGTTCTTGGCCGTAGTAGCCAGTGTCCGTGCCTCGGCTTGTGCTTGCGTATGGTTGGGCAGGCTGTCTTGGCTTTCTGGGGCGTGTGCACTCTCGTGAGAAGTGGCCCGGGTTGTTACAGTTGTAACATATTACTTCCCTCATATCGCGGCACTGACCCCCTCCTCGGTTTTGTCCCGGTCCTCCTCTTGGTGGGAATGGGGGTCGTTGGTAGCCCCCTCGGTTTGGGTCCCCTACTTCGGCGAGGCGTGCTCGGGTGCGATCCGCTGATGTGTCCATGGTGTCTGGGTCGCGGCGAGGTGGTTGGAATCTGGGTGGTGCCCATTGTGGGGTGTAGCTGCGATTTGGCTGGGGTCTTGGCATTGGGGGGTTGCGCGGGGCAGTGGTGATTCCTAGGCGGGCGCGTAGGTGGATGTACTGTTTCTGCCTTCGAAGGGCAGCTTCTTTCCACTCGTTGAATGTCTGGGGGTCGTCCAGTTCGTAAATTTTAGTGAATAGGGCCTTCGGTAGCCCCGCCGTGAATTGGTCCAGCATTTGGCGATCGTTGAGGCGGTAGTCAGCCTTCCGTGCCAATTGCTCAAAGTTGGTGACGTATGAATCGATGTCGTCTCCAATCATTTAAAACCCTTTGGCCAGTGTGGCCTGTGCTTGCTCCTTCTCCAGGACGTTTGAGAATCTGTCCAAGAATCCTGCTGTCAGAGTGTCCCATAGATAGGGATCGTATCAACTCCTTCCGTGGTGGAGTTTGTTGTTGAGCCATTGGAGGAAGCCCAGGGTCCAATTTGACACTTGGGGTCCTTTGATGAAGCCTAGGAATAGTAGGCATCGCCAGTAGACGTTGGTCATGATTGGCGCTTCTGAGTTCTGCCCCCAGTAGATGTGCCACTGTGTGAGGAATGACTCGTACTCATCTCTATTTCCATCAAAGATGTTCGGGGTTTCTCCCACTAATTTGTCCGTCCCATGGGGTGCTCCTGGGATTGGTGCTCCTGGGGCTGGCCCTCCCGCTGGTGGTGGCGGTCCTCCTCCAAAGGGGTCTCCGCCTCCTCCTCCTCCGAATTGAGGTTGTCGTCTTCCTTCTGGCGGTCCTCGACCAAAGTTACCTCCTGGTCTTCTGGGTTGTGGTGGTCCTCCTGCGCCTGGTGGGGGGTCTGGGACGTCTGGTCCTACAGCTCTGAATATGGCTGCATCGTCGGCTGTCATTCAGTGCCCTGTGGTTGGGTTGATGGGGCGTAGGTAGGCTTCCGCTTCTTCCGTGATTCTTCGTACTTCTTCTGTTGCCAGCTCTTCTTGGACGATCGTGGCAGTGGCCATTTCTGCGGGGGGGTGTATTTCGATGTTCTCCGGTTCGTTTATGCGTAGGGACTCAGCTGTCTGTATTATGTCCCCGACTTCTGATTCTTTGTCGTCATTTGTTTCTTCGTCGTCCCCGCTGGTCTCTGATGGTGCGGGTGTCCTAGGTTCGGAGGTGCTTGGTTCCTCCTCTGGTTGCCTGTCTATGCGCCCCCACTCTGTGTGTGTGGGTAGGGTTCTTGCATCAATGTCGCAGTTGTAATTTCTCCCTGTGGGGCGAACTGCGTCATAATGATTATCTGTGTGATTCCAAGTAATTTCAACCCAACACAGATGATCGAAGTTGAACTCAACGGGGCGGTATCGGGTTGGCCCTGATGCAAAGTCTACAAAGTACCCGGTTTCCCCTCTGTATTCTCTCCACCGGGCTGCTCCTAGGAATTGTACTGGTACGTTGTGATCTCCTCTTCGTTCAAGGGGATATGTCTGGAAATCTCTCCACTGGTCCCGAGTTGTAAACGCCACGATGGGTGGATCTTGGTCTTAATGTTACACCACCACTGGTGTTAGTCCGACTTGGACTTCGGAAGGGCGTTTACGACTTAGCAAAATATCTCTTTGAGGGTCACGTGACCTGGTCACGGGGTGCACGGCGCTTATACGGCACGTGATTACAAGATACACAGCGCTTCCTGACGGGCACGTGACCTAAACATACACTAGGGCAAGTCATGCCACTAGGTAATCCGATTGATGTAGACGACTTGTGCGAAGAGGCAAGCGAAACACACGTGGACAGGATGAGAAGGAAGTGGTGATTGAAGAAGACCAAGATGGCGTATCTTGGTCTTATCGTGCCACTATTTATACACATATGGGGTCACTTTAAAGCTCCCTTTGAATCCGTACGACGAACAGCGTAAGTAGCTTGAACCCTACTACAGCTATCCTAGCGTTGACTCATGCCCTAATGGCATGTGATTGTGCTACGTGCTGACTGATCCTCCTGTCCATGACACATTACTACTTACTACGTGGTCATAATCGTGAGTAAGAGTCCATTTCCCGCGTGTCGTGACACTTGCGCACTTAGCGGCTCAAAGGACAATCAGATATGGACTGCTGTAGATAAGATATACAGGACTTATGTAGATTAAATTATTATGATCACACAATCTCGGACTTATTGTACTCTCTTATCTATGATATCACTGTACACTATGACATCACAGAATCCCGACCTTGTGTTGTATTCAATGCTCTTGTAGTTTCCCTTTGTTCTATCCTTATTATGATGTCAGTATGATATCATTAGTCTAGATCCTTCTTGTTCTTTTGTCCCTTGTTCTCAGAACATCCACTCCTTTGTCCATCTGTAGAACAACGTCTCTTGTATTTACTGTGACCTGGTGTTACTTGCGTCACCCTGTAGTTTTGTATAAGTAGTGCAGCTTGTACGCTCCTAGTCCATATCAGTTCTCATCTGTTGTGTGCCAGACTTCACATCTGCTTCACTTGCAAGACTTACTCTGTTGCTGCTTTCCAGCCTACCAGCATATCTCACCACAGTCCTCCTAGTCCACTGTGAGCATGTGCCTTATGTATGCTGTTCATCATCCCCTTCCTCCAGCACATTGGCAGCCAGTATGCTGGCTCCTACAAGTGCATTCACTGCTGTGATATCTTTCCCCCTTTATCATCTTTGTGCAGCCCTAGGGGTCGCGGCATCTCTGACATCTCCACACAGGCACTCAACTTCATGATTGTGGTTGCCAACCAGGATATTCTTGCTGATGGTATGAGCTGTGTGGCCCCCATGCATCTTTCCCTTCCTCCCTCTGCTTTGCATTTGTCTGTCCTTCCCATCCCCCAAGCAGCTAGCTGACCTCTGGTTTACAGACTGTGATGGGTTTAATCTTGCTACTTAAGGATTTCCTGCTCTCAAAGGGCTGGAGCCTGCTCAGTTTCCTCAACCTCTGGCTATACAACCCCGACCACAGCCTCAGAGGCTTTGACGACATCACATCTGCCTCTAACCAGGGCTGTGGCACTGATGGATTCTCTGCCATCAATGGATGGTTTCCAGTTCATCTTGCAAAACTCGCATCTCTTTTCATATTCGGCATTGATTGATTTTGGGCTCTATAGGTACACGGGTCTAGGGACCCCCGATTTTAAAAAACTGCTGGGCATACTCAAAAAAGCAGTGAGAGGCAGCGCACCACAAGTGAATACACGATGTGACTTACATAGTGTATATGATGGTATACCCTAGTTACCCCCACATACAAAACAAGAATACGTGACGATTACGTGTGCGAAAAGAGAGGCGAGGTGTAAGAGCGACAGAAATAATACAATTATCTCTTGGCCTTTCCGGCGCCCTTTCCTTTCGTGATGGTGCTTTGCTTCTTGAATCAGTTTGTCGTGCTTTCTATCGTCTATGTCGTCGCCGCCATTTTTGTCGTTATCCGCGTCTTCCAAAGACCGTCAACCTAGTAACCGGCTTGTTATGATTCGCTGTAAACGGCGGACACATGACTCACATCGAACGCTTCGAGATCTAATGTGGATCCACCAGCAAGCTTCTTCAGTACCTTTCCCAGATCCTGTGTTGTATGGTATCGGGAGGCTGATCTTGCGAGTTGTACCTCTTGGTCAGGGCCGCTTTAATAGCGGTGGGTATCTTCTCCAATACTACATCGTCTTTCTGCTCTCCGAGTCCAAGCTCGACGATAGTATCCCAGTCCTCGCGAGAGATGTAATAACTTCGTCGTCCATACACCCAATCACCTCGTTAACAGCACTCTGGATATCGTGCCCTGAGGTGGGTGGTTAAATAACAACAGAAATATTCGGGTGCACGCACCCGCAAAACGTTTGGCGATGTCGATGGCATCCTCATGAGAAATATTGTGTAATTCACCCGTGAATACAAAGGAAAGCCCCGATAGACGGTCTGGAACGGTAGCTCACAGCGTTTGCTGCCGCTTAGTTGAAATAAGCAAGGATGGAGGGACCAAGAAAAAACAGATGTCGAATGGCTTAGCCTGACAAAGTGCAGTTGTGACGAAATGCAGCAACTCAGAAACTTGATTACGGCAAAAACCATGAAAGCGGGCTTCCGAGAGAGCAGAGAGCGAAACAATTTGGTAGGACAAAGCTCTGGCGTGAGTCGCCGGATTGGTGGCCTGAACAGTATTCAACTTATTGTAAAGATCGCGTTGGGTGTCGCTGTATGAAATACGTATTGCAAGTCTATAGTACTTCGTCCGAATCTCCTGCCTCCTCCGCGGCTTCCCAGTCAACGACGCTCTCATGCTGTAGCCGCCGTTTCCAGTGTGACCAGTCGCGTCGCCCTGCCCAAACTGATAGCGCAAGGGCAATCATGCAGGCAAAGAGATTCAAATAGAGTGATTGGACGTAGCAATCCCTTCCAGTCAGACATTGGTGTGCGGTGATGGACGGCGGAGCGCCACTTGTCGGCGGGCTGATCTCCGCTGTGGTGGGGTCGTGCGCATCGAGGTTGCGCCCAAATGCGAGTGAGAACAAGTTGCCACCGATGGCGGGGAAGACCGATATTATGCCCCAATTCTCGGAGAAGTGAGCTACGCGTCCCATTAATCACACTCTTTCTGGAAATATTTACAAAAGGGAACCCTACGCACCGAGTCCGAACCACTCAATGGTTGTTGTCGGCAGCAAACCAAACCAGCAGCCGTATGCGAGTCCTACAAACCCACTCGCAGCCCAAAGATGATGGACGTCGTCTATCACTATGAGCAACAATAGTGCGAAGACGAACAAAGTAGACACAAGTGGCATGCAGAACGAGCGTGGGACATGGGCGCGGGACTTGACGGTGTCCGCGATGATACCGATGAGAACGCGACCGAAGCAATTCGCTAAGCTTATAATGGACACTTGCGCGGCTTGCCAAGCAGAAGATTCTGCTTCGTCGTAGCCCGTGTTACCACGCGCAAAAAGTGCTTGAGCAATAGCGCCCACATTGTTGATATCTGGGATGTTACCGCCAATGAGTTGGGGTCAGGAGGGGGGCACAATGAGTGACTCACACATTAGTCCTGTACCACTCACTGAAAGGCGTCAGAATGCAACTCGACGTCTCTGGAATATAAAAAATGTTTCTTACAAAGAATATGGATGGAACACACGATCCAAAAGTCGATCGTCTTCCAAAGTGACCACCTGTGCAAATCTACCCCACGCCCTTCTGCGACTTTCTTGCTTGGGGGTTCGCGGGTCGGAGGCGGCATGTTGACATGACGGCGATTCAAGACGCCTGGTGATGACGATGCTTCTACCGAGTCGGACAGGGCGTGCGGTCGTGGCGCGTGCAGCGGTACAGATTCGTGGCTGTCCGCTTCCTCATCCTCGTCTGACTGGAAGACTAAATGCGTTGAGCTCGAACCGTGATCTTGGAATACACCTGGGTCGGTGGACAATGACTGATAGTTGACCGAGGACCCAGCCTCGCCAGTAGTCAAAGGAAGTGGAATTGGCCGCACGAAAAAAAAACCAAGGACCATAGGCAGCGCCGTGCCTAGTCCGAGTACGAGTAAAAAATCGGATGCGTTTCCCGGAAAGAGTGCGTGGGAAATAGAGGAAAAGAAAAATGCAGAGAGTCCGAAACCGGACATGACGACGCCAAGGACGATGGCGCGCTGGACGGGTATTGAGCATACTCAGACAAGGCAATGGGTTTGGTAGATCTTACAAAATAGTCTGGGAAACTGTTGGCCGTGGCGCTCATGGCGCTCAGCATACCAGCATTTCCACCGACGCCGGTGAAAAAGCTGCACATGACGAGCAGCACGAAGCGTAGCTGGCTCAACTCGGACGCATTTCCGAGTCCCGCATTGAAGAGGCCACGTATTCCCAAATAGCCCGTCAAGAGAAATACGAACGCTCCAATGAGAAGCGGTCGTGGGCCCCTTGCGTCGCCGAGTCTACCCCAAAATAGGCCGCTCGTGTACATCCCGACTAATCTGGAAATGAAGAATACGTGGTAAGAGTGAGTGCTTGAACGACGTACCATTGCCCGCGACAGCGAAGATGTTGAGTTGGGTATGTGTCAGATGAAGACGGGTGCCGAGTTGAGGAAGATAGGCTAAAAAAAAATAGCAGGACTTAAATACGGATGCAAGAAATCGAGCGCGGGGACGAAAAGGAGCAAACACGCTCTACATAACGGGCAGGCAGGACTCCCCAAGAGTCGCGATTCACAGAGGGATTGGGTAGATCACTCACCAGAAACGACCTGCGCGTTCAGATAGGACGAAGAATGTTGTACAGTTGACGTCAACACGTTGCCAAGTCAAATAGACGCAACGCACATAATTAGAGCCTGAGCTCAATGCAACCAATGTGGAGACGACGAGGGTCGCCAGCCTGGTCACGCTCAGTAAACGCGGGGCAGTTCCAGTGCCGTGCATGGCTTGAGTTGAACAGGGGACTCGTCACTGGTACTGGTAGTAATCGGACTCGGACTACAGCAGTAATGATGACATGGATCGAACAACGGAACAACGGCCCGCGTCACACATCTCACCTCGAGTTCTCCCTGGCCCACGGCTCCGAGGCAATGTCAAAGCCACGACACTCAGAGTTGTACAAGTTCCACAGGTCAAGGTTACGCGTGCGCGACACGCCCCATCCATTGAAGCGTGAATCTGAACTGTGCTTGTCCACTTCGCCCCTTCCGACCCAATCGGGACCCGCACTGACCCGAATTTCTCCCCCAACAGAGGCGTCAAGAACCTTTTATCGTTCCGCACGAAGCATACTGTGCCTCCATATCCGCGTGCAAACTGTGCCGCGGTCCTTGTAGCACTGTTTGTGGGGCGTGCGGGCGATCTTTACGTTCTACTCAGCCGGCAAGTCGTACTCTTCCGTGCTGCTTCCCTAACCTTTGAACTTTGACGTCATAATGGCAGGCGAGCCAAGACTCTCCGATCGTACGCTGGTGACACCGCGCTTCCGGGAGGAAGGGTCGACGATGAGGACGAGACAATCGAGGACACCGCGGTGCGACATACCTCATATCTTCGTTGCTGGTTCTGAACACGACAGACTCTAGAGGCGGGAGGCATTTGAGGAGGTTAACACACCCCGCATGATGCAGTGTGCAGTGTATTTGCTGATGTTACGCACGTAGATCGGCCTTCCCAATGACAAGACTAAGCTACCCCTGCTGTGCGTCCTCGACCCTTTTCTCGCCGGGAGCCAGGTACTCGTAACGCCGTGCGCCCCTCTCCCGTTCACTCGGCGCCGCCACTGCACTCCTCATGTGTCCCGCTTTCACACAGCGTAGTCGTACTCATTCTCGACAACACCGTCCAGGTTCGTCCCCCCGCACACATTACCATTTCGTCGTCATCACCACCCCCACAGCCGGTGCTGAACGCCCCAGAAGTGGAAACCCTGTTCTCGCACCCGCTCGCCTCTTTCCTCTCCTCCACGTTCCCGGAGCGCGCGGCGCCCAGAGGCCCGTTCCTCGAAGCAGAAGCGCACGCAGAGACCGCCGCGCTTGAGCTGCGCTACCACACCTACAGCGACGTTCCCTGGCCCTGGCCCTGGCACTCGCACAACCCCAGCACACCGCGCGAGGCCAGCCACCGCGCGGTGCGCATGCACCGCTTCCTCACCGGTCGCGAGGCTGGCGGCATCAAGCCCATATTCGGGCTCACCGCGTGCGTGCCCCCTCCTCCCCCCTTCTGCCGTGCTCCATAGCTAAAGATAACTGATTAGCGCCATACTTATTCGGACCGCCGCCGTCGCGTACGGCCACCCGCCGGACTTTCCCGTGCAGGCGCGTAATGAACCAGAGCTAAGCGAGCGCGTCGCGTGGTCGTTGCGCCATCCTGCGAAGAGACTCGAGGAGGCCATGCACGAAGAATCCTTCGAGGCTGAGCGTGCCGCGCAAATGTGGGAGAAATGGGAGGGTGAGAGGTGGAAGTCGGGATGGTTCCGCCAACGGGCGCGGTTCCGATTGTGAGATTAAGAGAGCATTACAGATGAACATGTCGATTTTACCTCTTCTGAATTCCATTAGTGTGAGAAAACAAACACGGGATGAATTATGCCAGCATTCCTGGCCAGAATTACGATACACCTGTGGTGAGACCACAGAACTAAGAAAAAGATCTGTCCGTGCAGGTGATTAAAGCGCCTGGTATCGTGGGGATCGAAAACTACTGTACGGTACGGGGGACGACTCGAACGGGTATGGGTATCGGACGGCCCCGCCTAAAACACAATCACAGAACCAGCTGCTCAACGAAGAATGCCCGGGTGCTATCTAATAACTGCCTTTCGCGCACGGCCCACTGCGCCTGAACCTCCTCCTTCACACTGCTCCGCGCGTCGTGCTGGACCGACTTGACCAATATCCGGAACGCCGCCGTGATGGGACGGTGGTCCGAGATGTCCGGCTCGTATCGCCTATAGTGCAGCTGCTCCACACGCGTCGGGTCGCGCGCGCGCCACAACACCCTATCACACCACGCCGGAATGCGCCGCTTCTCGGAGGTGTCGTACTCGGTGCTGTGGAGGTCGTACTTGTACGTCGGTGGAAACGTGATGGGGCCCTCCGCGAACGAGCGTAAGCGGACGTTGGTTTTCATTTCTTTCGTGAGTTGGTCGTGCACCAAGAGGTTTTGGTACGTGTTCTGCTGAACAGATGAGACGACCATGTCTCGACGTTGGTCAATTCGGTAATTCAAGTCGCCGCTCATCTGTTCGCGGGTGGTCAATTAAAGCAGATCGTCGAACGCTTCACGTCACTTACAAAAACGATGTCGTGGTCAAGTGCCATGGTCCCATCGCCGCCGCCAACAAAGGCGATCGCTTCATCTAAGGTTTCCAGTTCCGGGAAAAGCCGCTCGTGCTCAATGATAGCCGCGGCGTCCGCATTACGGTCGCGGACTCGTCTGTGCCCTGCGGCTAGGTGGCAGTTCAGGAAGCACAGGGATGTGTCGTCTATCAGTAATCTGATCGCAACGGCCCCCTGGCGCGAAATAAGTTGGACTCAGTAGTCAGCTATCAACAACTTGGTGCGTACCTTATTCCCAAATTTGTGACGAACACCACGTGAGATGGTATGCGCAGCGCAACCCCGGATCGTTGCCTGCTCGTTCGTCTTGATCATGACACAACTCAATAAGCCGACCAGCTCTTTGGTGTAGAGAAGTTTGTATCGCTCGTTCGGTAACGCAAACGTTACAGCGCCGACGAGCTTGTCTGTCCACCGCCGGTGTTCAGAATGCAACGTTGTCGAAGCGCCGTCCAGCCCTTTCTTCTTCTTGAGGAACTTCGCAACGTTTGCCTTGTCAAGTGGCACAACCTCCTGAAGACCAAAAACGAGGATATCGGGAGGTTCCACGCTGTTCAGCGCATCATACAGAAAGGATGAATTCTCCTTGCTTCCTGACAATTGCTCGGGTTTGAAGCGCCAATATTCCATGAAACGAAAAGGGTGGTAATGTTGCGAAAGTGACTGAAGGTTGTTTCCACCTTCAAAAGCTCAGTGTCTGCAGGTAGAAAGTGATTAGGAACTGTTGAATTACAAGTCATTGAAAATATCCTCACCTTGCCAATCTGCCCCCAAAAGGCCATCCCAACATTTGACGTGATCGTCCCGGCCAATGCTGTACACGCACAGTTTACCAATTTTGTCAATGCTGTAGGGGTCAACTGCAATCTTCTGCACCGGCAGCGGGGTCTGGCCATTCCAATGTGCAGCCCAGTTATTGGTCATCACCCAAGGGTGAGATTCGAGGCTGTATGCCTGCAATGGTCCCGTTTCTTCCACCGACCCATAATCGATCGTTGATTCCCACGAGACAGAGGACGTCCGAGTTCGAGACGCGCACGACTTCCTCGCACACCGGAATGCCGTCGTCGGTCGCGGTCAGCCAGATCGTGACGAAGCCGCCTTCGTGGCCAAGATAGACGTGGTTCGGGTGCGAAGACAGTATAGTCCCAGACGGTGACCGTGCCAACGGGCTCCGTAGGCAATACAGAACGTATAGCTGATCCCGGAGCCAAGATATCGTAGATACGTATAGCAGGGCCCCGGGCCCCCAGATGCACTTGCTTCGCGCGCCGAGGTCCACAGCTTGCCGGCGAGCATCTCTACGAATTCCTGGCGGTCTGATATACGCGAACCACGGATCTGCGCAGAAGCGAGGCGAAGGTCTTCGCCGGCAGCTCCTGGAGTCAAGATGGTCACCTTTCCCAGTGTCGTCGAGTGAAATCATCGCATCGCCGTAATGAAGTATTCGCGTGATGGCATACAGGTGAATCGACAGTTTTGAGCCCGTAAGCTTGCCAGTCGTCACGTCGATCTCGAAACATGTGGCCGTCTTTTGTGCCAATCCAGACGAACCGGGCCCTTATCCGAAGCCACTTTCGCTGGGCAGAACTCGAGACTAGTACCTTTGAGTTCCTTGAGCCCCACGTCTTTGCCATCGAGTATTAACACCGGCGTTTCGGACATGCTGAGATCATAGATTTTGACGTGGTTGTCCTGTGGCTGCAACATAGCATGTCCTGCAGCACAGACAATAGCAGAGTGTGTCTGTGACTGAACTTGGATAGTGTCATATCTGTGACAATTGAGGACAGGAGGTCGTCGCGACGAACGACTGGTATCTGGCATGGTATTTAATAGTTTACTCTTAGGGTCGTCTTCGTCGCCGGACTCTTCGTCTTCGTCGTCGCTGAGGGCGGGGCGGACGGCAGGTAGCCTGTCGCCAAGAGCAATAATCCGTGTAGGAGGGGGGCGGCATCTTGGCAATCGCGGAGCCATTACTGAGGCCCGTCGGCCCAGGTCGCGAAGGGCCAGAGTGGTCGGTCATAGAGGTCTCTGCAGATTGATCCGTGTCGTCTAGATCCACGCCCAAACTGTTTTAGGGGTTATCGCATGTTGGTAGGGGTACAGGGCTAGCGGGGGGTGGTGGGGTGGAGGACGGTTAACTTCCGGGGTAGACACTGAATTTAGAACTGTATGAGCTTTCTGACGGATTGAAGGCAACCCGTGCGGGCGAAAATGCAGGATGAGGATGAGGGTGGATCGGAGGAGGCATCTGTCCCCGATGACTTGGCCGAATGCATGTGTAGGAGGGGATGACAGAGGAGTTGTCGGAGGTTGGTCGACGCTGAGGAAGGGGTGGAGGCAGGTGGCCCGCGAAAGATGAAATTGGTGACACCGTGAGCGGCTCCCTCTGTCACCGGCGAAGATTTCAAAAGAGTAGGACGAGGCGGGATGCGTGGAGGTGGTCCACTCCCGTCGCTTTCACTCGGCGTTGACGCAGGCTCAAGGTACTGGAGCGAGCTACCAAAAGATCGTTGAGAGTCATGACGAGACGCTACGGGGTAAGCCTTCGCCTTGGGGGCGAGGCATCGAGGGCTAACACAGAGGGAGGAGAAACAGTGCCACCATCAGAATCTGTCTCAGACTGATGATCGTCGGGACCTGGAGGGTATGAAAGACGAACGGGACGACGTGGGTAGCGGTGGTCTGGGATTGCGGCGCGAAGGGGACAGACGGAGGGGAGAGTTTCTGCTGGATCTGATTCAAAAGGATCCGGAGTAGGGTGAGTCTTGCGTGGGGTGTGCCTGTGCGGGGCGTGATGGCGGTGGTGGTGGTTGGGAGACGACGGAACTAACACCCTAGTAAGCGTCTGCTGATTCAAAACCTGCCCTACTACCAATTCTCTTTGCGCCACGCAGAAGGTGGCACACGAACTTGGCAAGGGACGAAACGCAGTGCAGAATAACAATAAAACTCACGTCAAGTCAACTAATGGTTCGCCAACTTTGACACTTCCTTCGGATCAGGTCGACGCTATGGTTCTGATCTAGACGGAGTTCGGGAATGGGAGGCGGTGGTCGTGTCGCAAGACGCTGCTTAACGGAGGAAGATGGGCTATGGTTCTCAGACGCATTACTTTGGTCTGGGGCTGGATGAAGTAGAGGGGAGATTGATGGGGACGGTGATCCAAGCTGTGGCTTCTGTGCCCGGGACGGCGGTGGCGGTGGAGGTCGCTTACGCAGAGAACTCTGGTCGTGTTTAACGGGAATCAACGGCTCGGCGGGATCGTAAAATGGCGTTGGCGAGGAGATACGGCCTACTGACTGCCTAGGGTTGAGCAAAGCGGCGCTACTGTTGCCAGAGTGAGAAGGTCCACCGAGGACTGGCGGTGATTCCCTAGCTTTTTGTTCAAACAGGGTTCTTAGATCCTTCACGGCTGGCGTTTCGCTCGCCTCGATGTCTTGTGGGCGAGCAGCCATCTCTTTCTTTTTTTCGAAAAGAGAGGTGGCTCGCCACCTACGATAATAACTTGAAGTCAAGTGTAGAAGGGTGCAAGTACCAATTGGTAAATGATAACGTAAGGTAAGGTAACTGCCCCATCCGGAAACCCAGCACAGTGACAGTGACTCAGATATAACGTCTCAAACCTTCTTTCTTTTACCGGGTGTGCCCTCTTCCC
>JAKELL010000389.1:0-42589 GCA_021524915.1 Lactarius akahatsu
ACGTGTCGCCTACATTCACCCCCACCATAGGTTCAAAACATTCTCCTCGTCTTCAAATACCAGAACCCACCGATGGATATTTCGGCTATAGTGAGGAGAAAACTCTTCGTCATGTACGTCGACCGCGTCTCTCTACAAAATTGCACATTTGGAGATCAAGAATGGATGCAGTCGTAGTCAAGGAGACAAGTTACTTACTTGACTGAACGCATAGATCGAGGAAAAAGTGTTGTCGCATCGACGGCAATCTCAACCTCAATCAGAGGCGGGCACCTCCATCTCTGGAGCTCCAGACCCGGAAGTGGCTTTACACGGCTTGACTGGTCTCAAATTCCCATCAGGCATCGATGGTATTGATTCCGGCGCCGTTTTCGTCGACGACGAGGCAAGCGAAAAGTCATTTGAACCCACGAAGGAGCATCCAGAAACACGTATGTTAACAGTACAGACATTTCGCATTCACGTCCTGATACTTTGGTTCGAAACAGCTGCGATGACCACGGAACTTACCCCTGAACTTAGGAACACGTTCGGGCTTTTGCGCCAATGTCTCGACTTGCGTGACAAATATATGGCAGTTTCGAACCAGCGTCTCGGCGACAACCCCCGCGACCACGATGAGGTTTTCCATGGAATCCCTGAAGGGATCTCTGACGTAATGGGAGTGCGTCCGGAAGCTGCCAACGCATATGTGCCCGCAGAGGAACAGTTCAGGCCTTGGCGCATATATCCTCGTCCGCCTGCACCCCACTGGCAATGGACAGCAGACAAAGAAGCAGTGTTGTCTGGAACAGCTCCCCCTCGTGACGTGTTTAACATTCTCGAATCGAGATTCCTGGAGCACACGAGTGGGACTTTGAGATAGACGATAAGGGCGTATATCAAGTGTATAATGACGCGACAGGTAGGTAGGGCCGCCCTCTCAAGTATGGTGTTTTGTTGAGTCGTCCATTAGCAAACGACAAACAACCCATCTTTGACATCCCGAACATTAGAGAGTATTTTATGGATCTGGACTTTGTTCTTGGGGTCATCTCCGATGGTCCCACAAAGAGCTTCGCGTTTCGCCGTCTACAGTATCTCCGGGGGAAATTCACGATGTACTCTCTACTCAACGAGTTTCAGGAGATGACAGAGATGAAGGTCTGTACTTTACCTGACATGATTCAAGGGCTTTGCTAAATCTATATCAGCAAGTTCCTCATCGGTAATGCAATCCTTCCGACCTTTTCTTTCTATTCCTCAACGCCTGGTTATCTCATAGCGATTTTTACAACGTCCGCAAAGTCGACACACACGTCCACCATTCTAGCAGCATGAACCAAAAGCACCTCTTGCGATTTATAAAGGCAAAAATGAAGCGCAACTGTCAGGTTTTTATTTTGACATTATCCCCCTGTGCGATGAGCCTGATGTTTTGTAGGACGTCGTCACCTTCCGCGATGGCGCGGAGTTGACGCTTGAACAAGTCTTCGAGTCTCTTAAACTCACCGCGTATGACCTTTCTATCGATACCCTTGATATGCATGCGCACCAAGATTCGTTCCATCGCTTCGACAAGTTCAACCTCAAGTACAACCCTATTGGCGAGTCCCGCCTACGCGAGATTTTCCTCAAAACAGACAACTATATCCATGGGCGATATCTTGCAGAGCTGACAAAAGGTATAACTATTCCTTCAAATACGTTAGGTGTTACTCATGTTGATTCCGTTAGAGGTAATGACCGACCTAGAGCAGAGCAAGTATCAGGTAAGCACTCTCCACTATGACAATCAAGCACAAACAGGTGATGAATAGAACTGTGAATGGCGCCTAAGTATCTATGGAAGGAGGGAAGACGAGTGGGACAAGCTTGCGCGATGGGTTATAGACAACAAACTCTTCTCGCACAACGTACGCTGGCTCATACAGGTCCCTCGCTTGTATGACGTGTACAAAGAAAATGGGACGATCCACAGCTTTGAAGATATCGTCCGCAGTACGTTTTTTTACCCCGATGAAAGTTCGAAGTTTAAAGTTTGAGTAGATGTGTTCAAACCCCTGTTTGAGGTCACAAAGGATCCATCGTCGCACCCAAAGTTGCACGTCTTCCTACAGCGCGTCATCGGCTTTGACACTGTCGACGACGAGTCGAAGACAGAGCGTCGATACCACAAGAAGTTTCCTTACCCCAAACTTTGGGACTATAGGCAATCTCCACCTTACTCGTACTGGTTTGTCATATTCCCTCTAGAGGGTCGCGCATTCTCGCTCACCGGCTCGAAGGGTCTACTACATGTTTGCCAATATGGCAAGCCTCAATAAGTGGCGTCGAGCTCGTGGCTTTAGTAACTCTTTTCCGCAACGTCCATGTCTCAACTACTAATTTAGACTCACAGACACCTTCGTCTTTCGTCCGCACTCTGGAGAGGCAGGCGACACAGACCATCTCACGTCTGCCTTCTTGACTTCCCATTCCATCTCCCACGGCATCTTACTGCGCAAAGTCCCCGCTCTGCAATACCTGTTCTACCTCAAACAAATCGGCATCGCCATGAGCCCGCTGAGCAACAACGCACTCTTCCTTACATACGAACGAAATCCCTTGCCTGACTTTTTCAAGGCGGGGCTCAATGTTAGCTTGAGCACGGATGACCCTCTGCAGTTCCACTTTACCAAGGTTTGTCGGTTTACTCTCACAGTAGAGAAATATTAATTGAATTTTTTTTTTGTAGGAGCCGCTGTTGGAGGAGTACAGTGTAGCTGCGCACATCCTCAAGCTTTCTCAAAGCTCGCTATGCGAGCTTGCGCGCAATTCCGTCATCCAGAGCGGCTTTGAGATGGAGGTCAAGCGCCACTGGCTTGGCCAGGGGTTCTATCTTCCCGGTGCCGCAGGGAACGACATCAACAAGGCAAGTGTCTCTGGTCTCTTGCTAAGGTGTGCGCGCTGACCAAGGCGGGTCTTTGCTATTTTAGACCAACGTACCAAATGGGCGGCTTAAGTTCAGACATGGCACACTCATAGAAGAACTCGCGCTGATCGGCGGGATCAAAAATTGGTGTTAGTGACGTGTCGCGTTTCCTTTGTGCCCTAGATCTGTTTCGTATTCAATGCTAATGCTAGGGTTCTTTTCTTTTGTATAGAAGAAGCCGCTAGGACAGGCTTTGACCGCGACGCTTTGCAAGGTGCTTTGTATTTATACTTCTGGATTCTTGATACACGTCATACACCCGGTATTGGCCAAGTACGCAGGCCTGAATCCCATCATTACTTTTCATTCGTCCTGTCGGACCTTACCAGATCGGCTCGCATCGTCGCAGATGCGATAGAGCATCGTGTCCTTGTCTCCGTGTATCACACAATGCCAACTGTGCAGTAGTTTCGGATATTGACTACCATGTGATGCTTCCCCGATGCAATACGTGTCTGTCGTCACCACGTCATTTGCTCAGGGACATGATCTCTGCAGCAGCCTCAAGTTTCAAGGGATTCTCCAGATATGAAGATCGAGGACGTATCAGATAGCCAGGTCTGGCTGTCGGGCCGCCACTCCCTCGCCCTCCTTCCGAATCTCGTCTCCTCTGCGTGCGATTGTCCCCAAGTTTGCTTACTGCATGCCTTCAATACTCTTGCGCCGATATGTGGCGTGCACCCGAGCGAGAGGGCGCAGCTTGGGGACGCCGGCAGGCCCTCGAGCCGGGCGAGGGTCTGCGGGCACGTGGCTTCTGCAGGGTCCAAGGATGACCAAGTCTCAGGTCGTCAAGGGAGCACCGAGCACCTGTGCGAAGTGCAGGAATATCTAAGGTTACACGTTCTATCAAAAGGAGAATATTATCGGCAGGGATACATACCCATTCCCGGTGACCGCGTGCTTCGTTTTCGGGTCTTGCGGTTTGATCAATTTTTTTTATGAAACAAAAGAAGTGATCAAGGAGACCTCAGCGTTTTTTGCAAGTCTTTCTCTTTTGAAGCGATGTATTAGATAGCAAAAGATAGTAACTAGGTTACCGGTTACTTAACAGTCCTATCTAACGCGCTTGGAGGCTCGAAAACGAGGAAAAGTGCGTTTACGCACACCCAACTGATGGGTAGGACACAATGCTAACATTGACGGCTTGTTTGACGATTAGAACCTCCTACCCACTAAAAAACACGTTTTGGTTTAGTTAACTGGTAGGCCCAAGGGTATGTCTTGTGGTAAGGTCGCGGTGCCTCTTCTTAAGGGCTTTTCCAGGTGTTTTTGACGTTTATGCAAGGTTTTTTTTTCTTCTTCGGATAATCTTTGGCTCCGGTTTCAACCTCCCTGGGGTTTTTGCTTCGGTTTGTTTACGTAGGTGCGGGCGTAACTCAGCCTCGTACCAGCAAGGTAAGAGAAAATATTTCGGTGGGCGTCGTTTGGGTGCGGACTCCTGCCCAAGTATCGGGGTGTTCCCACTCACTAGAGACCATACTTTAGCGTGTCTGGAAGTTCATGGTGTTTTTGTTTAGTGAGTTATATAGTATCTTTTGTTTTGAAGAGGGTCACCCTCTTTATATGGTATTCGCAAGGGTTGGGTTCGGGTGGTCCCCTAGTAGGTATGTGGGAGGGAAGCGCCCTCTAGGTAAGCGGGAGGAGGATATCCTCTAGGTATGCGCGAGGGTCGTCCTCTCGGTATGCACAGGGGGCGCGCCTGGTGTGGGAAAACCGACCATGGTTGCGGTCAACCCCCCAAAACCTCAGCGTCAGTACTTGTTATAACCCAAGCGATCCGCAGACTATCATTGAAGATTGTTGCTTATTCAGGTATACCGTAAGAACCAAGAACAGTCAGGATATCCGGCCCGAGCAATTTTTTTTTTTGGACAAGCGATATATTAGGTAGCGAAGGATAGTAACTAGGTTACCTAACAGTCCTACCTAACGCGCTGATGCGAACCTCGGAGGCTCGAAAAACGGGGAAAAATGCATTAACGCACACCCAATCTGGGTAGTGTGGGGCTCAAGCGCGGGACCTACTACCCACTAAAAAACCACGTTTCGATTCATCCAATTCCTTCGGAGGTCACAGTGCCTCTTGTATAATGCTCTGCTCCATGTGTTATCTACGATATTTATGTAGTATTTTTTTCTTAGCACTTTGGTTGCTGTTGTTTTGTCTTCGGAGAGTCTCCTGTTGATCGCCTGGAGCCATTTGCTCACTACTTCCTTTTTCGTGTGTATTTTGCCACGGATGATCCGCTCGCATCTTAGGGTCCAAATCAGGTATGCTGATTCGGAGATAATGATTTTGAGTGGGCGCGTTGCTCCTGGGTCGTATCGTTGTATATTTGCGTTCGGCCGTTCTCGTCTTTTCCTTTTTGGAGTGTTTCTTCGCGTAGGGTGTTACATCCTACGATGGTTCCTAGGGACAGTTCTGGCCATGTGTTGGCGTCATGCGGCCATAATTCTCTTGCACATCCGGCCCGAGCTATGATACAAGGACAACGAAAGGATTTACGGATCGCCCTCTTGGGAAAGTGTCTTCAGTGAAATTTTCTTTGATCTGCGCCATGATCTACCAAAACCCTACATGCTCCAATCCGACATGCGACCATCATGATGGATTTCAGAGGGAATAGTCGCCTCCTTCGAAGGACAAAATAAGTATCAGTGCAGCAGTCGCTGCGAGGAAGTGCAGGGACCATACCTTTGCTGTTTTCGACCGTACTAGACTCTACGTCATGGTCACGTTTGCCCTGTGGGAAGTCCGTTGTCGTCGAGCGATGCACAGTGACAGAGACAGCGGGTCGTCTGGACTTGTCACCCTCGCTCCGTTGTTCGATTCGGATCGAAGACAGGCCAAAGGCGTTGTCATGTTTGTCATCGGCGGACGACCGCTCACGGACGTAGTCCCGACTGTTCAACCTGAAGGTGGAAGAGGTCAGAAGTTGAACCCCCCATACACACTAAATTGACTCCTCACATGGCAAGAAGAGAATTCGCGTAGACTATAGGATAAACGTCGGTTAATCTGTCTTCCCACCTTTGGTATTATTGCACACGTACATTTACCCATTGGCCAGAAAAATAGCTGCCAATACATAGAGGAGCTTGCCGTTGCAAACTGGTCATGACATAAGAAAATGACAAAGTACACGAAGGAAACCCTTACGCTGATAAGCACTGCGCAGGTGAGAACGCTGCTTGATTTAGCGTGTAACCCACTAACGTAGCTCAAGATCTCACCTTGTCAGTAAACCCGACTGGATACTGTAAGTCATCAAGGTCAAGATCATGGAATCGGTTCTGTTCACGAAAACTCAGCCAAATCTGCGGCGTAAATGGGGAAACTGAACTCGCCTTGCGAAACCAGTCTTCTTGTGGTAGAGAAACCAGCACATGGAGACGGCGATTAAAATGTCTGCCACAACGCCTGACCCCAATCCGATGCAGGTCACCGCCTGCCAAGCCGTCAAGAGTAAGCGGATGTGGAAGAGGTGAAGGCCCAAACTTACGACTAAGGACGTATAACGGGACCATAACCTGAGAGCAGCCCTGACGACAAATTTCAAATATTGGAATAATGCCAGGGAATAGAATACACATACGCTCTGACGGTGAACACTAGCATGTGATGTTAAACATGATTCATGGACGAGGCACGAAATAGAAAGCGGCTAACTCACCGAATGCGAGGGCTGTAACGATGCGAAGGAAGATAATCATGGATGTACCCCCCAAAAGCCTACAAGTGTGCTTACCGAAGCAAGCAGTTCCGAATATCACCTGAGAAAGCGCGTTGAGAAGTGCATCAAGAAGTCGGCTACGATGCAGATAAACTTACAATGATGATTGAGATGATGATACTCCCGCCCACTGACAGAAAACCGGGTTGTAGCTTGGAGTTCCAGTTAAGGGCAGAAGATAATACTCACCAATGTAAACTCGTCGGGCATAGTAGCTACGCTGCATCAGGACAAATCGTCAATAAGAGATCGAGTGCAAAAGACGCACAGTTGAACCATATAGTCGACGGTCGTCTGGAACGGTCATTAGTAAGTATGAAATAGCCTACGGAAGGTATAGCGGCATACGTTGACGTCGACTTGAACCTACAGAGAACGTAAGTTACTGTAAGTGGCGAGAGATGAGACGCGATTTCAAACGTTACATACATTCATAGACCTAGAGCACTAGTCAGAGACGACTCTAACTTCGTCTCGACAAAAGTGGACTCACCACATATTGTGGTCCAGAATTTCGACATTACCAAAATTTAGGACCAGGTACCTGCAATAATGAGCTCATGAATGATAGAGTGGGTGTTGCTGTCTTACCAGTATATCGAATAAATGCATAGAGAGGTGTGCAAGGCATCCAATAAACTAACGAAACAATGCAATCTGGGTGAGCTGGAATCTGAAATGTACTACCCACAATATGGCCGCGATGAATAACTTGAGAGCCTTTGGGTCTCTATTCCCATATTGCCTGTGTCTGGTGAGTTCGGTTATATCGGGAGGAGTGTTAATTACCAGTAATATATCCATCTATCCCGACAAAGTTTCCGAGTCAGCGCGAGAAAGGAGACAGCGTTCACCAAAGCTCACGTCTGCAGAGTTGTTATACCAAAGAGCCTGGACGTTCACCAGGTCAGTAGGAATACCAGTAAGGAGAGGGCCGACAGGTGCTCACATAATACTGATAACCAGCCCAATGAATGTGCACCCGTAGGTGTTCCGGATGTCAGCGACAGCATGGCTAGACATGTCGAGTTCTTCAAAGCGTCCTTTCCTAAAAGGAGTCGATCGCAGCTAGGCTGCCTTGGACCTTGGTAAAGGAACAGAGAAAAGGAAAGGAGGAGAACGAAGTCTGAAGAGCGCCGAAGTAACCATTTTATTTTTCCATGTGAACCGTGTGAAAGGGACCGAGAAGCAGAGCAGACTGGGGCGGTTACTTCTGTCGCAGATAGTGTCAGAGTATATAATGTCGGCCACGCCACACCGCTACAGGATCATGGTATACATACGTTGTTCCCTCCAAGGTTCCGTTAGTCGTTTGTACCCTTCCGCTGCTAAGAGACCTCCGGGTTTGTATAGAAAAAACACCCGCTTAGGCTAGTCCGCATAGAGTATTATCAACAAATACAGCTTGTCTCTGTCAAAACTCATGGGCCGTTGCAGAGGGGTAACCTCAGATGAATGAATGATGAGTCGTCCACAGCGGTAATCAAGAAGAAGCAGCCAGTGCCTTGCCCGTGTTATGGGGCTTGGCCTTCCAGCGCTTCAGCTCCCTGGAGTGCCCAAAGGCAAACAGGGTCCGCTCTGCCAAGAGCGAGTGCAGCGAGTCCCCGGATCCTCAAAGGCCAGCACCAAGGAGGAAACGGACCCCGGCATGTATGTTGAGGGCACCCTCACCCAAGATGGGGAAGCAGCGTGGTGGTCACGTGGCACCGATCGATTAGCTGTGATTGCAAACCGCAAACTCCTCTCCCGCGCTGCCATTTGAACCTGCCCCCCGCCTCCTGAGCCTCCCGAGCCTGGGGAGTCCTCCTTGCGGGTGCCGTCCGTCAGGACAATTATCACGAAACTTTTGGCGCCGAGCGCCCTGTCTCATTTTGCGTTTCATGCTCAGCATCTAGGAAGTTGCCGAAAAGCACGGTCTGTTTTGTACTTCTATTCAATATTCCACATTCTGTTTTGAATCCTATGACGTTTTCGCGGATCCCTTACACTTACTACCCGCTCTTCGTCGTTTCCCGTAATACAATTGGATTTCAAATTGGCCCTCACAGCGCTCACCAGCGCTCACATTTTTTTCTGTTTACTTTTGACAAATAAAGTTCTGACCGAACATCGCTGCGGGGCGCGGGAAGGTCTCTTACTGAACAAGTACAATACAGTCTGTATATCTGAGATCCCTTACAGTGAGTTATTGCACGCTGACACATCCACTGGCACAAAGCTGTTGAAGCTATGGCTTGGCTTATGGTCAGGTCGTGTCTAGACTAGTGGCTTGCTGGCCCCCAGCAGTAAGCCAGCCTAAGCTGGCTGTCTAAAACCGTCGGGCCTGGGCCAAGCGTCTGGCTTCTCCGACCGACTCAGCGCTCCGCGCTCAGCCTTAAATCCGACAGGTCAGGGCCGCAGCTGTCAATAAGCAGCGCGAGTAAGCACCCAAGTCACCGCACCATACACTGGCACAAGAGAGAAGAATTTCCCTCTACACTCATTACTGTAAGAGCCCAGAGTGATCCATTGTTTACGTTGTCCAGGATGCTGCACTCGCATGCTCAATCTTAGAATTTTGAGCATCACAAGTTGCCGGACATTACAACCAACTTCGCAATGCTTTACGCGGTCGGGGAAACACACCACTGCCAGTAGGTGACACCTGTGTCCGGGATCTCACCAGAAGTCAGTGTATCTCATTGTTCACGTTCCCAAAGTGTTGCACGCAGGGGCCTCATAAAAGCACAACACGTTTCTAAACTGGAAAGCAGCCGTGACAAAGTTTTGCGCCGAGCAAAAATCTGCGCGGTCCCTTACATCCTACATCTCAGCCGAACGGAGTGCAGCGCATTACTTCTGTTCTCCCCAGTGTGCCGCTTTCATGTGCGGACTTGGCAACTCGACCATTGCACTCCTACAAATGTGGCAACTATCCCAACCAACCTTGGTCTCCCTCCAGCCAGCACCACGATCGGCCTCCGCGACATTGCGCTCAAGGCACACCGCGAGAATTGACGCACTATACGAAGTCGGAGATCCCTGGCTTCCAAAGCACGTCCTCCTCTCCACTCGTCTGCTTGCGCCTGTACTCATGTGTGCTCTACTCCGTTTCGGTCATGGCACACACCTGTCCAAGGAGCAGGGTGCTGAGCTCGTCAAGTCATGGCTTAAATACCATGGCGTGTCCTCCTCCATCTCAATGACACACGGCGGTGGTTGGCTGACGGTCACCGGCGTGCCCGTCTCCCAGGCCGACATGCTCCTCGGGGTATTGTACCGGCTCTACTGGCACACTGGTACGAATTAGACCATGTTCCGCATAGTCGGCTACGCGCTGCCCGTGGTGCTGCGTGCGCACGTACAACCGTCGCGCGGATGACGCATTTTCGCTCCTCCGTGTGTGCTACGACAGACAACCCACAAGCGCTCCAGTGAAGAAGTAGTGGCAATAGCAAATGCGGCGCTGTCGAGCCGTGATGGCGAGATCACGCCAACGGACCTGCTAGCTGTACAGGACGACGACCTATCTACGGCGTTCGTGGCCTATCATCGCACCTACGTTCACAGTCGCGCAGGTTTACGGCGGCGTGTACGACCCGAGCCATCCCGGCAGTGAGGGAAGCACCCGTACCCAGTATTCCGAGGCGTGGCATTTCCAACCCTACTCATTTTCTACCGCGTCGGCGGAGAGTTGCAAGTGGTCACCCAGCACCAACGAGCCAAGCCGTGCGACACGTACCCCGAGTAGCTCAACTACGTCCTCAGTTAGCCGAACAACCCACATGCGATCAGCATATCGCATAGTAATGGGGAACAAGACCCCCCGCCGAAATATGCGACGGCGTTGTGCAACCTATTTGCACAGCTCGGTGGCTGGGCGTCAGCGCGCGGCGATGACGGCGTCGGCAAAGGCAACTGCAAGAACGGCTCCGGAAAAGTCTGGTTTATCCCCTACTTCCCTGCGGCCTGTACGTGTGGTGTTTGTTCCACGCTGCAGGCAGTACACAAGCGCAGGTTCAACTCGCTCATCAGACAACCACAGTTTCGTAGCGTACGTGACTAACGCCGGCTGCGCGGCACGACGGGCGGCCACTACCCTGAGGTTGCGCAGGGGGGGGCTTCTAGTTCTAATTTCCGCACCCGCTACTGTACTGGGACAGCGGTGTCTTCCTGATGCTGGCCCCTTCAAATGAACGGCCGTGAACTCGGGGCTATTCCTAATTTGGACAGCGGCGCGCCCTGGTATCCAGGTCCCGATCGTCAATCTTGTGACTATCGGCGCCATGGCTGGCACTGGCAGCTCGAGCTGCTCGATGCCCCTGCGTCTTTTCCTGTTGCCTCCTTCCTCCGCTCTGCGTCGTCCATCCTCTAGACCTCCAATTTACAGACCGCAGGTACAATCTTTTAATGACTTCCTGCTTGCAAATGCCAGTGACAAGGCCCCGCTCGGCTTTCTCAACTCCTAGCTGTGCGGTTAAGGCCTCGCTGCCCCCAACGACATCACATCTGGTTCTAACCTGGCCTTCAATACTAATGGATTCTCCGCCGTCCATGGTTCGAACTCTCCGTCTTGCAAGACTTGTGTCTGTTTCATTTTCCACGTTGTCTAATTTATACCCCATAGTTCACGGGTTGAGGGACTCCCGACTGTAGCGCATACTTACACCAGAATAAGCGCATAACAAGATAACTCTCAACGTTCTTGGAGCTAGTACGCGACCAGCCAACAACGACCGAATTCGTGCACGTGATTGGGCCTCTGGCGGGAACCATTAGACCCCGTTTTTGCTCACCTGGCGCACACGTGTACAGCTCATGTTGAGACAAACAGATATAAGACAAATATAAGAAGATAACATCAAGAACAAGCAAGAGAAAAGGGGGCTGGGTGAGTAGGAAGACGAAGCCGCATTGGCCGAGCAACCACTAGAGCCGCTCGTACGGCAGCAGAAACCGCGTGGAGAATCTAGAGATGGACCAGTGCGGGTGAACGACGCCCCGAGACGACCTTGACACTGTTGGCTCCTTGGTGTCGGATATTGTGCCGCGATTCTTGCTGCCTCGCGTCATCGCAGATACGATTGAGCCTCATGTCCTTATCTCCGTGTACCACAATATACCAACCATGCAGCAGTTTCGGACATCGACTATCGCATAACGCTTTCGTGAGGAACTCTTTGGATGAGACAAGGGATAAGAAGACGCAAGGGTAACGTTGCGGAGAGTAAATGCGTTGTCAACATGTCCCATTGACAACAAGTAGTGTTAATTTGACCGAAGGCGAGTTCAATTCTTGAAACCTATGAGATCAAAGAAGTGGTGTGTCCATGAATATACTATGGCCGGGGTACCAATGGTCCGACATTCAATATGATTCAGCACTCGCACCCGATAGTGCCTACTACGGCAACCTGCCAAGCTGGTTACAAGCCAGCGCCATCAGATTCCAGCCGTTCTCATACAGGACATTTCACATCTGGTCCTCATTGAAGGATGGCGTCACACACAGTAGTACGGTACTCGTCAAATCAACTCGGTACAAAAATACAAGGGCCCTTTCTTGCTCCGTGCTTCCTTTATTCCGCACAATGAATATTTGAACAATCGCATGCTGCACTCAAGAAGGTCGAAGGTATGTACTGCTGTTGTTGGTGGCAAGGTTTATCTAAGTGAAGAGCTTCGGGTTGAAAAGCCTTGAGGAGCGCATGAGAGTGGGAGTGACATTTCAGCCAGTTTCACTGTAGTCGAACCGATTCGGTAGTCAGCATTTGACCCGCGAGCAAAGAGGCGAATGGCTGCGATTGGGTCGAGGTCAGCTTACATGTGATCGTGCACATGTATCACGCACCGTGGCCCGTGGCGGAGTATGCTACAAAGGCGAAGACACCTAATGGATGAAACACGTGAGGTTTTGTATGAAGCAGCGCAACATACATGCTATCCGGGTCAGGCTTACCATCTCCAGTAATAACCGCCCTGAGAGATCAGTTCCGCTCCAGTACTTTATCTCATACGCGTCAGGAAAACCTACAGCGGTAGAATGATTACGCGACATGGACGATCACCTGTGTAGACGTGATGCGAAAGTCGGAAGGTCAGAAGCGGCGCCACTCAGGCCCAAGGTGAAGAAAGTACATGTCTAGTATGAGCTAGATACCACCGTACATAGTCATTTCGCGAATGTTGGTGGATACAACGCGTACGTGAGTGCCTCTGACGGAAAATGTCGTGTGAGAAGATGACAAGGGCGGCCAGTCTGCTTTTTATACGCTCTCGCAGCGGTCTTGCAGAGGACTTGTAAATCAGGGGTAAATTGGGAGGTCTCAAGGCAGTGGTGCCGGCCATGGTGCAGTCCCGCGTTCTGATCGACGTTCGATCCAAACTTGAAGCACGTCCTCCTATTGACCTCTTCCGCCCGTGGCTGTACTCATGTCGTTTCAGATACAGCACTTACCTGTCTCAGGAGCAGGTTGCTGGGCTTGTCGTGCCGCACCCAGGGCCTCGGACGCTTGGGTTCGTCAACTCATGGCTTGAACACCGTGCAGTGCTCCGTATCAACGACACACTGTGGCGGCTGCTTGACGATCACCGGTCGGTCAATGTCCATTTACGGACGGATTCAACATGTCTTGTGCGAAATTAGCCATACAAGAGCGATGGTGGTACGAACACGGCTTCGCCTGACTGTATACTGTGTTGAATCGAGGTTTGAGAATTGGTACGAAGCAGAGACCCTCTATTTGCAATATTTGCACCATCAGAGGATATAAGAGTTCGCGCGACAGAAAAGTACTCTTTCTTGGAAATCACCGATTTCGCCTACACAGTTTCGCCACGGTATCTGTACTGCGAATGGGATGGCATATCCACAAGATAAGAATTGAATTGAATAATACTAGCCAGACAATAATATATACCCTATCGGATGCGCACCTTTGAGGTATTTATTGGAGATGCGTTAGACGATATCATACGAAGGACGCGGAGGACAATTTCGGAGTCCTGTACGCTCGGAATTTGGTCTCCCGGGCCGCAGCGAAGGACTTATGATGGTTACGTCCGTGTCAGCAACTAATTTCAATGACGGGTATTTTGGTGAAAGATCTAGGGTGACCGTAGTGTTTGCGTGGGATGCGCGATTCGCCGAGGGGGGGGGTCAAGAGTGTCCTTTTCCTTGCGCGAGCCAGGCTTCGAGCTACCATCGTCTCCAGCAGCACCCGGCTCGGCTTCAGAGGTCCGCTTTTGAGAGGCATTGGGGGCAGTAGTATAAGACGGTCAGAGGTCAGATCGAGTGATGGGCGAGTGTGAAGACAGCGGCGAACCTGTAGGAAGAATATTGTCGGGAACTGTATTAGAAGCTGAAGGCGGGAGATTTGGTGAATTGGAAGGCGTCAGGAGGTCTACGTTGTGCTGGAGGGAAACGGCAGCGGGTGGGTAGAGGAAGAGGGTATCCAGATTTCATTACAACATGACAGGCATTGCATGACACGTGACTCGATGCGTCTCAAGTTGTGAGTAGTAACCCAGGCAGGCGGGGCCTGTGCAACCTCTTGTGATGCCATGAACAACTTATTAATAATGTACAGTCCACTCTTATGTTCTACTAGTAGTCCTCTTCGGACCGCTAATCAGAACATTCATGAGGAGTGATTCTCAGCCATAATAGACCGTATGCTGCACGCATCTATTTACGGTGTTCGGCCATAGTGATTCCCCGCCGTTCTCTCCGAGCCTGTCCAGCATAAGCTGCATAGCACGCATTGTGCGATGTATTTTCGGGTTCGCTACCCCTACTATTTCTGTTCACCATGCATCGGATGGCGCCGACTTGTAACCAGCTTGGCAGCGTAATTGAGCAGACTGTGCACTCAAGTTGCTTAGGCGACGAGTGCCGAATCATGTTGAATGTTACTGTAAGTTACGTCCGCGATCAGGTGAAACGTTGCTTGTTGTCCTGTCTCTTGTCTGGTTGCCAGTTAGTACCTCAATCAGACGCTGCGAAAGCATATCCTGGGAGGGCATAAACCGCGCCGTGTCAGCGTTGACACGACCGCCTGTTCTCGGCTCTACCTCGGCCAAGGTTAGTAAACATTGGGCTTGGCCGTGCATTGTACTCTGAAGGTTGAACGCATTGTTCCGAGCTCCGAGTCTTGCCACACCCGCTTGGACAGGGCGCGCCATCTGGGCCTATTGTTCCGTCCTCGGCCTGCCACACTGCCTGTGGCTGGGCCTACTACTTACAGGACTACATACCAGGCCTTCAAAAAGTACAACGACCCTTACCTAATAGCGAAAGAGACTCCGAAATCCTTTGCTTCATGCTAGACTCTGTGGGGGTTTCTCGGAGGGCCATGAGGCGATTTCACCACGGCTGGGTCAAAGGGACAACACAGCATTGTCAAAGCGACAATGGGGAGGCCCGATATGACGCCCGTATGGGCACGTGTAAAAGCCACGGGCGGTCAGTGCTGTGGTCGCCCTCGCTAAGCTCTTAAGCGAAGCCTGTGTGGGATCTCCGGAACTTCTTATAAGCCCCCTCTCCGCGTTTTCTCTCGAAATATCTGACGTTCACACATCCCACCAGTTCTCACACTGACACTGGCAAAATCCCCAAACCACGATGAGTTATTCACAAACAACCACTTCCGACCCCTACGCCTTCTCGCTCTGGCCGGACGCATCGGCCGCTAGTGAGGAAGACTCGATGATGTTGGCTCAGGCTGCTGGGTGTACACAGCCAATGACAGGACTCACCGTTGACGACATTTTCTTCGACGACCTTTTGGATACTACTCTTGCCGGGCGACAAAGCGGCACGGTTGAGACGTTCGGCTTTCAAAGCAACTATGTGAGCATATTTACTTTCGGGACATGAGATAACTTACATTCGTCACAGGATATCAACTCAATGACCGGAGGGACAGTGGCCACGGTCATGCCCAGTCACGGGGTCCCCCTCCCAACCGCAATGAACACTTCTATGACGCTTGCACCGCCAACAACCACTCTTCCCCTCACCGACAACATGGGTGCATACGTGCAAGGGTTTTTCGTCACACAACCCGTAAGCACATGACAGATAGTTGGCGGTTTATCCTATTTCTCATCTTGTTATGCCGCAGGACTTCTCTACCTTCTCCAGCACCCCGTGTGAGTCACTATCTGCGGCCTGCCGTTCTTTGTACTCACCTGGTCCAAAGCCCTCACAGATATCGCCTCGCTTCCATCGCCTCACAGCGATGGTACCGGGAATGGATTTCCTCCATTCCCAACATTTCGGTCCACGTCCTCATGCTTCGTGAGTACCAGTAACCAACTCGGTGGGCTCTGCTGACCGTGGTCTATGCTAGCCACAACCATCACTGGCGGGCCCCTCATTTCCGCAGCTCAACATTGGGGTTTGGGATCCTAATCAAATCATTGGCGCGCCGCCTACTTTCTTCATTGGGGGCAGCGACGTTGGACTACAACCAGATATTGTCGATCCCTTGGGCACGTACACGAACCTGACGTGCGTACCCTTGACTCTTCCCGATATCATGCGGCCGTCCTTCTGACACGATTTTCCCAGATCTTCGGCGCCATCGGACTACACAAAACTCCTCGACCAGCTTGCAACGCCAACCGAAGCATTGACCACGCTGGTCATGCATGAGGTGGTGCCATCATCATCCCTCAGAAAGCGGAGTCGCCAAAGGTACGAATCCTACAGCTATAGTTATCCTGCTGGCTGACGACAAGCACAGCGACGAAAACGAAGCCGGCACTCCGAAGAAGAGTGGAAGGCCACGAGGACCCGAACAAATTTCAACAGTAAATCCAAGGCGGCGGGACGCGGAGCGGAGATGCTCGCGACCACGACAGCGCAGGGAGTTTACCATCGATCTTTGTCGGGACTTAGTGTCCCGCAGGGGTCGATGGGAACCTTTGTGCAGGAACAGCCGTCTTGGATCGAGGAGAGAGAGCAGGTAGAAACGCGGCACGATACGGGAATCTCGGTGCCGTTTCGAGGTGTGGAGAATGCCGAAGACGGGGAAGTTCTCCGAAAAATCCCGACCAACTTGACGGAGAGGGAACGCTTGATGCTCCAGACGACCCAGGCCGATGAGGAGCGCGGAGCGGTTAGGGACATAATGTGCAGAGTCTGCTCTAACCGGCGCTTCCGCGAGTGGGTAACCTTTCAGCGCCACTGCAAGTCGTGCGAGAAGCACCCTTCCGAACTCCAGTTCTGCCCCAAATGCGGCGACTATTTTGGACGTCAAGACTCGGAAGTTCGTCACAAGAACAAAAGGCATCAAGGGGCGTGTCTCAGCACGTCGCAAGATGAGGCCAGAGAGAAAGAACAGAAAGCTAGACGGATCCTCGAGGCTTTCGAAGCGAGGCTGCAGCACTGTCTGAGGAGTGGAGAGGACCCGGGACCCCGTTTCTCCGAGGTGATGTCTAGGGAGCTTACGAATACCTCGAAGAAGGTATCCAAAGCGGAGACCTCGTTGGAAGGCGGGTCATGGGCCACCGGACTGTGTTAGCAACGCCTTACCTTTTTTCTTCTTTTTGCCAATCCTACCGCATGCGCTCGCGATATTTCGCCACGGGCGATAGTGTTGTTTCACTTATTCACGTATTCTTTCTGTTTCTTCCCGGCGTCGCCTTGTTGTATATATTCTGTACTGTCGATGATCTCCGATCGGCTTTGAATAAGTCTGTTGATTACGTACCGTATTTTGGCTGTGGTAGATATTGAAAGAGTGAATAGATGACGACGTGGACTTGTATGCCCGGAAAGCCCAAACACCTTGCAATGGGCCCTTTGCCTATGAACGCGGGCGTCTGGGTAAGCGTGTAATATGGTCAGAGACAGGTGTCGACTGTAGCTGGTCGAGCGCCTGCCATGTCGTGTTTTGCTATATGTGCCTTCTGCCGACACCGGAACACCGACAATCATCCAGAGAGTGTGTGTGGGAGAAAAGCATAAGCGAAAATAAATAAATTCGTCCACAAGCCAGTCTGTGTGGGAGTCGGAATCAGTTGGAAGTGTACTAGTACGCGCGGACACAGAGGAAGCCATCGTCGCTACGCGGGTTAGGTCATTCGACTTGGGTTGTACTGTGGACAGATCAAGGCGATCGATTACACTGAGCGTGTAAAAAATCTCAAGGCGCAAACGGCGCTTATCCACGCTTATCCAGTCTCACTGGCACGCGGCAGCGTCTTTCCACAACACAACTTACACGACGTAGGCCGCCTGTTGCCGATTTTCCTATGGCTCCAAAATTTTCTCTTCTGCCACTTCTGGATATCAGATTCAGTTTTTTTGGGGGGCGATTTACTCTTCAATCTCTGACATCAGATCGATAATCCCCTGTCCCCTGATGGTGTCCAAGTCCGAAGAATTGCGGTGCGTCTGGGCTAGCAGCCTCGCCCGCTCGGTCATGGTAGCTCAAGTGGTAGCTCAGCGCTCAATATATAATCTTTGTACGTGTGACCCCACCGATCATCGAGTCTTTTCACTATACCCGAAATGGCTGTGATGCGTCTGGTGTCTAGTGACTGCTAGCTGCGCGAGAAACGACGCTCAGGTAACCTACGGGCAGATCTAAACCCATACTGATCAGATTTTCATCGCCCTGAATTGCAGCGCGTCTTCATAAGATGATTTGCGTAGTATGTGTGATGTCAAGCGTAATTGCCCACTATTCAAGAGAGGAACTCGTGTTCGCTGTGTCAGTCTTGCACGTCGAAGCTCCCCCTCACGACTCGGCTTGGAGGCACGGTCGAAATGCCGCAAAATAGGATAATTAAGCGATACGCGTGATCGCTTTTGTATGTGATACGAATGCCACGTAGTTGGAAGGTGAAGAAGGTGCATGTCTACGAGACAGCGCGACTGTCATAGCCATATAGTGGGTAAAACGCCACCTCTGACAGAAAATGTTGTGTATGCGGAGGCTGGATCTCCTATTCGCCCTTGCTATACGAGACTAACAGAGGCAGTCCTGATTGTACTCTCGCGCAGGTTGTGGGCGTGGCGGCACTGGCAAGCGTGGTCCCGCGTGTCGCACGGTAACGCGTGACGGGAGCGTTGCTGGCTCGGCGGCCCGGTGTCTGGTGTGTTCTGGCCCGGGTGTCTGGTGTCTGGCACCACCTCCGAGCAAGCCTCCGTACCCACAAGCTATTAACAGTAGTATCCCACCTTATTCTATGATAAGCCTTCCGTGACTTCCGGTCTCGTGGTTGACTTCGTCCGTCGTTGGTCGTTCCAATGTATTTCTGTGCAGATTCTTAGAGCCAGATCTCCATGTCAACCCTGCCGCTATCATTGAGTTACAGTAGCAGCACATATAAAATTGATTTCGTGTGTCATCATTTTCTATGTCCCCCAACAACCTCCTAAACAAATTGTACGTAGTGGCCACGATCAAAAACAGCAGAACAAAGAGGCAATTGCTAGACTTTCTCCCAACGGGCATTGAGCCTTTCAACGAACTCATCACGCGTGTTGAAGATGGTGACAGGGCGACCGGAGAGCCGGCGCAGGGAGAGGAACTGCTCTAGCTTGTTGTCGTTGCCGTCTAACAATAGCAGTTCGAGCGCCGGCAGTACTTCGTGGTGTGGTTATGGGACGCAGGAGCGGGTTGTAAACGATGAAAGGAGTGGTTTCCGAGCGAACACGAGCGACGAGAGAATGCCCAGAGATAAGAAGAGGCAAGAACGATTACATTCAGGGGCTCGCATTCGAGCCATTTTGTACTACTCATACATGTACAGTACTAGTAAAGTAATCCGAGAATTTTTGTGACGCAAAGACAGTGTCATTTTGCTACAGAAAGAAAACCCGAAGGCGGACGAGCTTGACTCAGTAAGTAACACACATACTGATACACGGAAACACAACGTGATACATGCGCATACAATCGCAAACGAGACACAATGTACTCAATTCACCACACCCCCACAAGCTCGACGCAGTCCGAGAGTGTTAATGTGTGCCGCTACCTTCCACTTAGGTAGGGCTTTTGTAAGAATGTCTGCAACCATGTCTTCAGTAGGGCAATACAGAAGCTTGATGACGCCACTAGCGACGGTCTGCCGGACGAAATGATAATGAAGGTTGATGTGTTTGGTGCGCGTGTGATAGTTGTCATCAGTAGCGAGTTTCAAGGCGGCTTGATTGTCGCAATAGAGAGGAGTGGGGATAATAAGAGTCGGAAAGAGCTTGCCTAGAAGTTTGTGCAACCAAATAGTCTCCTTTGCTGCGTGCGTCGCTGCAACATACTCTGCCTCCGCTGTAGAAAGGGTCACTAGCTCTTGCTTCCTTGAACTCCAAGAGACTGCGCCGCCGTCGATAAGAAAAACGTACCCCGACATAGCATGGCAGTGCTCCTGCATCGAACTGTCTGCATCTGTGAAGCCTTCCAAACCGTGTCACTCACCGCCGTAAGTTAACTCAAACGTCTTCGTACCGGCAAGGTAACGGAAGACCCGCTTCACTGCTTCCCAGTGAGTGGCACCCGGATTGCTGAGGAACTGCGAAAGGGCAGATACCGCAAATGCAATATCCGGGCGAGTGGCGACGGCAGCGTACATGAGGCTGCCTATGGCCTCTTGGTACAGAGTCTTCTTCATCTGCGCGGTTTCTTCGGGGCTGATAGGTGATTGGTCCTTGGAGTAGGCAAGTCCAGGGACCATAGGGCTTCCATGCGGCTTAGTGTCAGTCATAGAAAAGCGAGTAAGAATGGAGTCGATATAGGCTGTCTGAGAAAGAGAGATGGTGCGAGCGAGCTAGTCGCACATAACCTTGATGCCCAAGAGCCAATGAAGAGGCCCATATCAGTCGACATTGAGCGCGATAGCCGCTGCCGCCGAGATGAGCGGTACTACTCCTACTCCTGCCATAGTCACTAAGCTCACCACAGACGAATTTGATCGACGCACCTTAGGAGGTGGCAAGGCCCATGATGAAGCCTTTGCCGTGGACGCCCGAAAGAAGCGCGATGTCGAGTGCTTCAACTGCAAAAAGAAAGGCCATGTTATAGCCGATTGCTGGGCGAAAGGTGGCAGAAAGGAAGGCCAAGGGCCGAAGAAGTGTGGCGGCAGAGGACGAGGCCGAGGTGCAAGGCAGAGCGGCACAAGTGGTGATGCTGCCGCCGGCGCCGAGCAAGGAGGAAGTGGAAGTGGTAGCACGGACATTGAGGCATGGGCCGCAATCACGGAGGCTGGGGAGGATGAAGATGACGACTCACCTCCTCTGATCCCAGTGATGGTGGCCGATGAAGTAGTGCATGCAGAGACAGAACTGTATGATTCTGGGGCATCTCGTCATATGACCCCGTACCGTGAGCGTTTTGTCATGTACCACGAGATCCCCACTCGTCCTATCACTGCAGCGAACAACCACGTCTTCTACGCAGTCGGTGCGGGAGACATCCAGATCGAGGTACCGAACGGCGCGACGTCGACCAAGGTATTGCTGCGAGATGCCTTGCACGCACCGCAGATGGGCCCCACGGTTGTGTCGATTGGCCATATTGTCAAGGCCGGTTGTGCTGTGCAGTTTGAGGATGGATCGTGCAAGATCAAGAGAGGAGGTAATGTTATCGGCAGCATACCCACTAGCGCCAATGGGTTGTACAAAGTGGAACACTCGCTTCTGGCTGCGGCATCACCTGATGCAAAGACAGCGTCATTTTGCTACAGAAAGAAAACCCGAAGGCGGACAAGCTTGACTCAGTAAGTAACACACATACTGATACACGGAAACACAACGCGATACACGCACATACGATCGCAAACGAGACACAACGTACTCAATTCACCACTTCGGTGACCATATCCTCGGCGATGTCTTCGAGCGCTTCTGCAATGTTCCCTTCCGCCTTCCTATCTACATCCATCGCCTCCACAGCAGGGAATAGACGGAGGAACGGAAGCACCTCGTCCGTACTATGTTCCCCAAGGACGGAGAGATGAACCACATTGGAGAGCATAGGGACAAGTTGACCGAGATCAGCCACTGTGAAATCTCGGAACCCCGATTCCGAGATCGTCAAAGAATAACGGGCTTGATGGGATTCATCTTGTGGACAATCGAGCATGATCTCGGGATCGTAAGTTGACAAGTCTACCCGCGCACGCCTGAACTGGGAACGCTTGATGAACTCGGAAAATTGGGGGGCTTGAACATCCAGTTCGGAGTATTCAATTCTGACGTCCTCGACTCGAGGCGTGTCAATTTGGGCCATGAGTTCATCCAGGTACTTGCTTCCACCTGCGAATTCAAACTCGGTGAGAGCGGGAAGGACAGCACACGGTTGGGGATGCATAGGGCTGCCCCATCGTTCATAGGGGATTATGAATCTAATGGAAAGGGTTCTGAGCCTGGTCAACCCGGCCAGTCCTTCGACTATCTCTTCCGGTGAAATGCGACCCCACGGGGAAAGATTCTCGAGTCGGAGAGAAACGAGGTCACGAGTCGACAAAAGAAGCTTCGGTAGGTCCCCAATGGCAAGAGATTCTAAGGAGAGATGTTGTAGGCATGGGGCAGACCTGCCCAAAAATTCATTGGAAAGGTAAAGCATGTCCTTGAGCCTTTCTTCATTGGGTCCCGTAAGCTCTAGATGTGTCAGCACCGGAAATGGCGCCTCCATCGCCCTGACCGTGTCGGATACATCAGGAAAAACCTACTTTGCTAATTTGAGATAATTTGAGATAATTGAGACTAGCGAACGCTAGCTGTCACTAAGATGTCAATAATTCTTGCCCAATATGGAAATTATCTCAAATTATCTCTCGCTAGCGCGGGAG
This sequence comes from Lactarius akahatsu, assembly GCA_021524915.1. Taxonomy (NCBI): domain Eukaryota; kingdom Fungi; phylum Basidiomycota; class Agaricomycetes; order Russulales; family Russulaceae; genus Lactarius; species Lactarius akahatsu. The sequence continues at coordinate 22,471 of JAKELL010000389.1, forward strand.
GTTTTTCCTGATGTACCTCCTCGCTCGACATGTGAAGAACAATGCGGCGTACACGACCAGTGTGCTCGAGTGCAGCGATGAGATCATCTTCATCACACTCAATGTAATATTGAATGATGAGAGGAAACTCTAGCCAGAGACTGAGATCCTTCCTGAACGGCAATCCATATGCATTTGAGCAGTAAAGGTGTAGATCGAAATAGCGTGGTGACGCATATATGATTTTTCGCCATCTTTGGCAGACGTGCACCAGTCCTTGCCATACCCTCATGTGTCGGGCGGGGTGCTTATAAGGCTTGGATAGACGGATGGCAAATATTTCCCGAAGGATATCGTCTGGGAGGATGTCGATTGTTGCTGCATGTCTGTTACTCTCTTCTGCGCCATGCCATTCAGTACACCATGCGAGTTCCAACCAGAATTTAAACACGTACCATCAGTACGAGCCCTTTCGATCTTCAAGCTTTTGCAAGGGCCGTCATGGTGCGTCGTTGTTGTTGCTGAAGAGGTCCCAGTGCTAGGGGACGAGCCAGGGGACGAGTCAGGAGAGGCGATGTTATCGAACAGAGAGTGTGGCTGTTGATGTTGATCAGTCATCTTAGGGGCAACGGTGCGGGGCCAGAGAGAATCTAGACAATGTTGCGGAGAGTGAATGCGTTGTCAACATGGCCACATTGTAGTTAATTTGACCGAAGGCGAGTTCAATTGAAACCTAAGAGGTGATATGTACATGAATATCAGGAATATGGCGGCTATGGTCCGACATCAACATGGTTTAAGCACTCACACTCGATAGTCATGGTGTCTACGACAACTTGAATGCACAGTAACGCTGCCAACAATAACGCTGCCAAGCTGGTTACAGGCCAGCGCCATCCAGTCCCAGCCGCTCTCATTTCACATCTAGTCCTCATTGAAGGATAGCGTCACATACAGTAGTGCGGTACTCGTCAAATCAACCTCCGGTTCGGGTACCAAAAAGAACGAAAATACAAGGGCCCTTTCTTGCTCCGTGCTTCCATTATTCCGCACAATGAATATCTGAACAGTCGCGGGTCGAAGGTATGTACTTCCGCATCCGCCAAGACCTGTGGTTGTTGGTGGCAAGGTGAAGAGCTTCGGGCTGGAAGTCTTGAGAAGCGCATGAGAGTGGGAGTGACATTTCAACCAGTTTCACTGTAGTCGAACGATCCCGAACCTATCGGATAGTCAGTATCTTACTCACGCTCTACTGGAGGAGCCGCGAGGCGAAGAAGCAAATGGCCGCGATTGGTTTGAGGTCAGCTCGCGTGCGTCCGGTCCGGTGCGTGTATCACCCACCGTGGCGTGGTATGCTATGAAGGCGAAGACACGAACAGGTGAGACCTTGCATGAAGCAGCACAACATACATGCTACCCGGGTCAGCCTTACCATCTCCAGTAATAACCGCCCAGAGAGGTCAGTCCCGGTCCAGTACTTTCTCTTTTACGCGTCAGGAAAACCTACAGCAGTGAGTTGTGCACAAAATAGAATAATTACGCGACATGCATGATCGCCTGTGTAGACGCGAAAGTCGGAAGGTCGGAAGCGGCGCCACTCAGGCTCAAGGTGAAGAAGGGACGTGTCTAGTACGAGGTGACATGGGCAGCCAGAGGAGGCCGGAGCTCTTCGCCAAACCCACCCCACAATTCTGCGACTTGTCCCACTGCCATCGTTGCACACGTTGTTTAGAGCCAATTCACTGCTTCAAGTCAGAAAAAACTTTTGGGCGTGATAAGGTGGCGGACTGTCAGATATGACGCATTCCATGACGCGTTGTGTTTGGGCATTGGTATTCATAAAGCAAAGTAGTATAATAGGCACCTAGTTTGTTGTCGATCGTGCTCTCCTCATAGTCTCAAAAGAAAACCGTCGGTAAGCCTATTTCAAACTGATATCATTCGGAACCATGAGGTTGGGACTCACCTAGCTCGGACCTCTCGACCACCTACCCCAGAATATCCGCTTTTATAATGGCGGCTTACCAGGCTGCCTTTGAAGATGACCTCTCTCTTTGTCTCGTCTACCCGGACTGCAGCGATCCTGATACAACCGTCAAGGAGGAGTTTGGCGCGGGAGACCTCGTGTGTGGAGGTTATGAACTGGTCCTTGGTGACCGCATCGTCGATACCCAAAGCGAGTGGCGGGTACGTGCTTCACATTTATACTCGGCTGTTTCGCAACCATATTCTCGTGTTCTTCAGACCATCGAGAACGACCAAGGCGACGACCCTTCGAGTGCTATCGCTGCTGACCCTCTTATAGAAGGCATGGAACAACTCGATACCATCATCGGTTTCAAGGACGCCCGCGCGGGTATCGCCCGCGAGCTTCAGCGCGCGGCAACGTGTTCCCAGAGCTGGCGCTCCGAGCGTCACCTTTCCACTGTCTGCGATATCTCGAGCTGGTGTGACCAATTTCCGCTACCAAAGACAATCAGCGACATTACCAAGCAGCTCTACAAGCGGGCAAACGAGGAGAAGCTACTCCGCAGGAAGCCGCTTGACGCCGTCATCGCGGCGTGCATCTTCGTTGCGTGCCGCCAGGCGCGCGTGCCCCGCACGTTCAACGAGATCTGCAGCCTCACCCACGTATCGAAGAAGCTCCTCGGCCGGTGCTATAAGGCCCTTGAGCGGGCATTTAATCTCACTCCCAGGTCGAGCGCAGCGCGCTCGGGCGTCGCAGAGCCAGAGGACCTGTTGGTGCGGTACTGCAACCACCTCGACATACCCCCACACGTACAGGCGATATGCAAGGACATCATCGTCGCTGTGCGAGAGCACGGCATCGCGGACGGACGCAACCCCGTATCGATTGCGGGCGGCGCGATATATTTTGCGTGTCTATTGCTCGGCGTGTCCAAGACCGTCAAGGATATTAGCATGGTGGCGGGCGTGTGTGAGGGGACGATCAAGATCGTGTACCGTCTGTATTGCACAAACCGCCAAAAGCTGGTCAAGAAAGAGTGGGTAGCAGAGGGCAAGACGAACACGGACCGCTTGACAAGGCGGAAACTGGTTGAGGGCTTGCATCCACCTGCGTAACTATCCAACGTATTCCCTGGTCTGAGGTCGCAAGACGAATCGACTTGGACGGCATTGTATGCCGTGATCTAGCTGGATGCCAAATGGGTGCTTCTGCTAGCGTAAACTAGTCTGGCTTAGGACTTTGCGCAACCGACGAACTGGGAAACTTGGAAAACTGGGAATTCGAGTCGATTAGAAAACGAGTAGATTGGCCACGAGCCCCAGGGAGATCGGATGTAGGTTGGAGGAAGCAGGTTGTATTTGTGCACACGAGTACAGTATTGGCACGGAGGAAGTAATAGACACGAAGATTTTAGCTTCAGCACAGATAGCCTGCCGAAAACTTGAAAGGAGGATTAGCCACGTATTCCTTCAGCTTTGAGGCCATCGCAGGTGAATCCCAGAATAATGATTGCCTTAGCGTCTTCCAAAGCCCTGATGTAAGGTTCGAGTTCTTAATCATAGAGCAAACTGCCTCGAGCCTGTGTATCCGCCAAAAGGACAAGGGGATTTGAGAATCTTGAGACCACGGGAGGAGATACCCCAAGGGAAACGCCCAAGCAAAAAAAAGCCCGGGCCGGAAGGAGCGCAACAACCTCCGCTGCTACGGCCAACTTGCAACGAACCCGAATCCTTTGTCGAGAATGAAGAAAAAAGTGCGTATCATCCTCCTCATCATTCACCGAGCTGCCTCGCTGATTCTTTACACCAGGTTCTTCTCATGGGTGCATCGGGGAGCGGGAAAACGTCCATGCGCTCCCTTATCTTGTGCGTCTGCTACCTAGGCGCTCGGTGCAGGGCCACTCTGTTGAGGCGGATAGCGTAGCTCAAACAACCCCGCGTCGCTCACCTCGCGCCTCGGCGCGACCATCGACGTCGAGCAAAACCACGTCCGGTTCCTCGGAGATCTCATCCTCAACCTCTGGGACTGCGGCGGGCAGGACTCGTTCATGGACTCGTACCTCTCGACGCAGCGCTCGACCATCTTCCAGCACGTGTGGGTGCTCATCTACGTCTTCGAAGTCGGCGCGCGCGATGCGGCCAAAGACGCCGAGTACTACCGCGACTGTCTCGACGCGCTGCAGAAGTACTCCCCCGACGCGGCCGTGTTCCTACTCGTGCACAAGATGGACCTCGTCGTCGGGGAGAAGAGCGCCGTGCTCGAGCGCCGCACGCGCGAGCTGCAGGCGGAGAGCGGGTCCGTGGACGTCACGGTGTTCGGCACGAGCATATACGACGAGACGCTGTACAAGGTGCGCTGCTGCGCCTTTTTATTCTCAGGCGCTGACGAAGCGCAGGCATGGTCGCATATAGTGCACACCATCATACCGAACGCGGCGGTGCTCTCGAAGCACCTGACGACGTTCGCGCGGGCATGCAGCGCGACTGAGGCGATCCTGTTCGAGCGCACGACGTTCCTCGTCATCGCCACGTCGTCGTCCCCCGACGGCCCTGACGGCTTCGACCTCAGCGCGGCGCGCTACGAGCGCACGAGCGAGCTCATCAAGGCGCTCAAGCACTCGTGCACGCGCATGCGCGAGGAGTTCCATGCGCTCGAGATGGAGCTCCCCGAGTTCACGGCGGTGCTCGACGGAATGACGAAGAACACGTACGTGCTGCTTATCGTGCACGATCCCACAATCGGTATGGCATACATCTCGCGCGTCGTTCGACCGTTGGCGTCGTGCTGACTGCAGAGATTCGCAGAGACCGCAGCGCTGAAGATCAACATTCGACTCGCACGGCCGAAATTCGAGGAACTGCAGAGTGATTCGGTGCTCGCATAGACTATGTTCTCGTCGTGTCGTTTCTTTTTTACAGTAATTTATCATTATTTCTTTTTGTGCCATGTTGACGTTGACCCTTCTTATTTCACATCCTACTTGCACCCCAGCTTTTCCTTTCCATATGCATAATACGAACTTAGAGTTGCTTTGCCACCCGTGACCCGCATGCCCGCTCTCTGGTCATCACCTTGCGCCTCGGGAACCCCCTCATTCGGTATCTCGCCATTTGCGTGGCATTGGGCCCCTACTTTTCGCCATTGCGTGGTATGCCCGTCACAGGGCTCCGGAGATGTTCCGCCCCCAACCGGTGGGATGTGGCATGAACAACCCTCGTTGTGGAGAGTCGCGTCGACTCCTGATCCTCTTCGGAGCTCCGTTGATGGGGGGGCATGTGGCCCCAGAAATGGCAACCTCGTGCCACCTTGACGCAAAAGCGTGGCGTTGTCCCCGAAGGGGGATTCGCGGAAGCGGCAAGTGGACCTGCCTTTACGTCTCGTCTCGTGGGACGGGCTACTACTCTGCGCCATGTTGGAGTCATGGAGCAATCCATCGTCATGGCCCGTCCACACAGCGCCCAGGACCTCTGTCGTCACTTGCTCAATCGCGGTGGTCTGTCACGGTCAGAGGAGCTCCCCTTTACTGTAAGGTTTGACACTTCGAATCTGCTTCCGCGTCCGTGCTTCCTCTTCGCGCGGAGGGGTACCTGTAGGGAATGGACCCCACGCATATTATTGCAGTACATGACTTCCGCCACGTCACGGACAAGAAAAGAAGCACTTGGTCGTCCTTTTTTTTCTCTTCGATTTAGGTTCGTTTGCGTTCGGAAAATCTACGTTCGGAAAAAGAAGCATTGGCGGGAGCAGGGAACGATGATGCAAGCGGCATTCGGTCACCCCGCCTCCAAAAATGGGACCGTATAAGGTTTCATGCTCTCGCGAACAAAAAAACGAGGTGGCAGCAAGTTCACGTTACGCCACCAGATGAGCGCGACAGCTATGATACGAGGTGTTTCGATTGCCTTTGCTAGACTCGTATCCCGCGCCGACACTCTTCCCAGCTTTGCAGGTTATCCGGCGCAAATGAACCAAAAAAAAAAAATTGCCGAAATCGTGCAAGGCCTTAGAGGAGGCCTTATCTGAACACTGGGCGTCTTCGCGTTTTGCGCCTCGACTCATGGCATCACTTCACTGGACAGAGCCCACGTTCATCTATCTAGTACACATATATTGTCCTCGAGACCTCGAGACAACACGATATGAAACATGACAAGCAAAAATGCAAAATATTTGACAGCACTTGCGTGGCGTAGAAGCCGCGTCCAGAGCGTATGTATAGTATTTCCGCCGCCAGTTGGCCGGCTCAATCAGAGCAATGATAGAGCAAGAGAGGCCGCGACGGGGGAGTCATCAAGGGAGTCATTAACCTAACTTAGCTGTGAATTTCAAACCGCATCGGCAACCGCAAGGAGACGAGTGCGGCGTGGAGCAATACCGTATGGAGAAATCGACACTTCCATTGCAGTATCTCATGTGATGATCATAGCATTAGCAGAGCGACGGTACCGTACCGTGCCTGTATCGACCAGGCGCACCGGGACGCCCTCTTCCGGGCTTGGGTGGAGTCGCCGCTGGCGGGGGTACTGAACAGGCAGTTGCGCCCCCTTCCTTTCCTTCCCACCCCGTCCGGCGGCGCTGCTGCGGTTTTCATGGGGTGAGGACATTCATGGGGAAACCCCGCAATGCACCAGCGGCGGCCGGGGGTGGGCCGGGTGTCTATTAACGTTATCCCGCGCCGCGATGTTGCGTTGAGACCCCGTGCCGGATAATTGGGTCGAGTCAGTATATATGCTGGTTGGCAGTGCGCCGTCCCGGGGTAAACGTAAGGCACAGGACGACTTCAGACCTGGGTGGGAAGTAAAAGTAGTGAATTCTCGGTTTGATTTTGAAAAGCACACCAGTAAGCGTCACAATGTCCCTTTAGATTGATCAGATGTATAGTATTGAGTGTCTCGATCACACCACAACGACACAAATCGTAGGGACGAAGACTGCCCAACATGCTCGTCCGCTACTAGGACCCTTTGACATGACATTGAAATCTTCGGGATAGCACGCTTTACCTGCCTTGTTGCTCCGATCAAAGCCCACTATCATCGCACCGCTTTATCGCCTCAGGATTGTCAACAAGAATATCCAGTGGTCATACATTTTCGCAGACTTTTGTCGCAAAATTCCTGCAATCACAAAATTCTAATAATACCATTAAAATATAAGGAAATATTATATTATATTGTGGAATTTTGTGATTGGTTCTGCAGGAATTTTGGGACATTTGACTCTACCTCTTTAGAGGCTACGATGTCGCCCAGACCAAGGTGGTGCAGGATGAAAACCCATGAACATGGAAGACTAACAGCAAATGTAGAAACAGCCATAGAGTTTGAAGGCAAACCCAGCCCGAGCAAGACAGCGATGTTTATCTTCGCTGTATCGTGAGATTGCGATAGTACTCGCTAAGCTCTTCCAGACTATCACGTAAAGCGACAAAAGGCTTTACGATGGGCCTGATTCGAGCCGCGATAGGATCTCAACCAGGGAACACACACATCATTCTGTCAAAGCCGTTAGACGATTGGCGTGCCACTTGGCAGTGATGGAAAGGTTCGGATCGTTCAGCTGCCTGTCAAAAGATGTCAATCTTCAGACAGATGGACAGAGGAGGGGCAAGTGGGCGGCCGCTGTAACCCGGACGTTATTCCTGCTCGCCGCTAAATGAGGTCAAAGTTGCAGAAGTTGATGGGGCTGGGCCGCTAGTCCCAGCTTGATGGCGCGGCTCAGGCCTAAGAAACCGTGTCGGATCGATGTCAGACCGACGTAAGGGTGTAACTTCTAGCTTTGGACGTTTGGGCATGTCCGCCGTTGTGTCTTGACGGTTCGATTCCCTCCAGGACCTAAATTGGTACATCACTCATACTCACCTAGGCCCGTATAAGGCAAGAGTTGGATACCCGGACGCTGAAACGCTTTGTATATCGATAGGCTGTGGCCACCTTTGGAAGCCCCGGCTCGATGAATTGACAGGAATGCCGTTACTCTAGGCCGCTGGTCTTAGTTATGTCCCCGGCTTGTAACGAATACTCACCAAGGAGTGGAGCGATAGCTGACTGTGGCTAATATTACGTCGCCCTATGCCCAATGGCATCTTCGAGTCCATGCGATAACCCAAACGGCACCTCCCTCCAAAAAGAGGTCCATATAAAGTTTAGTTGCTGCTGCGCAGCGTCATCGAGTGTTCTGGTGAAAAACGAGGTGGCGGCAAGTTCGCGCGATGCTACCAGATGGGCGCGAGAGATTGGTCCGATGCCGATATTTGTATGAAGCGTTCCGATAATCTTCATTGTATTTGTCGTAACTTACTTTATCCGCAGTAAGTGACGCCGCAGGAACGTAGGCTAGCCGGCGCAAGGAGAAAAAAAAAAAGAACGACAAACGAAAAATGCCGAAACCATCAAGGGCCTTATCTGAACATTGGCTGTCCACGCCTTGATCCTCGGCGCCAAGTCCACGTCTGCGTAGTAGTAATAAAAGATAACACGGTAGTTGGGCATATTGCCAAGACCAGAAATACCAGAGATGACGCGATGACGCAGCACGGAAACCACATTCATGGGCCCCCGCTGCTGTGTTCGCCGCCGGCCAATGTCCTCGGGAGAATTCGGACCCCATCCGGCGTTTCTCCAGAATGACATCTCCCGTGCCACGTCAAACAATAACTGAGGATCGGCCGCCTCCCACCGTTGCCCAGACCGCCTGACAGCCTGGGTGACAGTTGAATAACCCTGAGCGTAAAAATTCAGAGAAGTGAGAAATATAGTAACCAACACCAAAAGTAGGCAGAGGTGAAGCCGACGAAGGAGAAATATAGCAGAGGCGCGGCGCGGGGTGTCTCGGGTATCTGAAATCGCACGTGGGTGAGAGAGAACTAAACATGTCCGCTGACATAAATAGGCCGTCATGGAGCTTTTCATTCCAATTGCTCTTATTTTTTTGCCGTTTATATACTTAACCGCACATGCCAGCCAGGTGGTCCAATTGCTACAGGTGGGGGGAGAGTAAAATGGTTACTGGTCCGTGTTCTCTCGTCTTGCTCTCCCCTCTTTTTCTTATTTCTTCTTTGAGACCAGTCTGGATTTGGAGGGTGTCTCTATCTGAACTCCAGCAGATGCTTGACTGGCTTCGCACTTTGGTCACCACGTTCTTATCTTGTCAACACTTTCTGGCGGCTAACGGCATCTTTTCCTCTCAAAGGTCTCCCATTGTGTCCATCCTTGGTCGGCGATATCTTCTCATTCTTTTTCGTCTTATACATGCGCTGATCCTCTTTATCTAAGTGCTATCTCGCCTTCGACGTATTCCTTCTTCCCAAGGTGTACACTGTTTGTTCTTGGGCAATAACTACCAAGATAACTACACGCCACCTCGGTCCTTGTTAGTTGGTCAAGGAGCATCTTGATGCTGATGCAGCCCACTCGTTATCTCGTCTGACCACACGATCCAGAGGTCACTACGAGCTCGAGGAGATTCGCCTCAACTTGAAACGCAAAGAGGAACTTGAGGTTGCTTCCGTTCTGATCCGCTTCCGTACACTCACTGACATCGACTTCATCTGGCACCACGTTCTTCACCAACGTTGGGATTCGCAACCCTTTCCTCGTTTCTATTGCCACTTCCGCTGTCAGTGTCGCCATGACCCTCCCCGAATCTGGGGTGTCAAACGTTTCGGTCGCTGTTCGTTGGCGCGATTGACATGACCATATGCGAATTCATCATTGCTATCATTGATTCACATGTGTACCAGTAGCCATTTATTCTGCATACTTTGGAACACGGGTCCTGTTCTTAGGGGCGTTGGGTATTGCGGTGGAGCTGTGATGAAAGTGCACACGACCCGTTGTATTTATAGCACCTCCCATATGGTAGCAGAAACGCACCACCGAAAAAGTTGTGTTTGGTTGTGTTTGTGCTGAAAGTTGACCAATTTCAAAATCGGATTGGGGGTCAGTCATCATCAGGATCAGGATGAAGTGGAGTGCAGTATATAGTCCAACAGGTCCGGATTGACCAAAATTGACCTGGAACATTCATCACTGAATAGCGCATTACATATGGGGTAGCGTAAAGAGTTCAGAACAAAAGAACAATGGTGTCTATAGAACACGTATACAGTATAGTAATCTCATGGCGGACGTCTGGCACGACATTACACTCAAGGTTCCACTACCTCCGGGGCCGGGCTCAACCGGGGACGGGAACGAGCTCGTACAGTACGTTCAATTGCTCACTCATCTTGCTAACGCATCAGGGACTTGCGAGGGAACGACTGAGGCTCCGGCGCCCTTTCCCTGTTCTCACCCCGATAACAAGCCAGGGGCAAAAATGGACCCAATTACACCCATCAAAGGCTCCTTGGCCCTCCCTTGGCATCCCAAGACAGCGTAGCGTGTGCAGCTTTCGTGAGATCGATGGTCATGCGCGCGTCCGTTCCCCCTGGCTAAGTTAGCTGCGATGACCTAGGTCCACATCGCACAGCGCTGATTGGTTCGATGAAAGTTTAATACAAATTTGGGTATATGACGCTTGGTATTAAGGCATAGTAAGATATGAAATTTTGCTAGAGTTCTGGAGGGGAAGGAATCACCGTCATTGTATAGTAGGTTTATGCGCGACAAGTAGTTGACGAATGCGGTGATATAGCGTTGCACTATATAGGCCGTCTCGGCTCGATCCATCATAGGACGTGGATTCGTGACCAAGCAGAGACTACCCCCGCCCGCCCACGCCCGAAAATTGACGCTAAGCACGGCCAAAGGGCATGTTGCAGAATGGGGTTGAAAGATAGATATGGGAGCCATTCATCTGTAGCTAGTCGAGACTAATGAAGGCATGTGCCATCAGCGTCAGCCACCAGATACGATACAGCCCAGGAATGACGACAAGACATCGCCAAAGTTCCGGCTTTAGGACGCAAGACGACGGGTGGAATACCCACCATAACTCAATTCGGTTAGCGTGAGAGAATAGCAGGTTACCATGGCCAGTACTGGTCTTAATCAAGGCGCGCGGGTCGCCGAAGGGCCGGGAAGGGAGCACCCTCACTAGTGGGAAGGAGACGTTTGCGGGTCATGACGAAAACACGAGGTATCGGAAGCAGAAGTAGGAAAGACGGCGCACGTTCTCTGAATGTGATCGTATTAGGATTAGCCAGGCAGGACAGCAAGCGCGAAGAGGCCAGCAGTTTCCCCGGGAATAGACCCGAGAATTCCTAAGCGAGGATGGACAGTATCGCGGTGTTAAGAGTCCGCTGGGGTCCTGGGATGGTGGCAGGGGCTGAGGATCATGGAAGGTGTGTAACACCTGTCGCTTGAACTTCCGTGGCACCCCACCAGGGCCACAGGTCCAAAATGAATAAGGATTGTATCATCTTCGGAATTCTGACAGCGTCGATTCGAAGGCTAGAGTGAGGCCACAGCACAGATTTTTGGATGAAGGGAAACATTAATTGGGGTGGGAGAGACGATAAGGCAAGCCGAAGCTCGGAGAGTCCCTAACGCCATGGCCGGCGGAAGGAGGACGGGGACGGTGTGAAATAGAGTCTGGGGTGATGACGCATTGAGAAAATAAATAAATAATAGATATCCGCCAAATAAAGACCAAACAAGGCCATTGTCGCGGGAAGTGTGGAAGAAGTGGAAGAGAGATTGATAGGGTGACCCAAAGCCTTGTCGTCGGTTGTACGAAGATGGGCAACTCTGCCTCGTCTGGAACCCACAATCCCTCCGTAACAAACAACCCTCAAGATAGAGATAACCGTGAAAAGCCTCTCCCTCCTCCCGTACACAGGTCCCTCCGTACAAAAAAAAGATCCCTCGAGCTGCCCGACCTGGCGTCCCTCTCCCTTACCCCGGCTCCCTCCCATCTCAACTCTCCAAACCACTCTCCTCGTCCACATTACAGGAGACCGAAGGCATCATCTCCTATTCCAATTCCCTCCCAGTCCCCCGCCACAAACGGCGCCGATCACTACCACCAATCCCATCCCCGTCCCCAGCTTCCGTCGACCACCCAGATGCCAGATGTCCTTGTCCAACAACAGCCTCATCACCCCATCTCCGTCTTTCCCCCTGCACAGCGTCACAGGTCCACCCCGAATGCTTCTACTAGATCTTTCTCTCGACACTCTCAGGCGAACCATCTCCAGCCAATCCGGGACGTTGAACCACCTCCTGGGCCCGACACTAAAGTCGTCTCCTTCTTCCCAGAGACGATTCATAGTACGATCCCCCTTGGCCTAGCTCAAGCAGACATTCCTCAACCCCCTACACGCAACCGTCTCTCACCCATCGATGAACCTCCACACCCCGTAGATATGAAGATCTCATGGCACGGTAGTGGAAAAACTGTCTTTCTAGCCCGTGCCGGCGATACTAACTGGAAAGGTCGCCAGTTGATGGAACGCAGGTGCGCACGCATATATTTTCATTTTTTGCCACCATTGCCCCGATCTAACCCTAACCATAGCCCATCGGAGCCAGAAGCCTTCACCACCACCGTCTCGCTCTTACCTGGCACCCATCACATAAAGTTCATCGTCGATGACAACTGGAAGCTAGCGCAGGATCTCCCCACTGCCGTCGACGACGATGGCTCTCTCGCCAATTACGTTTCTGTGGCGCTACCTGCCGGTCCTTCCGCTCCAGCTTCCCCACCACCAGCCTCCTCATTGGTTCGCCCTGCGCACCAGATCTCTTTCTGGTCCCAGACAAGCGACCCAGGTGTTTGTACTCCATTTGGAGATGAAGGTTGGACGTCCGTTATTCCTCAAGGACTGATTGCTGCCGCTCGTGAGGAAGAGGTGTTTCTCGCAAATGGGGCTGTGGGAACCGCTCCAAACATCCCACCGGCACCTGTCCTACCACGACATTTGGACAAGCTCATCCTTAACACTCGTATCGGCGCGACTGCCCCGGCACCTGTTAAAGAACGCCGCCACCGCACCCGCACACGACATGGTGAACTTGGAATGACGAGACAGGACGAGCCACCACCACCACCAGGACCTCCTCGTATTCCTGTGACCACGGCGAGCGGAACAGACGTATCTGCTGCTGTTCGCCAACATACGAATTCTCACTCCAACTCGCCTGTACGTACGTTTGTGGGAGGCTCAACCGCGCCACTCGGCACGACTGCTGCTGCACTTATGTTGGCCGACGACGCCAGCGTGCTCCCTGTGCCCTCGCATGTCGTTCTGCACCATCTTAGCACAAGCGCGATCCGTAATGGGGTGCTTGCGGTTGGCAACACGACTCGTTACAAGAAGAAGGTATGATCGTCTCCAGAACTTGACGCGCACGCCATCCTGATTATCTTTCTCACAAGCAGTTCATTACAACGATCTACTACAAGCCGACGTGATCGTCCCCACCCCGCCAACCTTCCAAGTAAAACAAAACTGTGTATCCGTACAGACTAGCCTGTAGACGGAGCAACCGGACCATATAGATCACCGATCCGGGGTTCCACCCTTTTTTCTTTTCTTTTCTTTTCTTTTTTTCTTTTCAATTTCTCGCTGTTATAGTATCTTTTGCAATTCTTCCATCCGTTCACTTGTGTTGATGCTGCTTACGATCTTGACGACGTTGATGTTTTGCTGTCGTGCCCGGCGCGCGTGGGCCTCCCTTGTTCATCTTCTCCCCCTTTCTTTTGCTTGGCTGTGATTCATGATGTACTATAGTCATTCTTCCATGCATTTGCGTGCGGACAGTACAGGACCGGCAACAGCGCTGTAGTCGGCATTTTGAGTGAATGATATGCGCAGCTTGTTCAATATACCATGCTATTTTCTCTTCTCTTGGTAAAGGTATTAGATAGCAGGAGATAGTAACTACGTTACCTAACAGTTCTATCTGCCGTGTTCCGTATGGTTCTGTTAGTATGTTTCATCGTTTCGTCGTCCCTGCATGTCTGACATGCTTTCTCTCTAGCTCTGTATATTCAATCAGTGCCGTCCTATCTTTTGGGTTCATTTTGTTGTAGAACATTTGGTCAGATTGGTTGTTTTCGTATGCTTTCTATCTCATTCTTGATCTCATTTGTTTCTATGGTCGTCGGCACACGAGAAGTGCATCCCTCTGTCCTACACAGTACTCTCAACACCGCAAAGCCGTGATTATACTGGTAGCGCGAACCTCAGAGGGCAATACCATTGATCGTAAGGAACCTGCCAGTCGCCAATACAGTAAGAGAAAAAAGAGGTCAGTCAGCGAGCAGTCACTTTGCAAATTCGAAGACACCCAGCGCCAGAAACAGGACAGCGGTGGCTTGAGCAGTGGAGCCGCAAAAACGACCCTGACGCCTTGAGGAACGGCACCACATGGCAGCAGTTGGTGGCGCGCTACGATCAGCTCGTGATTCCACAGTGATTCTAGATGGCCACCTCTCGTTCTTAGAACTCTGTAGAGCCCGGATTGGGTTTAGCGGGGGAAACGACGCTGCCCCATTTAGCCAAGGGCGGGCCTTTATTTCTATTTCTTCGCTCTATCTTTTTGCCTGCGTTCGTCTCGCTCGATTCGAATTGGGTGGCGCGACCATGGCGCTGAGATTTTGGGAGCCGATTCTGATAGATGTTTGGAGATGGTTTGATTTGGGGCCAGCAGTCCCGCAGAAAACCCTTTCTGCTTCTCGATAGATAGATATGGCCAACATAATAACCTATTACTGTAATGGTCCGCTAAACGGTGGGACGATTGGTCACGTGATGCAGATGCGGGGTCACGGATTTCCCTTGCTTCGTGGTGGAGATCATCATGGCGGCCTCCGAGGCTTTGCGCAACCAAGTCGCCTGCGAAATGGCAAGACTCTTTCAACCGTCTCAATCGCACTGGAGTGGGTATTTCTGGTCTTATGGAGTTCAGCAAGGTACGCGGTTCGCTTCTTTTCTCGATGGTGCGACGCGTTCAAAGGTGCGTGCGCTAGGCCTGGGCGGTCGCTGCTGAGTTTCTACGCCCACGGGATCTGGGCGCGCCACCAAAGGATTTCAGTGAGTATATGCGTGGCTTCGTGTGTATATCCGTCGAACACTCGTCATGGTTGCAGATACACACGAAATAAGAAGCGCTTTCGACGTGCTGATGCAGTGTCGGATGTTGCCCATGCTCTTAGAGAGCTTTGTTGGTACGTTTCTCTCTCCTCGTCTCGAGCGTGTCTGGACATGAGTATATGCCAGAGGATATGCGCCGCAATCAGCATCTAATCACGGATGACGTGACGAGGTTCATGGCAGAGTACGATGTGCGTCGTTCGCCGCTGTCGTCAGACAAGGACTGCAGCTATCGCAGGCTAGCGGGGACCCCGACGTGATCGGCCGACTCGTGCTGCGGTTGGCGGATTGGTACTTCGCGTGGGCTCCCGGTGGCGAGTGAGTGTGCCCGCACCTCCTGCGTCGTTTCCCCCCCCACCAGCCCCGTCCAGGCTAGGGCAGACCATATCGTCCGCCTACATAGTCAACTTCCAGACGCACGTGTTCTCCGTCCTGCCCGCGGCTTTTGCGGCAGGGTTCAAGAGGCTCCTCGCTGCGACGCTCGCGCTCTTCACGGAGGGCGCCACGCCGGGCGTCCCCGCGTCCGTGCAGGACTCGCGGCTCTGGCCGTCCTTCGAGCTGCTCGGGCTCGCGGACCGCTATGAGTCGCTCATCGCGAGCGTGTGCTACGAGCACATCGAGACGCACGTGCTTGAGACGTGTGCGGGCAAGTGGGACGAGCCGATGCTGAGCCGGCTGCGGGAGTGGATGGCCGAGAAGGTCGTACCGTGGATGTTGTTGCCGTACGCTAGGGGTGCGAAGACCGGTGCGTGGCCCTGCTCCTATGTCCTTCGGCTTGATTCGTACGTCTGTCAGCCGAGGAAGCCAGGACGATGTTGCAGGGAGTCGGATCTCGATTTGACTTCCATGTCTGCAAGACGCTATGCGATCTTCGGTAGGAATCTTTCTGTGTGTTTCATCTGCGGTGCTCCTTGACGTTTGTGATATGTTTCAGAACCAAAGAGATGTTCGATATCGTCATTGACTATCCCGATTCGACTCATGCGCTTCATGATCTCAAAGTAAGAAAAAATGATGTATTTTTGGCTTCGCACCCTAATAACTGCGGCGTGCTTCAGGAATGCTTACAACGTGTCGATCAGCGCACCCAGCTCGTCCGAGCTCTGCGTAAATCGTGAGTGTTTCATTGGTTCGGCTTTTAGTTCTCCCGGTTCAATATATGCAGGAACAAGAAGCGACTACTTCATCCCGGTGCAGATACCAAGGACATCCTAACCCAATACGTGTCGCTGATACGTTGCCTACGCGTCATAGACCCACCCGGGGTCCTGTTGTTTAAAGTGGCGGACCCGATCAGACGCTATCTCCGGTGAGCTTCCCTAATCTGTGGCACGGAGGCACCTGCTGAGCACATTCACTTCCCCAGTGACCGACCTGACACCATTCGCTGCATCGTTGCCAGTCTAGTCGTAGACGGAGAAAGTGGTGACTCGTTAGTTGATGACGATGAACCTATTCAGCCGCTGCAGAGCGCTCAGGTAGATGACTACACGGATCCAAATTGGGAACCAGAGCCCATCGATGCTGGTCCAGGTAGACTTTTCGTCCTTTTCACACTATCAGCTCTGATCGGTGCGATAGACTTCCGAGCGAACAAGCCGAGCGATGTCGTCAGCACCCTCGTCAGTATCTACGATTCGAAGGACCTCTTCGTCAAGGAGCTCCAGGTTCTGCTTGCTCAGCGTCTCCTCGCGGTCACCGATGGAAACTACGAAAAGGAGGTGAATCCGACTCTCGCCTTGCTCTAGAGACTTCTCACTCGTCGCACAATAGCGCAGGAATTTGGAGATTCTCAAGATTCGCTTTGGCGAAGCACCGTTGCAAGTTTGCGAGGTTATGCTCAAGGACATGACGGACTCCAAGCGAATAGATCAGCATGTGCAGTCTCAGAGTTCGGTGAGTGGGCAAATTCACAAAACTTGTGCTCGGTACTAAATATCATGCAGTCCGTGATGCACCCAACCATTATATCTCGGCACTTCTGGCCAAAGTTTCAATCCTCCAAGATTCAAATGCCCGGCCAACTGCACGAGTACGTCACCCTCTTATTCCACTAGGCCCCACGTATCGATCTACATGCAGAATTCAAGAGGCGTACGCGCGAGAGTTTATGACGTTCAAACCCGACAAGAAACTGCGCTGGTTCTCACACCTCGGCAGCATCCGTCTCGAAATCGAGTTGCAAGACCGTACAGTCAGCGCGGACGTCCCACCCCTGGAAGCCGCATTCATCGAGCTTTTCTCGGAGCAGGGTATAGTTCCCCGTCCGATCTACCAGGGCCGAATCCGGCTCACTTGGCTTTGTCATCTTCAGATGTCTGGACCTTGAACGACCTCATTGCGCGTGTCGGCACCGTCGAGCGCTCAGCTGCGCTTAAAGCTCTGTTAGTGTGGGTCGATCGCGGCGTGCTGCGAGAAGAGACCGAAGACGTGGACGTGCAACGCTTCCGTCTGCTTGAGCGCGTACCAGAGGATGCCGGCGCCGGGCCGGTGGGGATAACGACGGCCGGGTCGCGCACGGCGCTCGCGGAGGAAGAGCCGGCCGTGCTCACGGTGCAGCAACAACAGGCGGAGCAGATGAAGGTGTATTGGAAGGTGCGTCATCCGTGGTACCGGTGCTATGATAGGCGAGTGCGCGTGTGACGCGGTTGCGGCAGTTCATCGAGGGCATGCTCACGAACCTCGGCGGGCTTCCGATAGACCGCATCCAGACGATGCTCAAGTTCGCGCAGGGGTACGACCGGACGGTCGACCAGCTCGGCGCGTTCATGGATGCTGCGCGTCGTGAAGGCCTTGTCAGTGTCAAGGACGGAATTTGGCGCCTCAATCGGTAACCCAGCCAACGGGGACGCCACATTCTTCGCGGTAAAGTACAACAAGAACCCGGCGGAGAACGAGGTCTCGTTGGTTGGATGCGCTTCTGTGGACGCCGTAGGGCCGCCATCAATTTGATCTTGTCGGTTTGGGGTCCTCGGGACAGATGTCTCGTGCGTGAGAGTGTACTGTCGGGTTAACTAGGAACTGGTCAAAAGTTAGGTCCGTGGGGTGTCATGCATACCAGCTTTCTCGCGACTTTGTACATTGCCGTAAACGCGTCACAGTAGCGTTGTGCCTTTGACTAGTGTGAAGACTCCGAAGATGGGTAACTTGTGCATGTGACCACGAATGAGAAAGCTGGGCTCTGGTTGGCATTACAAGGCTAATCAGAACCCAGAACCCGCAGAGGAAGTTCGTTTTATGTTTGTATGTAAAGATCTTGGAACGTTGGCGCTTTACACCGAGCCTTGTCGTTCGCGGCATCAATTATGTAATTGTACTAGTTCAAAACCAAGACATCCCGTCTCATCTCTTGTCTCTCTATCTCATACCCTTATTCCTTTCCATTTTTCCCTCCCATCGCGTTCCCTGTTGCTGCGACGCAACGCAACGCAACCCCAACGCCCACCCTCTTCCGCTTTTCCCGACACGAAGCGTCTGCGCACGAGGCACAATGAGCCGCATCCGTTCCAAGCGTAATTTCAAGGCACTCCAGGTCGACGTCACCACCCCACAGCCCGAGCCCCCCGAGACGGAGGCCCCGGTCCCCACACGTCTGGCACCGGCGACGAAGCCCGCCGGGGGAGGCGCCAAGAAGCGGCCTCCGCCCATGACCCTCAAGCCCAAGGTGGCCGGCGACGCGCCCGCAGGCGATGCTGGCTCTGCGGGCGACGGACTGCTCGCGGTCGCACCCGGCCCCACGTCCGCGCTGCGAGCGGGAACACGGCTGCGAACATGAAGCGCATGACGTACCACACGACGCTGTCGAACACGCTCGCGAGCCTCGACTTGAACGCGGAGGTCAAGTACGACCTGCGCGACGAGGACCTCAAGGACCTGCACGAGCTCGGGCAGGGCAATGGCGGGAGCGTGAAGAAGGTGGAGCACGTCCCGACGCACACCATCATGGCCAAAAAGGTAAAGCGTGGTCGCAAAGGCACGCCGCGCCCTCACGAACTGTGTTTTGTGCCGACAGATCGTCCTCATCGACGCGAAGCCGTCCGTGCGCAAGCAGATTTTGCGCGAGCTGCAGATCATGCATGACTGTCACTCGGTGTACATCATCTCGTTTTATGGCGCGTTCTTGTCCGACCCAAACAATCTGCATCTGCATGGAGTTTATGGACAAGGGTTCGCTTGACGGTATATACAAGCGGATAGGCGCGATCGACATCGAGGTCGTGGCTAATGTCGCACATGCCGTCCTCGAAGGCCTCACATACCTCTATGACGTTCACCGTATCATTCACCGTGGTATGTCGTCGCCTCGGTTTCCGGGAGGGCGCACTTCACTCATCAGACGCAACGACCAGATATTAAGCCCTCTATATATTGTGCAATTCCAAGGGCCAAATTAAGATATGTGATTTCGGCGTATCAGGGGGAACTCATCAACTCGATCGCGGATACATTTGTTGGGACATCAACCTATATGAGCGTGCGTGTCATCGCCATGGTACTGATGAAAGTTGAAACCCGATGCTATTTTTACAGCCCGAACGGATACAGGGTGCGCAATACACCGTCAAGTCGGATGTGTGGTCCCTTGGGATTTCGCTCATCGAGCTCGCTCTCGGCCGATTCCCGTTCTCAGAGTCAGCTTCGGACGACGACTCAGACCTGTCCGACTTTGAGGGCACGCTCTCGCCTGCGCGGCCAGTCCCGCTGGAGAAGAAAAAGGATAAGAACAAGGAGAGCAAGCGCAACCGGCGGAAGAGCAGGGGAGTGAGCCTCCAGGGTGGCGGCATGACCATGAGCATCCTCGAGCTGCTACAACATATCGTAAACGAACCAGCGCCAAAGCTCATATCGGACGGCCGCTTCCCGAAGATGGCCGAGGACTTTGTGAACAGCTGCCTGCTGAAGGATCCAGATCAACGACAGACGCCGAAAGATCTCTTGGTGCGTGTAACCCCTCCAGCCCTAAACGAGCTCGCACTTGCACGTGTGAACGCTGCGCGAGCGCTAATTTTGTTTTTATTTTTGCATTTTCCCAGAATCACGAATGGATCGTACACGCGCAGACGACAAACTTTGATCTCGAGGCGTGGGCAAGCACATTTTGACAGGACTGATGCTGATCGATACCAGGG
>JAKELL010000039.1:0-391483 GCA_021524915.1 Lactarius akahatsu
TGCGCCCACTCGCCCTCGCACTCGCTCTACAAGGCGTGCTGCAGTAGTTGCTCCTATTCCGGCCCCCAATTTCAATAGGGAAGTGTCTCCTCCCAGATCTACTCCCAGATCTCCCAGGAACACCCAGCCGGTTTCGCCTAATAGACCAAGGCAGAGCACTAGGGTACGATTCACGAATCCTCGCTATCTCCAAGAGGACGATGAATTCGTGCAAGGAAGCAGTAGGCTGGGAATGATGGACCTACTTAATACGGCAGAGGTACCTGGCTATAGGGACCCTCAGACCTTTAAGCAGGCTATGGAGTCTGACCAAGCTGTCGATTGGCTTGAAGCATGCCAGTATGAACTGGATGCTCTCGACAAGCTTAATGTCTGGAGATTAGAACCCCTCCCTGCTGGAAGGAAGGTGGTTAAATGCAAATGGGTGTTTAAAAGGAAAGCAGATGGACGCTTTCGTGCTAGGCTAGTGGCAAAAGGGTTCACCCAACTAGAGGGGGTGGACTTTGACAAAACTTTCTCCCCAGTTGCCCGCTTCGAGTCCTTAAGACTCCTTCTTGCGCTGGCTACGCTTGAAGACTGGCATATTCACCAGATGGATGTCAAATCGGCATTCCTTCATGGGGAACTGGAGGAAGAAATTTATATGGAGCAACCTGTCGGTTTCGTCACAGCTGGCTCCGAGCACCTTGTGTGCCGGCTACAAAAGGCCCTTTATGGCCTGAAACAAGCCTCCCGCGCATGGAACGTGCAATTCCATGGGGTCCTTTGTGACCTAGGCTTCACGCGGACGTACTCTGATGCAGGAGTATATGTGTATCATCTTCAAGAGGGGGGTGACACATTATTTGTGATCTTATATGTAGATGACATCACTATACTCGGGAGTTCTCTGTCAAAGATCAATAATCTGAAAGTCTCTCTATCAGACCGATATGAGATGACTGATCTTGGTGAAATCCAATCATATCTTGGTGTCAACATCACCAGAGATCGTGCAAATCGCACCATGGAGATCAACCAATCAGATTACATCCGCGATGTGATTGAACGCTTTGGAATGCTAGATTCCAACCCAGTATACACCCCTCTTCCCTCTGGCGCTGAGGCACACTTGATCAAATTTGAAGATCAGGCCTCTACTTCTGAAATTAAGAAGTATCAACAGATAATTGGGTCTCTGCTGTATGCGCAGATAGGAAGCAGACCTGATATATCCTTCGCTGTTGCGCGCCTTAGCCAATTTGCTTCCAATCCCTCACCCCAGCATTTACGCCTATCCAAGTATGTCCTAGCCTACCTAAACACAACAAAGGACTACAGGATACGCTATGCTGGAGGGACTGACGCTGATGGAGCTGGCCTTCATGGCTATTGTGACTCTTCCTGGGGAGATCAGGAAGAGAAGCACTCCACCTCAGGCTACGTCTTCTTGCTTGCCAATGGAGCCATTTCATGGTGTACCAGAAAGCAGAAAACCATAGCCCAGTCTACCACAGAAGCAGAGTACATGAGCCTTGCTGAGGCCTCTAACCAAGCTCAGTGGTACACTACCTTCCTAGGGGAACTAGGGTATGAGGTCGCCTCCCCCATTCCCCTACACTGTGACAACAAGGGTGCTGTAGACTTAGCATTAAACCCTGTCACTGGAAGGCGGTCCAAACATATCCTGATCAAACACCATGTAGTCAGGGAGTACGTAGAAAACAAGGTCATAGACCTGATTCGTACTCCTACAGGGGAAATGGTTGCAGATGGACTTACTAAGTCACTGCCCAAAGAACCCTTTGACAAAATGGTCACTGATCTAGGAATGGTGTAAGAAGGGTTAAAAGAAAAACCTGTACACAGTCAATGGTCGTCGATCCTTGGTTTATCAACAAGGACGTCACATTGTTCTGTAATCTTGTACAAACACATCATGTTCTCTGATCCATGAGAGCTATGAAAAACCCTTCTTAGAACCCTGAAGGAGTTGGAC
Source organism: Lactarius akahatsu (assembly GCA_021524915.1). Classification (NCBI taxonomy): domain Eukaryota; kingdom Fungi; phylum Basidiomycota; class Agaricomycetes; order Russulales; family Russulaceae; genus Lactarius; species Lactarius akahatsu. The sequence continues at coordinate 1,979 of JAKELL010000039.1, forward strand.
CTTGTTCCAACTCAGTACAGAATCTCACCCTTCAAAAAGTAGTCCTCTATCACAGGACTATCATGAAGTGGGTGTAGAAACCGCTTCGGATTGAACATTATCTGCACAAAGATCTCAACCTCAATCCCGAACTTCTGTACGACTCTAGGTTCTATACAAACACCTATACACAACATGGACTGCCTCTATCATGGAGGGATGTTGAGACGTGACTGATTCAAGTCACATGTCTCGTGGGATATGATTGAGTCATCCCATATACTAAATACGGTATCTGTCCCTTATGGACTGATTTGGACTTGGCCGGACTCCTACGGACCGCTTTTGTTTATCTTTATTGTTAGAGTCACGTGTAGACTCTTATTGTTCTTCATTGTTAAGATACCGGTATTGTCTGCTTTAGGCAGCTATTGTTCTCTGCCCTCCAATGGCATTTCTCCCTCTGGCGCACAGACCACCTGTATTGTGTTTGGATCACCTGTGCGCACAGACCATTCTTAGCTAAGCGTCCTGTATATAAGGACTGCTGTTTTCGCCTCTACACTTCAGAGTTTACTTCCCCTCTGAAGTTAACTTGTCTTTACTAGCTCTCCGCTATTAACCCGTTGCTCGTTAGTTCTGCGCTTCAACAAAAGTCGCTATGCCACCGCAGTTAGAAGGCTTTCGTTAAACCATTTGCGCGGGTGGTCTTAGACACAACAGGGTTTAGCATGGATGAGGAATCTTCTCATGAAACGGGTGCCAAAGCAACTCGGGAAGGTAAACGATCCCTTGAATTTAGCCTACGCAACCGTGGGGCCCATTACAGACCCCATCAAGGAAGGGCTTTGGAACCAGCAAACGGAAGCTGATCAACTCCGACTCTACCACCGTTGAATGGATAAGGTGCCTTGTTGATCTCGAATCGTTGGGCCATAAAATACTCTACGGAAAAGGGGTTGGCTTGGGCTTGTTCCTACGGTGAGAAGGGAGTCGAGCGGATCTGGCTGAGGAAAGAATTTGTCCCGATAGCACTCCGATCATGCAAAATTGCAAATCCCATTTACGTGGTGAATTGGGTCGATTTATCCTGGACCTCATCGGACCAAATCGAAGATGAGGTCTACTACATATCCGAAGCAGATAGCAACCAAGCGGGGTTCGACTCGTTCATGATGGCCAATCGAACTCTTCCACATCTTTCAATTCTCTGTGGAAACCACCCGGATATAATTAAGAAAGGCAAGAAAGGACATCTTACTCCTTTCTTTTCACACCATTCACTGCTGCTCAGGGCGAACCGACATTTTGTGTTCGTTGTCCCCACCCGGTATTGGTCGGAAATCAGCTACCCTCAACCGCGGAACACTGTTGCAAAGGAGCTTGCTGGGATCCAGTACCGCCATTGGGCGCGGCCTGGTCCCAGTATATTCTTTATCACATCGGCGCCGCAAACACCCTGATCTCCATTTCTTCTGTACGTCCGTTGAATTCTACTGTGCGGGCCCACTTTTCCGTTACGTGACTTCCTTTCTCGCGACCAACTTATGACCCTCCTTTCGGACTTCTTTGCCCTCGTGCCAGTGGCATCTCGTCTTTTTGAGCACCTCTGTTACTGGTAATATGTACGAACGAACTTGCAATGTTTCTGGCTCGCCACATGTATATTATAGACGCACCGTACGACCATCGTAGACCTTTGGAGAATCTGTCGCCTTGATACGGATACTACTTCTTGATGTCTTTTTTTTTGGTGGAACCACTTCAGTACCACTTCTTGATAGTTTCCATGCCCCACCGGGCCAATTGTCCACGGAGAGACGCCTTGCCTTCGTTCGAAGTAGAACGTCGTTTACTGTTAACCATAGTAATAGTGAGGAAATCCGTCCGTGAATCGGATTTTGAAGCTGCATGGCTGCACTGAGTCAGCGTGGCGGCGGCGGACTGGCGGCGGGCGCAAAGGTCTTGCTCTCTATAGTAAGACCTACTGTCAGTAGCTAAGCGAGAGCCGCGGCAAACTCAAACTTTGCACCAACCATCTCCCCGCTCTCCTGCCAACTGCCCCGGGCTCCCTAACCACTGTCATCACTGACCTGAAACGATGCTCGAGGTGACCCAACCATCCGTCTTCACCGCGACGTCCGCGTACTCCCTCGCCGGCGTCGCGGGCATCGCGGTCGTCGCGTCGACAGCGGCGCGCGCACTACTCCCCAAGAACGCGCCGTGGCAGGACCGCGTCACCTTCATCTGGCTCGTACGTACCTTCTTTCGTTGTTTTCGCCGTCGCCGCCACTGACAGCCGCCACGACGTGATCGTGACCGCGTTTTGCTACGTCCTTGCGCCCACACAGACGTTCGACGCGCTCATCCACTTCATCTTCGAGGGCTCCTTCCTCGCCCTGTCCACCTTTGGGCGCACCGTGAACGCGTCCCCGGGTGCCTTTGCCCAGATGTGTGCGTCGCGATCCCCCCCACCCCCCGCTTCGTTGGTCCTCACGTAATATGAGTAGGGCGCGAATACGCCGCGGCGGATACACGCTGGGGTATCGCCGACCCGACCGTCGTCTCCCTCGAGCTGCTCACCGTGCTCGGCGCCGGCCCCTTGGCTGCCTTCATCGTGTACCAAATCGTACGGCGCGATCCCGCGCGGCATTACTGGATCGTCGTGCTCAGCACGGCTGAGCTCTACGGCGGGTACGTGCTCTGCAACGCTGTCCGCGTCCCACGCGATGATGGCTGCTGACGTTTCTCGCGCCGGCGCACAGTTGGATGACGTTCTGCCCCGAGTGGCTCACTGGCAGCCCAAGTCTGAATACATCAAACCCACTCTTCCTTTGGGTGTATCTTGTTGTGAGCTGTCCTGCCTCGTGTCGACTTGCTTGACCCGAGTAACTTAACGTGCCTTTTTTGCGGCAGTTTATGAACACAATGTGAGATCACTCCTTTCATATGAAGTTTTCTTCCTACATTACGTTGATTTTAACCTTATCTATTGCAGCTGGGTTATTATCCCCGTGTGGCTCATGTGCGACTCGTACACTCATATTGCAGGCACCTTGCGCGGCACACAGACTAATAAGCCGCGGAAGGCGGACTGAGATGCTGCACGCTACTGGACAGCTCACGCATGTGTATCTATCGCTTCCACATTATCTCATCTCGGCGGAGTAATTACTATACTTATTCCAGGGCGACAAACGCGAATCATCACACCTTAGAAGAACGTGGTCCCGAATACCTAGGAGAGTGACACGTGGTAGTTCCATGCAATGACATAGGTATATTGCATAGTTAACCAAATAAATGCGATGCTAAGCATGTCAGAGACCGATCCAAGTAGCGAGAGTGACTACGCTTCTTCGTGACAAATGCGGATCATCATAAGTTACCTTGGATGAATGACGGCCCCGAAATACCCCAGGGAATGACACGTGGTACAATGCCGTGACATGAGTATATTGCACGTAGTAAACCAAATGCGATGTTAAGCATGCCAGAGACTGGTCCAATGTAAGTAGCGAGAGTGACTGATTCTGCTCCAAAAATATTTGAGCGCACAACGAAAGTTCGAAGTTAAATGTCCGTGTCTGTCTACGTCCGTCGAAAAAAATAGATCTCCTCCGTCTCCGCTTAGGCTCCATGCACAATGGAGATCTTAGGAGACGAGTTACCCGAATCGCCCATCACTGTTCCTCGCCAGTAAGTCTCAGGATTGATGTAAAAACTATGCGACTTGACTTACCAGCGATGATGTAGGTGTCTTTGAGAGGCACGTTCGGCACAGTGATGATTTGGCTTCCGGCAGTTAAGAAGAAGCCTTCTGCAAGTGGGTGTTCTATGCAAGTGTGAGTGCGGTGGTAGACGTAAAGGGCAGGGATCATTCAAATAACTCACCATAGTCGAGGTGCTCCGAGTCGTCACCGTCTTCGAGGTAGCCAAGGAGGATCGAACCAGTATTGTTCTGGGCATCCCTCGGGATCCCGGACGTGCTCCACTTGACGACCTGCTGCGACAATATCGGCCAGATTGCTCCCTCGGTCGGTGAGGTGATGGTGGGTGAGTAAACGATGAGCTCGCTGCGCTCGGCGACGTGGATGGGTGTTGCGGTTGTCGAGACGGCGAGGACGAGGGCCGAGAGGAGGGCGGTGAAGAACTGCATGGTTGAAGGGAGTGTATAGAGGTGAAAGAAAGGAGGGGATGGAAGGAATGAGGACGAAGAACGCGACAATGTGACTTATAACTGGAAGGGAGAAATAACCGGCAAGAGGAACTGAGGAGGGTTACCACGTTGGAAGACTAGTCTTGCTGGAATTCATTGGCTAGACTAATAAAATCTCCGTAGCGGTCAGGTCCTGCGTCAACGGAGTGCGACGCCACGAATAGAAGCATCTGAGGACGCGTGCAACCGCGGTACGACGGCCTGGTTACGCCACTCGTACGATTGAGCCTCGGTGTTACTTGATGAAGGTAGCCCTCCGAGACCACAGGACTTTAACCTCCCCAGCGAAGGATACCCGTGGCCATCGTCAGTGCTCAACGTACTATGGTTTGGCGTCGGCTCGGTCCGATTGGTACTACGTCCAAAATGTTACCTCGAATTGTAAATCGGCTCACCGAGCCCGCGAAGAGAACATTCAAATCCACGGGAGAAGCTCAAGAGCGGACTCGAGGAGTGGTTAAGATGTAAAAAAAAAACGACCCGCCGATATGGTGGCAATATGAGATCTCTAGGTCCGATAGGTGAAACCGTTCGCCCTTTTTGCTTTCGTCGCAGAACTTGTGATCGTCAACATCGGGTTAGTGAGTTGCGCTCAACGCAATGTCGGAAATCCCAATTCTAGAGTGAACATTCACCACCTCCGAACCCCATGGACTTGGGGCGTGCTCGACGGCGGGATCCAACAGCGCCACTTTAGCGTTGGCGTCATACACCTCCAAATGGGCTTTCCATTCCGAGATCGACCCGTCGACCCTTACTGCATTCTCCGCTACAGGCGGGCAACCGTGCTTTGGACGTCCCGGTACGACTCCCTAAACACCGTCTTGCTCTTGCAGGCCTGTTGTGTGCGCCTCCTTCACGCGCTTTACAGCCGCCATCCCAATTTTTACTGTGATCCTTTGTCTATCGAGGCATGATGCTTACCAGCCTAACTCGACGCACCAAGTGTCCCAGCCATCAGCTCCGTTCAATCACTTCCTAAGGTCCACACGCAGCGGCGCTGGCCTTGTTTTCTTCAGAGCTGGATTGGACGAACACTTTCACGTTTCAGTCTGCTGCAAAAACAACAGCCCTTCTGGGAGGGCGTATCGCTCTTTATAGTAGCCGCTGCTGTAGCTGACGGATCATTTTTCCATTATGAGTCACCGAATTTGTTTCCCCGCAGTACTGTCACTTACGAGGGATTAGCGTCAAAAACATCGGAGCGATATCCGGAAATCTAAGGCGATTGGTGGACGGTAAGCCTGAATGCGTGCTCGACAGTAGTTCACAATCCCATCTCCAATTCAGGTAAGTTAGGCATGGAGGCATGCGCCAATGGCAGAGAGCGCACAGAGGTTGCCCCTTCGAGAACGTCATCGTTTTTTTTTGGTTCATCGACGTTGTCGGGGGCCACTTCCTTCCCAACGTATCGTCTAGGTACCGCTGGTCACTTTGTGGTGAGCACTTTTATTTAAAAGTACGGTCATCAAGATCAGGACTCTGGGGGTTCGACAGACAGGAGTTTGAACTTTCGCCGCTGGTATTGTCAGCACCTACTCCAATCTGGCGCGTGACCCTCAGCCCGGTTCCTGCGCAGTGCATACGGGCCTCCGGTCGGCGATTTAGTCTATTCCAGGTTGGCAGGTTGGTATGCTACCATCGCTGCTGTCGAGCGAGCGGAGTGCAGGCGCCATACAAAAGCGCCACTGAAACCATTCAGAAGAGTGGTATATGAGAGCGTTTTCAATGTGCAACTTATCATTATCAACATCTTCCCTTTCATCATGACGGATACATCATACTATCCTTCGGCATTTCCCGTTAAAGACGACCACCGGAGGCCCCGCACCCTTGTCCTGTGTTTCGATGGCACGGCTAACGAATTCTCTAAACGGGTGAGTCAAGTCCGATCGCTACTCTCGACATCGCTGATCTCGTCAACGTCATCCCACAGAATACCAACGTTGTAAAACTCTATTCCATTCTGAAGAAGGATAGCCCAAAGTCCCAACTCTGCTATTACCAGGAAAGTGCTTTTTTGGCCCTTATCACCGTGCCTGAATCGATCGAGCTGACCGAGATACAGGCAGGAATCGGGACCTACTTTCAGCCTGGCGTCGTTTCGCCACTCTTTCGCTTCGCTGCCCGGACTCTGGACGTGATGTTCGCGTGGTACCTCTCGGAACATATCATGGACGGATACACGTTCCTCATGCAAAATTACCACGAGGGCGATAGCGTCTGTATATTCGGTCTGTTCCTTCGTATCGAGGACTCAATCTCGCGGAAACCTGATGGGTGTTCATAGGATTCTCCCGTGGGGCGTACACAGCTCGCGCGCTCGCAGGGATGCTGCATAAGGTCAATTATTTCTTGACCTAGGTTCACTGTCGCTTACCGACCTTGCGAACAGGTGGGTCTGCTCTCCAAGGACAACCACGAGCAGGTCTCGTTCGCGTATAAGCTCTACAAATCCTCGAGCCACAAAAACAACAAGCTGGCAGTTCAATTCAAAAAGTCATTTAGTCGCGAGGTACCCATAGAGTTCCTTGGCGTGTGGTCCGCGCATTTCCTCCCGATTTTATGGGAGCATCTCCGAGTCTGACTGTATCGCAGGGATTCCGTGGCGAGTGTCGGGATTGTTAGTGGGAGAACGCTTCCTTTTGTCGGCACAAATAGTACCGTCAAGTGGTTCAGGCAAGCCTTGTCTCTCGACGAGGTATGTACTGTATGGCACGTGAAAGTTTCGGGCATCTAACTAATCGCCGTCGTTCCACATCGGGTTTGGTTGTATCAGCGACGTGCAAAATTCCGCCCGAACCTGTATCACCGTCACCGCACAGTTGTTGACTCCAACCCAAAATTATCGCCGACGAGCTCCGAGTCACCAGCGAGAAGGTTCATGGCCCATGTCCGTGCCTTCACCTTCCCTATGGGACCCACCCTGCGAGACACCCCAAACAACCTTCGTGACAACAGCTGGCACGATCGAGACTTTGGCAATACGTCTGAATCCGATGGTATTGTCACACGGGTCCTGGAGGTCTGGTTCGCGGGGGCCCACTCCGGTACGCTTAAACTCTAAATTATGGGTCACACGTTGACTTACGCCGGGCTTGCCCATAGACGTCGGAGGTGGCGTCGCGAAGGACTCGAAGCCCCACGCGCTGTCGAACATTTCGCTGCGATGGATGGTGCGCGAGATCCTCAAGACGAGGTGCCATATCCTCTTTGATAAGGCAGCGCTCGAACTATGGGGCATCCCAATCGCGATGATCAAGCAGGCAGAGCATGCGCGTACGCCCGACTCCGGCCAGCAGACGCCCGCGATGCCCGCGACACCCGACATCTACGCCGTTCCCCTGGCGCCGGGCGCGGGCACAGACGTCAGCATACCCGACGGGGACGACTTAACGCCGCCTCCGTCCGCCTCAGAGTCGCTCGACGCCTTGGATGCGGCGGAGAAGATAAGCGACCAGCTCAAGAAGAGCGTGTTCTGGTGGGTGCTCGAGATCCTCCCCACGTACTCCGTGTGGCAGAATGAAAAGGACGAGTGGGTCGGACGGTGGAGGTGAGCGCTTGCCCTCGGTGTAGAGCCACCAGCACCGCATATCACTAAATTAACTGCAGTTTCAAATGGGGCCGCGGGCGCACAGTGCCCTCGCAACCTCGACCCCTGTTCCACGAGAGTGTCAGGACGCGTATCAAAAATCTTTCTGTGGACTATCTCCCGAGGGTAAGGTTCGAGAGGGGGATCGAAGAGTATGTCGTATGAACATTATGACTTCCTTGCCAGTTTTGCTACACATAATGCTATTGTTAATACTAATGTTTGTGCTAATGGGTGTCTACAATGTTGTATTTTATCATGTCGCCTACTTTTGTGACGGGAAGTGTGTAATGGCAGGGGACGAGTGGAAGTACTCTGTTATTCTATTGAAGTAACCACGAGGCTACTATTTTGTTACTACTTCAACCTAAGATTTACATAATCATGATGCAGTCTCAGATTGCGATCAAGCTAACTAGAATACATTACGTTCAATTTTTTCTCGGCCTGCCCTCAACTACCTTCGTTAGCGTTGTGTATCAAAATTTCAGTCACATGGACGGCTTGGTTAGAACGCCATTGGCTTACTCCATTCCTTGGTCAGATCCGCTCGACTCCCCTTTCACCATAGGAAAAGGCTCAAGCTTACAGTAATCATATCTTTCCGTAGTTTTGAGTGGGCCAACAACTAGACCACGACTCGGAAACGCGGCACCTCATTGGGGCCCCATCCCTACAACGTTCTCTAGGTAGCTGAGTTGCACATTTCGATCTTTGCTCCGGATCCCGTTGTAAAGCTTGACTTTGACAGCATGTGTGATGAGCTCAAAGCCTGCATGGACAAATTTGGTACCATCCGAGCCAGTGACTTCCAGGCAAGCTTGAATGAACCCACTGGCATTGGCACACGTTTCATGAGTGCCCTGGGAGCATGTTTAACAACACCTATAACGAAGGCCTTCCAGGTGCCACCTGACAGTGAGATCGATAACGGGTTTGTCTTTGAAGGCCGAAGTAAAAGCGAGGACTCGGAGTTGGGCCAATTGATCATACATCGCATCTATACCCGGGTCTCTGAGCGCTACACGGAATGAAATCGTCACCTCGAACATACTAGAGGGCGCATGCGGATGTCAATGGGCCACGCTTGTGATAACTCTTCTCTCATCTAAGGATCATGATGGTCAACTTAAATGGAGAGACAACGGGGCCACTTTACGTTAGCAACATCATCATACGCCTCAACGTAAATGCACTTTTTCATTGGCATTCCGTCATCGGCCGCCCCTTACTGAATTTTCCGCCACAGGCGGGCAACCGTCGACTCTGTCTTGCTCTTGGCAGGCCTGCTGAGTGCGCCTCCTTCACGCGCGCTTTACAGATCGTTCACCATGACCTAAATCGACGCACAAGCGACACTGAGAGATCATCATCTGTAAAAGTGGGGGGTGTCAAAAGCTGTCAAGGACCAGTCTGGACCGGTCCTTGACAGCTTTGACAGGTACCAGTTTTGCAGATGATGGAGCCCGATTTCGGCCATCAATTCGACCTGTTCGTTTCAGCTCCGCTGCACACCGCCGCGGCGCTGGCGTTGACTCACGCTCGTGAATTGGACGTTCCAGTCGTGAAACAACACAGCAATGTGCCTTCTGGAGAATCAGAACGTATCATTCTTCGTACTGTAAACGCTCGCAGCGCAGATGGATCGTGACGGATCATTCGTTATTGAGTCAGCGGATTGTTTCCCCGCTATGCAGTACGGGCCCGGGGGTACTAACACCGATCCTGAAGTCAAAGATGATCGGCGGACGGACCACTATAGATCTTCCGTAGTTCATATCCAGTGTCCCATTCTGGGAGGATGGGGAGGGTAAACGCGGATGGCGAGCCCCTTCGAGGGCACTCTCGTTTTTTGCTCGTCGGGACGGTGTGTGCCTTACGAAGGACCACTTATCAATGTACGATCCAGGTACCACTGGTCACTTTTCTACGATGAGCGCTCTTATTCCTTAGCACTAGTCATCATTCTGAACTGAACACAAGAATTTGAAATAGCAGCGCTTTCGCCACTGGGAGATGATCATCTGCTTCATGTTGGCAGCACTGGTTCCAAGACTCCAAGACTCCGCTCTGGCGCGCGACCCTCAGCGCCCGGCTCCTTGTAGTCTATGCGGACCTCCGGTCTGCCCTCTAGTCTATTCTAGGTTGGTATGCAACCGTTGCTGCTAAGGTTGCTGCTGTTGGATAAGGGCAAGAGCGCTACTGAACCCGTTCAGAAGTGCTATATGAGAGTGTGTTTCAATGTGTGAATCATCGACATCTTCCCCTTCATCATGACGATTCCATCCTATTCTTCGACATTTCCTATTGAAGACGACCACCGGAAGCCCCGCACCCTTGTTCTATGCTTCGACGGCACGGCTAACGAATTCTCTGAACGGGTGAGTTAAGTCCGATCGCTGCTCTTGACATCACTGATCTCCTCGATCACACAGAATACCAACGTCGTGAAGCTCTATTCCATTCTGAAGAAGGATAGCCCAAAGTCCCAGCTCTGCTATTACCAGGAAAGTGCCTCTTCGACGTTAGGGCCGTGTATCGACCGAGCTGACCGAGCTGCAGGCGGGAATCGGGACATACTTTCAACCTGGCGTTGTTTCACCGCTATTCCGCTTCGCTGCCCGGACTCTGGACGAGATGTTCGCGTGGTACCTCTCGGAACATATCATGGACGGATACAAGTTCCTCATGCAGAATTACCATGAGGGAGATAGTGTCTGTATCTTCGGTCTGCGCCTTCTTCTCGAGAACTCAATCTCCCGACAAGCTAACGGATGTTCATAGGATTCTCCCGTGGGGCGTACACAGCTCGCGCGCTTGCAGGAATGTTGCATAAGGTCAATTTTTTTGACCTACTAGGTTTACTGTTACTTACCCTTGCGAACAGGTGGGGCTGCTCTCCAAAGACAACCACGAGCAGGTCTCGTTCGCGTATAAGCTCTACAAATCCTCGAGCCGCAAAAACGACAAGCTGGCAGTTCGATTCAAAAAGTCATTTAGTCGCGAGGTACCCATAGAGTTCCTTGGCGTGTGGTCTGCACATTTCATCCCAGCGCATCAGAGCGTCTCTGAGTCTGACCATATCACAGGGATACCGTTGCGAGTGTTGGGATTGTCAATGGACAAATGCTTCCTTTTGTTGGCACAAATAGCACCGTCAAATGGTTCAGGCAGGCTTTGTCTCTCGATGAGGTATGTAGTATGTACTGTATGCACGTGAAAACTTCGGGCATCCAACCATTCGCCGCTGTCCCTTGATCGTATTACTTGATCGTATTATCTGATACATCACGTTTATAGCGACGCGCAAAGTTCCGCCCGAATCTGTATCACCGTACAATTGTTGACTCCACCCCGAAATTATCGCAGACTCGCCCACCAGCGAGAACGTCTATAACACGTCGTGCCTTCACCTTCCCTACGGGACCCAGACTGCGGGATACCCCACACGACCTTCATGACAACGATCAAGACCACAGAAATGTTTCAGAATCCGATGGTGCTGTCCAGAGGGTGCTGGAGGTCTGGTTCGCGGGGTCCCACTCTGGTACGCTTAAACTCTAAATTCTGGGCCGCACGTAAACTTACGCCGGGCTTGCCCATAGACGTCGGAGGTGGCCTCGTGAAGGACACGGAGGAACACGCGCTGTCGAACATCCCGTTGCGGTGGATGGTGCGCGAGATCCTCAAGACGAATTGCCATATCCACTTTGACGAGGCAGCGCTCAATCAGTGGGGCATCCCAGTCGCGATGATCAAGGAACAAGCAGTGCCCGAGCGGACACGCGAGACGTCCGACTCCACTTTATACATGGAGCCCTCGTCCAGGCACGACCAGAAGACGTCTGCGCCAACCGAGACGCCCGGCGACTACGCCACGGGCACAGACGTCCTCGGCATACCCGATGGGGGTGACACGAAGCGGGCGCCTCCGTCCGTCGAGGAGTCGCTCGATGCCGAGGACGCGGTGGAGAAGATGGGCGACCAGCTCAAGAAGAACAGGTTCTGGTGGGTGCTCGAGATCATCCCCACATACTACGTGTGGCAGAACGAAAAAGACGCGTGGGTCGGAAGGTGGAGGTGGGTGCTTGCCCCCCGGCGCCGCCGGTGCTGAGCTCTACCACCGCACAATCACTAACTTTTACCGCAGTTTCAATCGGGGCCGCGGGCGCAAAGTGCCATCACACCCTCGACCACTGTTCCATGAGAGTGTCCGGACGCGTATGAAGGATCCTTATCTAGACTATGTCCCGGGGGCAAGGTATGAAAGGGGGATCGAGGAGTACGTGGTATGAATGATGTTATTGATGACTTAGCCCGGAACATTATGACCTGGCTATTACTATTCTTACTAGTTCTGTTACACTAAGTCAGTGCTAATGCTAATGCTAATGTTCGTGTTATTGTAATGACTGTACTGTGTTTTTTAATTATTTTTTTTGTTTTGACTTAAAAAATATGGCCTACTAATACAATTTTTCTGAGACTTCAAGCTTTCAGAAATAAAATGAGTCACCACGCTGAATAATCTTGGGAGCAACCCAATGGCATTCCGACCATGTAGGAGACGACGCAAGTGCAACCGGGAATTTGTATACACAGCACCAGCGCAGGCGGTTGGAGAATATTGGGCATCACTTGTTGGGATGATCAGATCGAGTCCTCCTTCACCATAGGCCAGCGGTTTAACACGTGCTCGGGAATGCACCTCATCCCCCCAACGCTCTTCAGGCGGTTGTAGAGACTGAATCGCACATTTCGATCGTCGCTCTGGATTGCATCGTAAACCTTGGCTTTGACGGCATTAGTAATGGGCTCAGAGCCCGCATAGACGAATTCTGCACCATCGGTGACTCGTAGGTTCGCTCAAATGAGCTCCTCGTTTGGCACACGTTTCATGGGAAGGACGTGAGATATATCCTCCAGATCGCGTTTCAAACACCTAAGGAAAGACCTTCAAGTGCCGCCTGATAGCATAATAGATATCAGCTAAGCGGACCTTGTTATTGAGGTCGAAGCAAATGCGAGGCGTGAGGCCAAGCCAATCATACATCGCATCTATACCCGGGTCGCTAGCTGTAAGTCCATGTATGACAGCGCTGCACAGAACAAATTGGTCAGCTTGGACATAGAGGGCAGGGGCAGATGGGCCAAGCCTATGCTTGTGATAGTATCCCCGTTCCTGTCCAGAGGTTCATGATCCTATAATGAACCCTTGGACAAGAACGGAGTTACGACTGCACGTTGCATGAAGGTCCCCATCGGATGGCTCGACTGAGGGTAGGAAACAAATATATTAAAGTGTCTGGTGTCATGCACGGCAAGATAAGACGGGATTCCGTTCGAGCACTCGCCGGCATCAACCAGAGGGGTCTCGAAATTAGTGGAGGGGTAGTACTGGGGGGCCTCGAAGACGCCTTCTTCAATAGAACGGATACCGCTTTGAGTCACGGTACGACATGACTGGCTTCACTTCGGCGAGACGTCGACGCAAAGTACTATAACTCTTCCCTATCAGCCAGTAGATTTCAATAACAGCAAGATCACGATGTAAGGTGCTCACCAATGCCGGGTTTCCCTGTGATGACAACTGAGGGAGGCTCCTCCCCACGACAGGAAGTCACAATCCAGGTACTTCCATTGAAAATCGTATAGCCGGGTATATTCTTTACGAATCTAGAGGTTCCAGCGTCCTATATCTGGCAAGGATGTAACAACCAGGACCGATCGCGTCTCCGTCTTCATCGGCATTCACGAGTTCGTTCTCTGAATCTGGTGACAACACATGCCAGTGACTGCATGACGCGTAACTTGGGAGTCATCGACGTGGCGGCCTCCTACCAATACTGAAATCTCCATGGAACAGTCTGGGAATTACCTCTCGACATATACTCCACCGTCCCCGATTACTCCGAGTACTGGTGCGAGCTTGACGACACTTATGTGCTCGCTATGCTGCATGTCAAATTCTGAAGAATATGGAAGGCGAAGAGAAAGAGTGGCACAAGACGCAGCGTGATTGTCACGTGCTTCGCTCACTTAGCATGGTCAACACCTCCCTCTCCGTTAACGACTAGGACTAACAGTTATCAAAGTAAAACACAGGTTGGTTCTGCCGTCACATTTCTGGTCAGAACCAGTAGCCGCGGCGCCAGGCATTCGCACAGAACCATGTCAGCTCCGCAACATATCTGCGATAGATCCCCCCGTCCGCAAACGGGTATTGTAACCTCGCGTAATGTCGCCACCAGCCGCGTCGATATCGTTACTGCACGCTAGCGGGCACGTGCCCTGGAGAGTCGTACCGTAGGACTCTGACCCGGGTCTGCAGCATCCGCCCAGTCAGAAAGCCATAAAGGAGAGTGCGATTTCGCTCGCCTGTTACTTTATGCGTCGCCCGCAACTGCGACGTTCGAATCGGTCGCAGGACTTCGTCTGGCGTTTCGGGAACTTTTGGATGTATGTGTGGTCAGAGGTCTACTCAATGGCGGACGAAGCAACTCACCAATTTCGTCTCTCTCCAACCGCTCCCGAACCGTCCTGCGCACGAACGGCGTCTTGGGTGCACCCATGATGATTTCCCGACCTGTTTGGTCGTCCGCATGTTCTGGCCTCCGTCCATTATCCTTCTTTGCTAATCTCTCACTTCTACGCAGAACTTCGTCGAGAGGAGCCACTTCGACGCAGTCCATGACGAATCGAGTACGTGGGATAGTTCTTGGCGTTAAAGGCGAGTGATGCACTCGATGGTCGTGTCGAGCGGCGCGCACGAGAGGCGCTGGCAGCTTGTACGGTTTGTTGTTAGTCGGTCCTGCACGACGGCGCTTGGAAGCTGGCGTGTCTTGGGATACGTGACTTCTCTTCAAAGAGCGATTGCTACGTGATTCGGAAGATACGCGGCGGTCCGGGGATCCTAATCCAGCGGACAAGTCGACAGCTTGCAAAGGTCCTTGGGCGGAGTGTACTCTTGCTCGTTGAGAAGCAGGCGTCGCCTCGTTTGATGCAGGGCACTGGGAGTCCGGTACAACTTCGTGCTACATATGAGTCGACAAGCGCGAGATCTACTTTCAATACGGGTCCGGGAGCCTAAGCACGAATCATTTACCTCTATCGATCGCATGTGTAGACCCGGAAGTCCAACATCCATGGTAACCCCAGATTCTGCGAGCAGATCGACCAGTAGCATCGTCTCAGACTGCAACTGCAGTTGCGTCTGGGTTTGCGAGCTAAGTGGAACCATCCCGGATGGCCACTCTCCACCATAGCCACGTATACAAGCATCGATGCACACGCGTAAATCATCGCTGTACGTGACAACCGGCGGTGAAAAACAGGAGCCTGAGTGCAGTGTGCAGAAGAAGCGTCGAAACGCGGCTGGTCCCCGTGCCGGCGGTGGAATATGCGAGAACGCAGAGGTGAGGAGTGAGGAAAGGGCGTTCAGAGAAGTAACAGGCAGTGAGAGCTGTTGTAAACGCTGAAGGAGTGATTCGTACAGAGGCATAAGCTGCGAATTAGACCGAGTAAGAAATAGGAAAATAAAAGGAAAAATAAAATCACAGACGATATCGTTATACGCTTCACCCGGCAGGGAGAAACGCTGGTCTTCTATCCAGACAGCCAGCCCTGTCTGAATAGCAAGGACAATTGACTCCAGCAACGAAACAGGAGTAGACATTATCATATGCTGGGTAGCTCTGATCAGCGCGGAAACCGCATCACTTGTACTTGACTGCGGAGGATAGGAGGCGACGAGAGTTGCGTTCAAGAAAGCAAGCATTCGAGCAGGGGTAGAATCTCCCTCGCGGAGGTCAAGGTACTTGAGGATCGCAATAGCGATTCGCAAAGCAGTGCTCACAGGAAAACTACATCTCGTCAACGCCAATCAGAACGGAAGTAGTAAAACCACTTACCTAGGGCCTATAATAGGGAATCTACTAGCAATATCGTCAACGACATCGCCAGACCCGCCAGACGTTTTCCCGGATGAAAGGCCCTGCTCGAGCAATCGCTCCCAGATGCCAAGATCGTCTTCTGACATACTCCATGAACTATGACGCACGCGTGAGAGCAGTTTTTCGTGAGAGGACAGGCGTCTCACCCGATGGGAAGAATAAGGACTGAGATGACATTCCGGAATTTACCAGGTCCTTGCTCTACGCACTGTTCCGCGACTAGGTGCCAAAGCTGTCTCCTAATTTCCAGGGAACCCAGTTCGTCGTCCAGGTGTGGAACCAACTCAAACACATTTGGTGTCCCAACTATAATCAGTGCCGAGCACAGCAGACTCCAGTCTCTGAGTACGTCCTGATCGGCAAGGTGGAATGTACGCTGCAGAGTTGCCACTAAGAGAGAGGAAGCCACGGTGGTTAGCCAAGAACGCGGGAAGGTGCTCTGGACGACCGCCCAAAGGTGCCTTGACACGACAAGCGATCGCAGTTGGATCGCGACCGACTCTGCATCTCCGGATAGAGGGACAGAGGGATCTGGTAGGAACAGAGAAAGCAAGGACGATAGCCGTGACCCAAAATCAACGGAGGTAGGGGATTGGCCATCCAGTGTGATCAGCGGAGCTCGAACAGCTAGAAGGGACCGCCACGCAGGAAGAACGATAGTCTGCGCCAATACGTGAGAAATAGACCAAGTAGACGCATATAGAGACGCACCGTCAAGTCGGAGTCACAGTTCTGGATGACGGAAACAAGGCAAGACGATAGTGGTTCCCAGTGAGACAAAATCTCTTCGGGGGATAGGCACCGTGGTGAGAAGACGCGTGTCGAGCTCACTATCTCCTCGATTTGACATTTATCGGCACGAAGAAGCGAGCCGTCAAACAGGAAAGACGATAGTAATGGCTCTGCAGTCCACTCAGCTTCCTGCGCCGCGCCTCCGGACGTTCTAGCTTCGCATGTGAGATATACGAGTAACTGACAGGCCTCATCCCGAATCTCCTGCGACTTGCTGGACACCATATCGCGCACTATCTCGACTGTGCTAGGGATGACCCATCTCGCTGTGTTCGTTCCGCTGTTCTGGGAACCCTTGCTGGTCATCCCCAGCAGCGACCAGACTAGAGCCGTACCAAGGCCACCATGGATTGCTTGCTTAAGCACGAGAACGCAACGCTGGACAATATCGTCACCTGCTTCCGCGGTCGGGCCCTGTTGCAGATAGAGCTGGGTCATCGACCAGATGAAAGTACGCCAAACGTGAGGGTTGAGCTCACGTCCCGGGTGATGTCTTAAGGCTTTCTGTGCGATATTCATGACGAGCTTTAGAGGTCCGCGATGCAGAAAAAGAGATGGACCCAGGAGAACAGAAAAGCTTGCTATGAGGATCATCGCCCAAGGTGCATTCTCGCCAACATTACCGAAACTCTTTGATGAGACTGCTGAGTCGAGGAGCGGAGGAAATTTCCGCGACGACGTAGGGTGGCGTGTTGTTTCAGGCGTGAGGAATGAATGCGTATGGTAGCATATAGTCTCTATGGTTTTCTCATCGACAAGTGTTCTATGGGTGATAAGCGTTTGGGAGAAAGATGCAAGGACGGTGGCAGCATGGTGGCGTAATTCCGAAGAGGAGTGCATGATGAAAGGAAAGATGGAAGGGAGGAGATCGGCCAGACGTGCTATGGAGACGTGCCGATGTCGGACCAATAAATTAGTAACACACTATAGATGCGGAATCAGCGCCATAACATGCTGTAGAGGTTGTCTACGCACATTCAGTACATCCACAACGGTTACATTGACACTGGTATCTCTCGCCGAGGCTTCAAGAATAAGCTTAAGGTATATAAATATGTCCTCTATTCGCGGAAGTAGAATGGCTTTCGGAAGCTCTTGAGTTCGGACGATCCAGGACGCAAGGGTGGTAGTCTTCGATGCATTGAATGATGGGAGGCGAGGACAACGAACAATGGAAATGACGTCTTCTAACAGAGAACCGAGATGTTGTGCTGGGGAGATCGTCAGGTCGATTCCTTCCTATACCACAAATCCAAACGTACCTGAAAAGACCGATGAGAGCACGGGAAGTCTAAATATTTCAGACAAAAGGCGAAGAGCATAGTGACACAGAGTTGACAGGTCAGCCGCACGAGTCTTGTTGTATGCCGTCGGTTCCCAACTTACACCCTCCTCAGACAAGCTAGAAGACTCAGATATACGCGGCGCGGAGCTGTGCAAGGCCCAGGAGATATCTCTCCGCAGGGCCGCCGCCACGTCAGCACCTTTTCGCCTGAGCGGCTCGAGCGCTGGGAATGACTTTGTCCGGACGGTAAGGGTGCTAGACGAACGCCTAATTCTCATGGACAGGGTGTGGTATGCCTCGGTGATGTCATGAAGGGAGAGCCGGCCAGAAGAAAGGGCGCTGAGCGAGCAGGCGATAGTTTCGACGGGTCCTAGAAAGTAGTCGGGGTGCTCCAATGGGTTATCGATTGTCGAATGCATGGACATCGGTGAACCGATGGAGGCGATGGGAGTCGTGGCTGTATGCGTGTGGGTGTGGTCAGAAGAAGGGACTTGCTTGGACACAGCGTATTCGTCGCGTCGACATGACAGTCAGAACAGAACCAACCGTACATAGTCCGATTGTCTGCCCCTGTGTACTCATCGTGTCGAACGTTATCACATGATCGTGATAGGTCGCGTCGCGCATATCTATTTGGGAAGCCTTCAGCGCCTCCGAGTCATGATTTGACACTGTTGTCAGCGCCGTGGCGATAACCAGGCTCTTATGTGATTGGGCAATCACGTCGCGTTATATATGGTCTTGTAGTGTAGTGGTTATCACTCGGGATTTTGATTACTTCTGGATGAATCCGGAATCCCCAAACTTCCCGAAACCCAGGTTCGAACCCTGGCAAGACCTTCAGTGGTTCCTTTTTATTGTTTTGCATCATCCGCGCGTGACCCGTAAAGTAGCACAATCATGGTCCATAGGTCGGTCTCCTTTGCTTAACCCTTGACTTTTACGACTACAGTATATCAGGCCATCAATGCGACCAAAGGAGATATTCTGGGAGTGCCGCGCGGTCCTCAGCCAGCTCCGAGGACGCGTATATTCAACGCTTCGGCACAACGTATGGTATGATTACGACCAAAATACTACAGTAACTTACCCCAGAAACGCGCTTTAGTCTTAGTGTGTGATCTGGACACGCTCC
The DNA here is from genome assembly GCA_021524915.1 of Lactarius akahatsu. Taxonomy (NCBI): domain Eukaryota; kingdom Fungi; phylum Basidiomycota; class Agaricomycetes; order Russulales; family Russulaceae; genus Lactarius; species Lactarius akahatsu. The sequence continues at coordinate 20,933 of JAKELL010000039.1, forward strand.
ATGCCGTAGCCATTGAAATAAAAAATTCACCTGTTCAGGGCCCTAGGAAGCGCAGTTGTTGTCGCTTACAGCACGCCTGGTAGGATCCCATTCGCGCTCTGCCCGCTCCGCCGAGTGAGACCACGAGATTTTGGTGCTCAGCTGTTGGATGCACCTATGATGCAATGCACTGCACGACTGAGTAAAGGTCAGCTATATACGGCGCATACTTTGCTGTATACATCAAGTGTCCATTAATAATACAATGTCCACGTCATACGGTCCAATGTTCAATAACAGTACAGTGTCCGAAGTGTTATATGCAAAGTAGATGATGGAGTAACATGAGTTCATTTTTCAATCGTGAATTTTGGGCTGACATTTCCAGAGTCACCGATGACTGCGAAAGCCAGTGAACACCATTATATTATGACCCATGGGAAAGGGGGTAGAGACTCACGAGCGACGATGTAGTTTTTCCTGGGCTTGACGCGCGGGACTATGAACTTGACCTTCCCTACGTCCAGAGGGAAGCCCTGCGCAAGGGGATGATCTGAAACAAACCAACATGATGACGTAAAATCATGAGACGACAGAAAAACACGCGACGGGACTGACCAACATCGAGGTTCTCGCCTCCCTCACCGTCGGGCTGCAGGTACCCCAACAAAAGGGTCCCTGTGGGGTTCGTGACTTGCGCGGGGCGCGTGGTCGTGTTCCTGCACGTGAAAGCGAGAAATGTCAACTTTTCCATGCCACAGTGACGTTTTGCGTGCAAAAGCAAAAAGCAAAAAAGGCATACGTACCAGGAGACGGTGACAGTCGAGCCAATGTGCCAGATCGTCCCCTTGTGCGGATTGATGACCGGCGGTGACCACACCTCTCTCTTCCCTTGCTGCACCACCGCTACCTGCTGGGGAACGACTACTGGCGCCGCAGTGGCCCCGAAGGCCAAGAAGAGGAGGACAGCGGGGACACGAAAGAACATCATAGGTGCAAGTCGGAGGCAGTCGGCGTTGGGGAGGAGGGGTGGTGGTGGTGGTGGTGGTCGGGGGAGATAGGGAGCAAGGAGAAGACTGGGCGCCTTCTTTTAAATACGTAGAAAACACGCTAGTGCGAGCGCCAATCATCGATTGCCCCGAGTGATCATGCGACGGAAATGTGGGCTGGCCCCGATTTCAATTGCGTCTACATAGTCAGATGCGCCCCTCTCCAGTGCGCTAGATCTGCTATGACTGCAGTCGGGTCCGCGGATTGACCGACATTCACTCGAATTGCACCCATTCCCCTCTCATGCGGGCGTACCGAGGAAATTCCTTCTGGTACTTCGATTCCCATGATTAGCCGAGTTTGAGTGGAAATCCAGAATTCGAAGAATGAGCTACTTATGTGAACCGAACGGGTCTATCACGCGGTCGGACGAACGTGGCTCCAGGTACACGATAGCCAAACGACCAAGCGTAAGCGACAAAGTCTAATGAGCGGTTGCGCCATGGATTGTAAAGGAAGACCTTTACAGTCATAAAAGAGTACACTTGAATGAAAACTAAACAATAGCCCAAGAAAATTTTGGCCAGCTACAACTATGCGAATATTAGATATGGATTCGTTGTTTGTTATGTGAGACAGAGCGGGCATAACAGAATGAACACGCTCGGGGTAAGGCAAGGTGACACGCGAGATGAAAGAGAAGCTCTGCGTACGATGGAATGGCAATGAAGTGATGCGAATGCTGATGTTGATGAGGTACAGAGCTGGCAGAGTATCATGATGACGACGAGACAAACACGACTTGAACGGCAATCACTTCTTTCCCAAACTCAGCGCCCGCATGCTGTCCTCCAACGCAGAAGCGAGAGCGGAATCTTTCGTGCACTCCCGCGTCTCCAAGACAGAAGGGAGAGTTGGGACGGGTGAGTGGGCAGGTGTAGCGCCAACCATCTCTTCTGGCTCAATGTCGACGATCTTAACAACTGCCTTCCCTTCGAGGATGCGCCGGATCTTGTCTGCGTCCAATGTCGGGGCGTAGATGGAGGGAATTGTTTCACCCGTTGAGTCCCTCGCGAAAGCTTGCCAGAAAGCGCTACCGAGCTGCTGGAGTAGAGTCTGTGAGACCATCGTGGCGAGCAGGGCCTGATGTGGCGTAAACGTTTCCGGGAACGATGCATGCGCAGAGCCAAGGGGGAGTGATGTAGGTGGTGTCGGATAGGCGGGAGTATGTTTCCCGCTAAGGAGAGCAGAAATAGATGACGACGACGATGAAGGAATGCGATTTGGTGTGATGTGGTGTGGGCGGAGACCAGTAGTCGAGCCATTGACAGAAGGTGGCTGTTGCTGGGATTGGATCTGAGCGAAGCGAGACCAAAGTTGCATCCAGTACCTAGACGGTGGTCAATATAACGTCTCATGTCAGATAAATGATGAGACATACGCATCGAAGGTCTTCGTTGTGAACGGATTGGCCTCGGCAAAAGTGTCGAATGGACCAACCTTGGAAAGCTTGGCAAATAAGGAAGCATTACCGGAGTTGAGTGATGGATCGTTATTCTCATGGGGTTTAGGACTATGTGCGGGTGCCCCAGCCAACGACTTGACACTCGCGAGAGGATGTATGACGTTCTCTGGGATGAGTGTCGTGTGTACGGGTGTGATGCCACCGAAGGCAGTGCTTCCTCCCCAAAATGCATTGGACGGTGAGGCAGCAAGACGAGGTGATGACGGGAGATCCTTTTGGGTGTTCGGAGTGACAAGCGCACTGACACGGACGGCAGGGGGTAGTGCGGGGATAGGACCCGGTGGTGGCAGTACAGGAGACTCGGCCCGGTCGGCGGAGGCGAGGAGGGCTTTCTTGAGTGTGCTGATTTCCTGCCTCAGCGCAGCGTTCTCTGACTGACTCGAACCCAGCTCGCTGCGGATGGCATCGATGAGGCGGTCCCGTTCTGCAATATCCCCCTCTAAGGTTGTTATATACTCTGATATGGCAGAGTAAGCTACAGTAAGCGTCCAAAGATGATTATCTCACCCTTGCGTCGTACTCGGAAGTTACGAGCACTGATCTTATTGCGGAGCTGACGCTTTTCTTTGCTGGACATTTTCTTGTATTCTTCGGGGGAAGGGCGCCAATCATCGCCATCTTCCCTTGGGTCATCGCTGTCCCTTACGACCGCCGATATGGTCACTTTCTTCTGAACGCCGCCAGACTGGACGGTGCCCTTCCTAGATTTCCCTTTGCCACCAACCTTGATGGTAGGAGACGTGACAATCACCTCTTCCTCATCCTCCTCCTCGTGCCTTTCCTCGACCTTGTCTTTCATCTCGTCAAAGTCTTGTGGTGGTTTCGCAGGCACTGGGCTTGACATGAGCTGCGGATCAATGGCAAAGGTTGAGGGGAGGTCGCCGCTCGCATTCGTGCTTCCCGAATCAGTGCCATCGTTTGGAAAGGAGAGGAAATCCCAAGGGACGGCTGTTACTGGTGGCGGAACGGGTGGGTCGGGCTTGACAAGGTCATCATCGAGAGAGAAGTTGAACCAGTCGGATGGATTTGGTTCGGATATGACAGGAAGAGGGGAAAACAGAGGAGTGGAGACCGACGGGGATGGATCACGAGAGTCGGAGGTTGCAGAGCCTTGGGAAGTAAAGAGGTCCAGGTTAACAAAGTCGGATAGGTCACTGGGGATGAGAGGTGGGGAAGGGTGGTGTAAGACATTATCCACCAACATGATATTAGAAGCGAAGGGAGGGGGAGTCTGGCCGCGTCGTTGTTGTGGGGATGAGGAGATGGTGGAAGGCGAGAGAAAGATGAGTTGACACCTGGCCTAATCCACCTTACTAAGCACTGTGCACTGACTCAGGCTTCCTTACTGTAAGTCTCCCGCTCAGCCAACTAGATCCCGCGGTGTTTTTTGTCTCTGCTTCCCACAAATTTAATTTCCCGACTGTCTGTACACTCAAGAGATCGATGGCCTCGGCAACGTGTTCGCCTCCGCTCTGCCTGCAGGCACTCCTTTCCTCAGTAATATCAACATACGGTATCAAGATTCATGCAATCAGATCAATCTCGCTGCTCATTTCGAGCCGCTGATCCCCTCTCTATAGTGCAAGTAATTTCGTCGATCCATTCAATACTCCGACACAGATATCGCCCTTCGACTGACTCGGTAGAAACATAGCTGGGGCATAATCCCCATCGGGAACTTCCGCGTTCCTCCGTACCCGTCTGCTGTTCCCACATGCACCCACCTGAGTGCGTCTGACATCGATGTTCCACTTCGAAGCTTCTTTCTGCTTAAGCTCGCCTTGGTCTCTTGGCACGTTGCATCGATTGTGTTCGGATGTGCGGTTTGGTTCATGTGTCGCTAAACCATTCGAATTTCGTAATATCTTTCGGTCACGGCCTTAATGGCTAAAGGCCTGATATTCGTGTCGAGGTCGCGATAATCCCCTGTTCCGGACGATATCTTCTACGAACATCGTCGACAGTGGGCAAACAAACAAGGGCTAGCTTGGCCTGGCCAACAAGGTGCCACGTCGATCTTGTCGGATTCTCGTGAACATCGCTACCTTCAAGATCCTCGATTAACGCAAACCATTTCGCCAAGTGTCCCCCCTAATTCGTGCTTGCGCCAGCCGCTGGCTCAGTCAGGGACTCGTTGAGGGAGACAGTGACTGCACCGTGACCCCGACCTGGTAAGCCGAAGTCTTGGCCGAAGTGGCGATGCAATTCCTAGTTCTTCGATTCGATTGGAATCCGTGACGACTCCCTGGGCGTGACGTGTGACGTGTGACGTGTGACGTCGACGGCGCACAAACTTGAACGTGTGACGTCGACGGCGCACAAACTTGAAGTGAGATTGAAGCTATATAGAGTGTACGTCCGGTCCGCGCCTGGGCGTGGTGACGGCGCTGGTGACGGCTGGTCACGTACGTCCGGTCCGCGCCTGGGCGTGGTGACGGCGCTGGTGACGGCTGGTCACGTCACCGAGGTGTCACCAGCGCATTACCCGAAATATATGTGCCCCCAAGCGTTCTGATGACTCATAGTGTCCTTAGTGCGCTTCGGACGTTTTGTATGTTTTGTATGTTATGCATGTTTCGAACGCTTTCCGCTTTCGGTCGTCGGCGTCCTTCGCACGTTTCGCACAATTCCGACTCGCCCCCTCGTCTTCCCCAGCGTGCCGCACCCTCGCGCGGCCTTAGTGACTCGAGCTTGACGTGTTGCCGACCACGACGCCCCCCTCTGCAAATTTTCGTGTCGCGCGCAAGCGTGCGTGACCGCTTGCGATCGCCCGCAACCACCCAGACCAGCAGGGCTCCATGCAGCCCAATGTTCCTATTGCCGACCTCGCCGCACCTGCGTGCGGCCTTAGAAATTCAAGATTAACGCGTTGCAGACCAAGGTAGCCCCCTCTGCAAAGTTTCGCGTCGCGCGGCAGCGTGCACGATTGTTTGCGATCGCCCACGACCACCCAACCCAGCAGGGCTCACCCACTGCTCCCTTTCCCGACCGCGCTGCACTCGCGCGCAGCCTTAGCTATTCGACGCAGATGCGGCCGCAACCGCTACAGGCCCACCTACGACGCCTCGCACCACGCGGAGGCATGCACGCTCACTTGCGCCACTTCACACCCCCAAAATCCTGTGCGCCTCCGCCTCAGACACATTCCTAGCAATCATTTAGGTATGTTTTGACTCTTTCCAGTCTATTGACTGATTCAGACGTTTCGGAAGTTTCGACCCTTCAGGTTGCTTAGCACACTTCGAACTTTTCGGCCACTGTGCAGACCCCCTATCCAAAACGTTCACAGACCATATACGGTGTACTTCACCCAGCGGTGGCGTCACCACAAATATATTTCACCCTCACGTACGGTGTGTCACGACGTTACCGGTCACGGGCACCCACATCACCCTGGTGATCACCGCGACGCAGGGACATTGAAGCTCTGTACGATGTCTCCATGTCTTTTTTCTTGTATATTACTCCATCCGCGCTCCGTAATGCATGCATTTCACCTGCACCGTAGTGATACGTCTCACACACAGGTAAAGGGTGGCAAGAAGGCAGTGACGGTGTCGTCGAGGCAGTGAGCACACAACATCAGTAACGAAAGACCGTGACACGCCGAGTGTGTGTCGGGTTCTTTCTTTCTTCTTAACCATAAGACCCTGCATGATTCAGACACGGTTTCCAGGTATTGATCTTGAGGCCCGGCCTGAGGATTCAGGTGTGTTTTATATTTCTTTCGTACTCCCGAGTCTCTGCCCTCAAGCTCAAGTTCGGTACAAATTGAAAGAGGCTAGCGGTGGTAGCGTTATTGAAATGAGAAAACGCACGTCCGCAGAAACCCCAGGGCCCACCGAAGATAGTACCAACCCCAAAGGAGAGGCAGAAGGAGAAGATCAGGCTGGCTCGCCAGCTCATTCGCAGACGCAAAACTGGGAAGAGACTCGAAGATTCTCCGACGCCAGTGAGCATGATATTTTATTCTAGTGACACCAGAATGTTTTGAATCTAACCGGCTATCAACGAGCAGCCGAAACTGATCGACCTGGTGACACTGTTCGACAACAGTCCGCCAAAATGCCGCAGATGGTTGGGGATTTCGACGACAATGCTAACCCGTTATGGTCTCTTCATGCAAAGGAAGCAAAGAACCACGATGAAGCCCGAATCCAATCCCTGAAAGACAATATGGACGGTGTACTCATATTTGCATGTGTCTATATTTCTCTTACGATTTTATGCCGAGCTGACGCGTGGGCCGAAATCGTCCAGGCCGGGTTATTCTCTGCTGCTCTCACTTCCTTTATCATCGATAGAATCCAAGGTCTCCAAGTGGATCCAGCGCAACAGATGGTGTACTATCAGCAACAAAACGTCGCGCTACTTGCTCAGATCTCCCAACAAATCTCCTCCATCGCTCCCCATGTGTCTATCCCGTCCTCACTTCCTCCACCTTATCCTGACTTCGCCCCGAGCTCCTCTGATGTCCGGGTCAACGCCTACTGGTTCATGAGCCTGGTGTTCAGTCTTTCTGCCGCGCTTCTTGCAACACTAGTCCAGCAATGGGTACGAAACTATATGCATGTCTTTCAGCAGTATAGCCACCCTCTCAAGAGCGCGCGACTACGCCAGTATCTATACGAAGGTGCAGAGGGATGGTATATGCCTGTGGTGGCGGAGTTCGTGCCTGGACTCGTCCACATGTCTCTCTTCTTATTCTTCTTGGGTCTTGGCGAATCACTTTTCACTGCAAACACGACTGTTGGCGTCACCACCACCATTCCCATTGCCGTCTGCAGCTTGCTTTACATTTTCAGCATATTTGCTCCAGTCTTGTATCCGCAATCGCCATTTCGAAACTCATTCTCCGGCCTGATCTGGTATCTTGTGCAGAAGGCGCACTTGCGGACATACTTAGATCGGGCTTTCGGAAATGCCCATAAAACTGTGAGCCTGAACATGTTCGAAGGACAGATGCAACTGGCAATGGAAGAGAACGATGGGCGCCAAGACCGCGACGTCAGGGCAATTGAACGGCTTATTCAAACTATGACGGAGGACATTGAGGTCGAATCACTTGTTTTAGCTATTCCCGGCTCCTTTTCCACGGAATGGGGCATCGAAGTATGGAGGAAGGCTTCCGATGTCAAGCGGTATGGAGAGGCAAATTCCAGTTCAAACATTCACATGGTCGAATTGACAGACGCAAATCTTTCTGTATCTACTCCATTTCCCCATGGTTCGCCACATCCACCGCACACCAACCATCTTCGCAACCCCTTTCACCGCTTTCGGCATACAATTGGGACACGCCCCCCTGATAATGCTTCTCATGACGCGATAGCGATCCAGTCGACACCTCGCCTTCCCATTGGTACTCAGACACCCAACCTTCCTCATACATCTGCAAACTTTGCTGTGCACGAGCTTTGCAAGCGTGTGCAGTATCTGTTCAATACTTGCAAAAACCGTAGCCTTTTCGCAACTGAGGATTTGTGGCGCAGGCGCGCACGGGCGTGCACTGAAACCGCGGCATCATTCGTATGCTGTACCGATATCAAACTGGAACTGTTCGGGAACATTGGAAGACTGCTCAGTAATATAGGGAAAGTCGAGAAGATCCAGGAGTTGTCCGCAGCGGGGTCTGATGCGTCATTCGTCACACGCTGGACGTGCCTATCCCTAGTGGCTATTCGAGGGATGGTGGACGATGATCTGATACGAGAGTATGCAGCTGGGGCTATTGCGACACTTTCTCGATTCCGAACAGAAGGCGATGGTGACCCAACAAACGATGAAGACAACGACAATGCACTCAAGAACGCTCGGAAAATCGATGATCGCTTCGAAACAACAAGCTGGTTTTGCGTATTTGGGTTGGATATGGCACTCCGGTCAATAAAACGAGACAGGACTGAAGACCAGGTCAGGAAAGCCCTATCACGCGATTATGAAGCCGACATTTCCAGACTCGAACTCTTCGGTTCTGAAGCAGTCCATATGACAGCCATTGATTCGGCTATCTCCCTCGTCGACCGTGCGATTCGTGGCGCCACCCGTGATTTGGTTATACGCTTGCCCGGCATATCTTTTGACGGGTTCGAAGGGACAGAGCCCATCCCACCAAGCCAACTTTTCACCTCTGCAGTCACCGAAGGACGTTCTGTTGCACCCCAATTGATGTTCCTGCCGCAGCGTCTTCAACAGTTATGTTCCTATGCTCCCAAACTCCGCGATCTCATCGAGGGACGAAGCAACATGCAACAGATGATCGAGGGCCTAAGCACCATTCAGGAAGACGCTCATCGCCGGGGTTCAATCATCTATGGACGAAAACTCATGGAACGACAACTATGGCGTCTGCAAGATCTATGTCATGGCGGTGGTTTCGGGTTTTCAGTCGAGCTTTTCTTCCTTACACTCTCACGGCTCTTCTCTACGAGGTCATCACAGAACGCTGACTCTGCGCTTTATATCGGTACATTTAAAGTCATCACATCTGGCTGGAGGCAACACAAACACTCCATCGGGACACAACGCGTCATCTTCGACCTCGTTTGTGACATAGCTTCGAATGGCCGCGGTATTTTTTCTGATCACGATTACCCGAGCTACATCACCGAGGAGCTTCTGGTTTTGTTGGGAAATATGGTTGAGGGGCAGTCTGGTTGGCACATCGACGATGCATTGGAGCAGTTGAATGACCCTTCGACGTGGATCGACGAAGATAGCGGTTTTGCACGAGAGGCGATCAAGGTTATATCCCAAATGCGCGGTCCCGCGCCCTCTTCATAATCTAGCAAGAGAGTGACTAGCACGAGCGCTTCACTTTCAGAGCGACAGATCCAAATGACGTGGAACCGAAAGGGACGATTCCTGAGGTCACTGTACTTCCTAATTGCTGTAGTAGTAACTAGCGCTTTACTGTCACGTAGAAGAAATCGACGGAAAAACTAATTAGATAGTTGCCATCGAGCACCTAGATATATGGGAACCCAGTACCGTCGATATTCCGTTTACCTCTCGTTGTGCAGACTCGATACCGTGTGAGTTTGTGAGCAGAGAGTGATTGCAAAGGGGGGGGGGGGAGAGTGTAAGCAGCCAAGAGAACTCGAGAATGAAGTCGAGGAATCGCAAGCGACACAAATGGCATAGCAACCTAGTTAGTCGGCGCAGCCGAAGAGTCCGAGTTAGACTGCAGGAGGATGAGGGAAAGAAGCGACGATGGAAAGCGCTGAAGCGTGAAAGCAGAAAGCGAGGGACCAAGCCACCACTTGTAGCATGATGCAAACAAGCGCAAGTCCTCTGACACGTTCCTGGTTAGTCGGGCTACTTTGATATTGGACATCTTTCTTCATGCCTCTGTGTAATCTATTGGATGGGGTGTTGCTTATTCTCCATCACCATTTCGCGTAACCCACTGGCAGTTAGAGCCCCAGGCAATAGTCGTCTGGGAACCGGACGTCGAAAAACACTGGGAAACGGGGGATCTGTCAAGACAGTTTATCCGTGGGGTTCAGAATTTGAATGCATTATCGTGCACCTGAGAGTACAGAACCCCATGTAACGTTACACTGTATGCCCTCGACCCCCCTTTGTACAATTTTAATCCCCCTCCGGAACAGTAATCCTTGGGCCCAAGAGTGGCCAACATCGCACGGTGTCACAGAAATCAGGAGGAAGTAGGTCATATGGAAGGAAAAGGGAGAAAAAGATGATGTCGACCGGAGGGCGCAGGTTAGTACGAGTTGGAATGTATGAGTATTAGTCCAAATCGGGATCGAAGGGTGTGGAAAAAAGTGGTCGAAGTGACGTCGGTGTAAGTGAGATAGTACACTTGTATTGTCGCGCGGAGCAGACGCGTTCAGCGGGTTTGATATTAAGTCACGGCTAAGTCCTACCCTGTAAGCACCGTAAAGCGGCTACCATATTGATCAGAGAAGAAACGCGCTCTGGACTTTTGACGCATACCTCTCATTTGGATATGCTAAGCGGAGTTCTGCACGTCTTCGGGATCCGGGACCCCATTCTCTCTGAAATATGCTGGAGCCCTCTGTGCAGCTGCTTGTATTGCACGGATCCTCATGGTATCTTCCCCTTTGCTCACAGTATCAAGCACAGTATCACCACGAACTACGGATGACCTTCAGTCCACTGGTCCTTACACTTGATCATGGCGACACTCACACATCAGGACGGCTACATGGACACCTTGTTCATCTGGGTCATGCGGCTCCATTGCCCAGGTGAGCAGAGGGGTTAGATTTTCCGGAGGGATGGACTTGGTTTCAGGGTGGGATCTCGGATGATAAACCAGTATGCTCACTGATTTCCATCGTGCTACAGTTCCGCTGCAGTAGTTTCTGTCACGACTGGTCCCTGGAATAGTTTCAAATAATAAGCTGGAACTGGTGTGGAAGGTCTCCGCCACGCGTTTCTTCAAGAGGGTCCATTGGTGCATACTGGAGAACTTGAGTCGGAGAAGCAACCTTTCCACACACAAGAGTGAGCCCCCCCGCTTCAAACTCCGACTCCTGTATTGCAGCGATATAAGCTGGTTGAGGTAAACGCCCGCTTGGTCAAAAGAAGCCTAACGCTTTGGATTTTGTTATTGTTGTTAGCCTTTGTGATTGATTACCGTAAGTTGGAGTTGTTGGACGCACCGATGTGCCCTTTTACTGCGACAAAGCACGTGGTCAGAGGACAGTATTTGTTTGTACATGCCAGTGTGCACTCTCGTCAGACTCAGCTCACTCAACGATTTGAGTATCCGGTCGTGACAGCAACGCGATGGAAATCGGTGAATATTCCCGCAAATTATTTGAGGGTCGCGCTCTGAAACCGATAAGACCATGTCGTTACTTTAAACAATTTCCTGCAGGGGCACCCCTCCGGAAATTTAACCGTTCTATTGACCTGGGATCTGAAGGAAGCAGGCCCATCAACGCAACGCATTTATTCCGCCACATTGAAATGTGAGCACTATCATGATATCTCTGGGTGATGTGCAAAGAATAGTGGACTGAGGCCCATCGGTAGTTCGCAATGTTGTCGTGGGTACGGGGAGAGGTTTCTCGAAGGCTCTTGCGAAGAGAGCGGCCGCGCAGCAGGCCCTTCCGTTTTTCATGCAACAGGGCATCCCGGAGTGAGAACTGTACTTGCTAGGGAAACCAGAGCCAGTTCTGCTCTGGTGAGATGGTGCTACTTTATCATTATATTTACATGTTACTGGAGAGTGGCTGCATTACCCTGACTCGATATCACACGCGCCCACGATTATCGTAAACTGGAGACCCTATCAGATTGATTTCTACAATAACCATCGCAGGTGACATTCCGCTGGACTTCTCGGCAACTAATGAAGGCACGAACACCGGCTCGAAGTCGTGCCGGCGTTCAATTGGGTGCTGATGGGTTTCCTGGAGCAGCCACGTTCATCCTCTCCCCTTACATGATGATTACTGCATCTCACCCTCGTTGACTTGTAAGCCAGCTCCTGTTCACCCTTCTTCTATCCATCGTCGTCGGCATGTTCTCACCATGCTTTGTTCGCCTCACCGCCGTTGTCAACTTGTCATGGCCTCTCCTCGTCTGATCCACGGACCACTGTCCAGTTCTTTGGCCCTATCGCCTCGCTCCGCTGACCGACCGTCTTTAGCCCATTGCTCTTTGTCAAGGCCAAGTCCCTTTCTGAGCCTTTGTGATAATTGAGTGTGCGCGTTTGGCCTCAATGTCTATACTGATGTAGTATCGTCTCATTTTCCAGGGTAAATCTCGTCTCATCGCTTTCACCTTACTGTCCCGCTGCCTCGCTCGGCCCTCGTTCTTGTTTGACCCTGTCGTCTCCGGAATTTATCGCCTTCTCCCCTCACCGGGTGACCTTGCTATCTTCCCCGAGCCCACACTTTGCTCACAATGCCGCGTCCTTGCTCGTCCTTGCTGTATTCCCATCCTTCTCCCCCTAATCTTTGGTTGTATCTCTACTCCTTCCCCCCTTCTACAGTGGTACCATCCCCGTATTTCAAACTCACATGGACCGAAGTCCGTACATGAACCTTCTGAAACAATAATGGCACCGTGCTCAAGCCCCCAGTAGTACCAGTACTCGAAATACTTTCGATCAACCCCGGATCCGTTCTTCAACAAGACAAGCTCTGGTAAATACTCATGACTAGCAAGCGCTTTCAGTCTTTTGAGTACGACCCGTCCAACAAGTCGTTACGAGGATGAAAAGGTCGAGGGCTAGTCACAGGGACAGAACACGATAAAGTTAGACAGATAAGCCTCACCAAGAGAGGGCTCGGGAATTGCAGACGAGACAGAATTCCTGAAGAAGACGAAGAGAACCCGCTGAGCTGAGCTAATTATTACTGTAAGTGCTTACCACCTGAAAGCGCTCGCAACACTTAGGGCCAACTCTCTGGTTATTGAAGGTTCTCACAGCTGATTTGCAAGTGCTCGGATTGAGGGTCGCTTTTTGGTTAGCCACAGGGGGCAGTGGGCCAATGCAAGTAGCGGTTGGCTGCAACGCCCCACCAACTGATGACAGAAAAATATACTTCTCGAATGTCGTACATGTCCCGGCCGCCTCTGTTTCAAGAGAATGAGCACGCGATAACGATCTCTGATACAAGTCGAGAACAAAGAACACTACCTCTATGATTTAGACGCCGTTCGATGGCATGGACACATTCGTTGTCAGCTTAGTTTCAAAGGGTCGGCAGCGCGCCGCTACCAGTGATCAGCGCATCTGACACACCCGGGGCCTTTCTTTGCATCTCCGAACAGACCTCGTTATCATGGACATGAATCCTCCACGTACGACATTGTGCGCGCGGGACTGCCCGAGTCACCGCGCACTTTCACGTGCACCGATGCATCAATAGCGATCTTTCCTCATACCACTGGTCTCCTGCAGCGCTCCCTTAAGCTCATTCTCGCCTTGTCGAGCATACAATTTGGAGGGGGTCTAGCCACCACAGTACCGTATTGAAGGAGCAATTTCTCAGAGAGGTCCTTTCAAGCGTAAGTTTGGGGCACGGAGCATACATCTTCGGGACCAAAACCTGGATTTTCGGCTCCCGAGTCTTACAAGGGGAGCCATGACGTGAGTTATCTCCCAGAATAGCGAATGGAGATAGTATTTACACGGCTGGTACAGTCACATAAAGCTAGAACGGTCATGTGGATAAGTTGTTCGTTGACCCTTGGGCTACGTTGAGAAATTACCAGACTGTCAAGTCAAGTAGGCGACCCACATGTCACGAAGAAATTGGAGACTGCGTCATGCAATCCAGATCGACTTCGTGCTATCGCAGATAACTTAGTACCTTTCCGGAGAAGTTTCGGGAACACCATGACAGCTAATATGACAGCGTGAATACGAAATCCACTTGGGTGTTGGTGAGTTTGGAAATATCCGATCACGACAAGGAACATGCCAGAATTGTCAAAATATAAATGAGTCCGTATTGAGAAGTGCGTGATCGCCGATGTGCGTGTCACTGCGTGAGCGTCGATACTATTACAAGCAAGAATGAGACCGAAAAAAAAAGGTGGAAGGATGAAGACGCAGGGGGGTGTAAAAAAAGCAAGCAAGATGCAGAAATATATACGTGAGGAGTGTGACCCTGATGCGTGAAGTCGAAAAGTGTTCATTCATACTGCATTACTGTTCGTCAAAAGGAGTCGTATCGCCTCGCAAATCAATGCGCAGATCCTTGGGTGACGCTGGTTACCCGTCCATCAGCTTACTACCGCGCGACAAGTGCAATAACACCGCGGAACGATCGTGTAGGATCGTTCCATTATAGAACCAGCACGAGACTCATTGCAGCGGCCGCCGCACAGAGGGATATCGCGCGAGCGCCACGGGCACGTAGAGCAGGGAGCGCACTGTTGGTCGTTCTGTTCGAGGACGAAGACGGAGAGTTGCTCGGCGCATTCGTGGAAGATGTGACCGGGCTCGGCGTGGGCGTGCTGCTTGATGGGGAAGAGATCGGGGACGTTGCGATGAAGGTTCCAGGGGTCGACGTGTTGGTGGGCGTGACTGGAGGTGGGGAGGTAGGGGGAAAGACGGGGTAGGAGATATCGTCGGAATGGGAGAGAGCGGATGGGTGGAAAAAAGGGAAGGGGGCGTGGAAGTGGAAGTGGATGGACTCGGGTAGTTGTGCTGGACCCGCCTGTGATCGTGAACCGCGGACTTGCATTACCAGAGTCACCGAATACTAGAAGCCCACAAGTCCGCACGAGGTAGTTGCGTCAACATGACGTCTGGGCACTCCGCAAAAGAGAGAAAGAACTACGTACGGACGGTGTAGTTGCTCCCGACCGAAACGTTCGGGACAGTGACCTGCACCGAGCCTGTGCTGAGGAGAATGTCCTGGGCAAGCGGGTGATCTACAAGATGCAATGGAAGGGATCGAGGAAGTGCGTCAGCGTGGAGGCTCCTACGTAACCTCGACTAGCACTCGTGTGAAACGTGCACGTAGAACTACGGAGCGTGGAGTGGGTAGAAGGGGAAAACAGAGAATATCCAGATTCTCGCCTTCGAGCGTCAAGAACCCGAGCAAGAGCTGGCCTGTAAAGTTGCCTGGTGGGGGGATGCTCGAGGTCTCCCTGTATACACGGCGTCAATTAGCCAACTACGCCGGGAGTGAGGTAAGGAGAGAGCTGCACACACCAAGTCACCGTGACCTTATCGCCTACATTCCAAGTCGTGGATGCCGATGGGCTCGTGATTTGCGGACTGACAACAACAATGCACTTCACGAGAGGGACAGCCTGAACGAAGACGAGGACGGTAAGGAGGGACGTGACGGTAACGGGTGAGAAGGGAGAACGGGATCTCTCGGGGAGAGAGGCAGAGAGGGCGCGGCCATCTTACATCGTGCTGGATGGGACAGTTCCGGACCAGGGGTTCTTGCAAGTGAAAAACACTGTGACACCTCCTCCTCACTGTTGGGAATAACGCCTGGTATCCTCGCGACTCCCCAACGCACTCGCCGATATGGCATCTCCGCCCAGGAACGAAACACGTTCCTATTCCCCCTCCAAATTCACCGATCTCCTGCCAATCGACATCGTGTGTACCAGAATCTTCCTCTTGATTGTCCTGGTCACCCGCATCTGAACTAGTTAAGGAGGAAACTTAGTCAGAGAGCGAATCCTCGGACTATGTCGGACTCACTGAAGATACAGCCGGGCGCGGTGTGCTTCCGAGATGGCAAGCGACAGTTTGTTCTCCTTGGATGGTACCTCTAAAGAGTGACCCAGGCAAAGCTGCTCATCTCGCACAGCGATTACTGGAGCACGGTGCAGATGTGAACGCACACAATAAGGACCACGAAACGCCGCTACATCTCGCATTTGGCCTTCGGTTGCATGAGACGGCGCGAATCCTTCTCAAGCACGGTGCCGATGTTGATGTGAAGAACTCCGAGGGTAAGTCCTATTGCAGCTCGCTTCTGGGAGAAAAGGGAAGGCCACGAAACGATTGTTGTTTGGATGATCACATCCAAGTCTTGGGCAGCCTCGACTGTTTATGTCCATGCAGTTGTTCATCGCACACAAAGCATGCCATCCCTAAAAAAGGTCATTATGTGAGGGTAAGATGGCATATGGTCCCAACGTACCTTTGGGGCGATAAGGCAAACATTTCGATATCGATGCGTTGAAGGATCAGTTGAGAAGGTCCGCACAAGGTGACTTCCTAAATAGGAAGGTAAGATTTTCGCCGCCATCGGCCCAGGTTCGGGAATCCAGCCCCGCAACCCCTTGTGTAATAGAGAAGGATGTGTTCTTTTTTTTTGATCAGTTTATATTCCCGATGACATGTAACTAGTACAAAGGCGGATCGTAGTCGTGTCCGAACCACATTTAAGAAGCTATTTGTCCGTAGGTAAACGGTGGTCCCCCGAGACGAGTCGTAAGTACATAACCGAATTGTGGAGGCGAGAGAAACGATGCGCGATGTTTACAGCACTATGAGGCACCCGTGAGGGAGGCCCGGGTTGTGAATAGGAAAAGTTTTTAAAGTAAAGGTTGTTTGTCAGACGAGACAATCGGAGGAGCGCATTCGCACTTCACCTTCGGTTAGAGTTACCTAGTCGGGTTCCGGGGGCACATCATCTGGTGGTACAGCGTTCTCGGGGATGTTGTGACATATTGGTCGTGCGGCGTTAAACGGCGTTTAAGAAGCTAAGAAACGCGACGATACGCGTGCTACGAGTCCGTTAGCGATACAGTAACGAGTCGGAATAAAAGTTGCCCACCTCAGTCACAGAAAAGAAAGACTGAGGTGCATACACGCTGGACTACGGCCTTAAAAGTAAAAGGAGGAACTGTATAGTTAATAAAGCCCCTCGAGGCGCACATCGGGAAAGCGATTGTCCAAAAACGGTACTCTTAACCACGGCCCGCGCTACCGGCGGTTGACTCGTCCAACAGGGGAGGGGCCAAGTTCTGGTCGCGAGCCGGCGCGGGAGGTTGAGAGGTAGTTCATGAGGCGTTTAGCCCCTTTGGAGGTTGTGAAGAGTTGTGAGTAGGAGAGTGGTGAAATGCTGGCCCGTGATAGCGGAATCGATGCGGTGAAGGTATCGCGGACATGATAATATGAGGTGTGGGGGGTCGCGGAGCCCCCATCCACAGGGATAGGTGATGGACGAGAAGGATGTGTTCCGCAATTCTAAGAGGGTCCCTGCGCGGGCAAGACATGTGATATGTTTTCGGGGGGGTCGTTGGTTCGGAATCGCTGGACATAAGAGCAAGGCGTGGTCCGCCACGTGGCGAGTCGGAGTTGGTGCGCCTAGTCACGTGTACTTCGGGGTCTTACTGTAATCTTCCTCCCATTTTCATTTGATCGCGAACCATATCTATAGTTTCCGACCAGAAGAGGTGGCGTTTGTGTTTAGGACGATGGGGGCGATATGAGTGTGAGAGAGGCTCGCCAGCGAGGCCAGCAGAGTTGAAGTTCTTGCCTCGGACGACCCACGTCCTACTACTAGCCACAGGTCAAAAGATATCATCTTCTTTCAACTACTATTTGGGGGTTCCTCGAAAGCCGCGGGCTGCGTTCCTTGTTGACATAACCACTGGCATAGTGGGACCTGCCGTTCCGCTCTAACCTCGGTTCTGACGCTCTTGCAGGCCAAGTACTTGGTGTTCCAGTCCATAGGGCTCTCTGGCCTCTAGCCTTCTGAACTGTACAGGTCCACTCGAACCCAAGATACTATCTTCCGGGCTGGTCTCCTGTGCACATGCGATACCACTGGCTCTATGCTCTCTCATTCCTCACTGCCACACCCCTCGCCGACTTCGCGACACCCCTCGCTCCTTGGAGGGATATGCAGGTAAAACACACCTGGAATGCCGTTCCAGCCAATTGGGAGACTCTGGGCTGCCCGCCTGCCGGCACCACTATTGACCTCTACATTGCGCTCAACTCCCGCCATGACGACGCCTTGATTGATGCACTATATGAGGTCAGCGACCCCAAGCATCCAAGGCACGTCCATCTCACAGCTGCTCCTTTCGCGCCTTCGTTCACGAGTGCCGCTCCTCCGTTTCAGATATGGCGCACATCTCTCTAAGGAACAGGTCGCCGAATTGGTCAGGCCACACCCTGACACCCTCGAGCTTGTCACTTCCTGACTCGCACATCACGGCGTGCCGCCCTCCTCCATCTCAACGACACACGGCGGCGCGTGGCTGACGGTCAGCAACGTGCTCGTGTCGTAGGCCAACCAAATGCTCGGCGCGTCATACCAGCTATACCGACATGCTACAGTGAATGACACCATAATCCGCACGGTCAGCTACGCACTCCCTGATGTATTGCACGCACATATTCAAGCGGTCGCGCCGACTACATACTTCGCCTCCGCACGGACACTGCGGCAGGCACCACGCAGGCGCCCCGTCGAAGCAGCGACAGCGTTGGCAGAGGCGGAGACGGCGTCGAGCAAGCCCGTGACGGTGCTGTCGAGCCGTGCCGGCAGGGTCACGCCGTCGCAACTACGCTGGATGTACAAGACGTTCGCATATGTTCCCGTCGCGACTGACCGGAATACGCTCGGGGTATTTGGCTTCCAGAAACAGTACCCGAGTGAGAACGATCTGACTACGTTCATGTCTAACTTCGCTACGATGTGCAGCCCCCCGGTCTGGCAACCTTCGCCATCGAGCTGGTGAATGGTGGTGAGTACGACCCAAACACCCCCGGCATTGGGGCGAACATCGACGTCCAGCAAGCCTCGGCCATGGCGTACCCTACCCCGATCATTTTCTACAGTGTCGGTGGCACTGGGGAAATATCGGACAGCGGCGAGCCAATGCCTGGAGACGTGTACCTCGAGTCGCTCGATTACTTGCTCCAAAAGACGGACATCCCGCAGACCATCAGCATATCATACGGCTCCCATGAGTGGCATGTTCCGCCGGAATATGCGAGGGCCCTGTGCATCCTGTTTGCACAGCTCGGGACCCGTGGCGTCACCGTCCTCTATTCCACAGGCGACAATGGCGTTGGCAAGGAGTGCGAGGACGAGTCGGGAAACGTCCGGTTCGTCATCGAATTCCCTGCATCCTGTACGTGTCGCCCCCTCGAATGTACTACACGTGCCCAATCACAAGTCGTTCACCAGATTGCCGTGGTTTCGCAGGTCCCTATCTCACTGCTGTCGGCGGCACTACAGAATATGACCCCGAGGTTGCGGCTCCCCTCTCTGGAGGCGGCTTTTCGGACCACTTTCCACGCCCGGTCTACCAGGACGTCGCCGTGTCCGCATTCCTCTCTCGCCAAGGCACCCAGTATTCTGGCCTCTACAAGTGCGCTCGCTGCTGTCATCTGATGCAACCGTTTTCTTACTTTGTGATTTGTGCAGCCCTGAGGGTCGTGGCATCCCTGACATCGCCGCCCAAGCTCTTAGATTCCCACTTGTCGTCGGAAACGCCCACTTTCTTGTGGATGGCACGAGCTGCTCGGCTCCCGTGTGTCTTTCCCTGCCCCATCCACCCTGCGTTGTCCATTCTCAGCTGACCATCAATGACCAGACAGTGGCAGGCATAATCTCGCTGTTGAATGACTACCTTATTACGAATGGCAGGTCCCCGCTTGGTTTTCTCAATATCCGGCTATACGACGACGGGTTTGCGGGCCTCAACGACATCACATCTGGCTCTAACCCTGGCTGCGGCACGGATGGATTCTCTGCCGTCCCTGGATGGGATCCGGTTCGTCCTGCCAGATTTGTATCTCTACGTTTTTCGACGTTGGCCGATTTGTGCTTTATAATAGGTCACGGGTGTTGGGACGCCCGACTTTGAAAAGCTGCAGAACATCTTTATGATACTGTAGCTCCCGTACCTATGCACATTCCACAATAAACATTTTCTCTAGCTTCAACAACATGTCGCAAGTACTTCAAATTTCACACAGTGGTAGAACAATGTATATGCAATGAAATAATGATTTTTATTTTTATTTTGTTTTTGAATTGAATGGAGGCGCAACAGACCTCCAAGTTTTCCCGTACCTCTGCGCATTTTTGTCACTTGAAGTCACACCCATGGCAGCTTCCAGCCAGTGGAAGCATTGCACGGGGCATCGGCATTTTGCGCTTTTCAGCCCCATGTGGCTGACAAGCCAGTGGCGTTTCTAAGGGGAAGTTTGAATCTCGTCACCCTCCTGTCACCCTCAGGAGCCCTCAACAAAAGATCCTATTCTACAACCCAATCGCAACCGTCCCATGACTTCAAACTAGCCGTGAATGGTCTTTGTTGTGCATTATAACACCCCAGCAATGCAGAATTCCATGAGACGAACAAGATCTGACAGATCTTGGGGTGAAGATGCATCCAAATTACTACCATTCCGTTTTTTTGACCTCACTACAGACATGTATTCCCATTGATCCTTATTTTTTTGGATGATTCCATCATTACATACCCTAATGGGTGACTTCCCATAAGCGTACATCCTACATTTTCCTATCCTACATGTATTCGGAGTTATTTGGGATCCGCTTAGCTTAGGATAGGATTGGGTGCTAACCATAAGACCCTCGAACCAACGTTATGCCTGGCTCCCGATGCGATGATCGCCAACTGCACCTAGATACGGAAATCGCGATGGCTCTTTCATTGAGAATCAAGAGGCAAGTAGCACATGTCGGCGCTTTGAGATCAAGGGCACGCTTGCTGTCGTATATGGGTCTCGAGGTAAAGTGAAGAAGCTGGATAAGTCAAACAGGTTTACATGATAATACGTGCCTACTCGATCCCGCCTGCGAATGTCACGAAAAATCATGTTCTCGAAGTTATACCACATCTCCTCATCTTGATCCATCTAGACTGGCTCATAAACTCTGCTTATATGGCTGATTCCAACACAATTCGCACGGAGATTATTCACCCAAAACTGCCCCCAAACGCTAGGAAACAGTGCGCGCAGAATTTTGGGGGTGTGAAGCGTTGTTAGCAGTCGCGCAGGCCTCTGCGGGGTGCGAGATGTCGTATGCGGGCGCGCGGCAAATGTGCGTGCGTTTATGTCGAAGGGCTAAGGGCGCGCGTGAGTGCAGCTAGGTCGGGAATGGAAACGGTAGGCTACACAGAGCCCCGCTGGGAATGAGAGTGGTTGCAAACGGTCGCACACGCTTCGGCGCGGCGCGAAACTTCGCAGAGATGGCCGCCGGGGTTGGGGTCGCGTCGGGTTCGAGTCGCGAAGGACGCGTGCGAGTGCGGCGCGCTGGGGAACACGAGGGACGAGCTACACCGAGCTCTGAGGTTTAAAAGCTGAAGGGGAAAGTCTATTACTTGAAACTGAGAAACTGAGTTGTAGAGTATCCTGTATACCGCATATACCACCACACGTTCATGGCCACTGGCAGCACAAGGCCAAAACCGGAGGGCCCGAGAGTTCACACATTTTTCGCGAAATTGTTGCTCAGCTTTCCAAGATTTTTTGCCTCGATTTGGCATAAAATTTGTACTCCGACGTGGTGTAGGATTTAGAAAGGCCCCCCCCCCCTTTCTAAACATCCTTGTTACTGAGGTCGGAGCACAAATTATCGAGATTAATCCCCCGATTTCAGGAACAGCGGTTTAGGATAGGAAAATGTAGGATGTACACTTATGGGGAGTCACCCAATATATATACTGTAATTTTTTTGAGTGGAAAGGATATCGGGAAAGTGATTATCGAGCTTCATCTTTAAAAAGCGCACCCAACAGGGAATGTGCATAGGTACGGGAACTATAGTACCCCTGGGAGGCGGCGCAGAACAGGGAAATCAGCCGAAGATTCGTGGACCTGCTGAATAACAGCGATAAGTGAGTGTTCTAGTTCTTTACACGTCATGCCCTGGGTGTACTAAATGTCGGTCCACCTCATCTGGGCCGGGTTTTTCGGGTCGTACTCGCCGCCGTGGACATACACGACGGTGAAGCTCGCATCGCCCCTGTCGGTACAGTATTTATTTAGTTCAGGTATCCCGCAACCCCAAGCACGTTCAGGTCCGTGGCGGCTGGTACATATGCCGCCGTTCAGTAGAGCCAACGCAGGAACGATGGCGTGGTGCAACTTGAAGGATAGTTAGGATAGCGGCGCGATAGCAGCATCACAGGTAAGATGAGAACTCACAGGATAGCGAGTGGATATAGTTTGTTTTTTTTGAATCCATTATTGTACACTGAGGACACTTAGTCCTATGTAGCAGTACACTTTGAATGTACTACGCGTCCGTTGCTCTCCGCTTCTCAGTGTTCTTCCCTTGTGTCTTAAGTCTCCCCCATCCCCCTGAAAAGGGCTGGCTAAGCGTCTTGTCAAGCATTGAGGTCGGTGGGGCGTGCATGCCGCCGAGGCATGAGGTGGGTTGCTTTGGACCTGGATGTGATGTGATTTGCGGCTGCTTCCTACGTCGTCCGCCTTCCTCTTCGGGTCTTGAATGAACCTTGTTTGTTGGGTTCGGCAAGTTGTGGAGATGTTTGTGTCGTGGTTTGAGGATGGGAGTGAGGTGTGTCGGGATTAGAGTTCAATTGGGTGTTGTTGAAATCGTTTCTTCTGCGTGCTCCTCCCTCCTCCGCTATCCTTCCCCTCCAGTTTCAGCCCTGCGCGAATGAGTGGATATAGTATGTTGTACACCTGGTATGGTAAAGCTAGGACAGTCAAGTGGATCAGTGGTTCGTTGACACTTCGGCTGCGTTGAGGAATTACCCGACCGTCGACAAGTAGGCGACCCACATGTCACGAATAAATTGGAGACTGCGTCATGCAAATCCAGATCGACCTCGTGCTATCGCAGATAGTACCTTGCCGGAGAAGTTCCGGGAACACCATGACAACTAATATGACAGCGTGAATACGAAATCCATTTGGGTGCTGGTGGGTTTGGAAATATCCGATCACGACATGGAACATGCCAGAATTGTCAAAATAAACGAGTTCGTATTGAGAAGTGCGTGATCGTTGATGTGCGTGAGCGTCGATACTATTAAATGCAAGAATGAGACCGAAAAAAAAGGTGGAGGGATGAAGACGCAGGGGGGTTATACAAAAAGAAGAAAAAGGCAAGTAAGCAAGATGCAGAAATATATACGTGAGGAGTGCGATCCTGATACGTGAAGTCGAAAAGTGTTCATTCATATTGCATTACTGCTCCAGAGATCGTCAAAAGGCTCTTATCACCCCGCAAATTAATGCGCAGATCCTTGGGTGACCGTGACTGGTTCCAGTAAAAATGCCTTACGCGTGTTTGGATTGATTTCTTCTGGATCTCTGTATGTTGAGATTGGTTCGTGAATGCCTTGGGGTATCTCGAGTTCGAAGACTTGGGCTTGATCCTCGAGGTCGAATTCGACCGATGGTGTTTGTTTTCTTTTGGACAACATTTATTTGTCCCGGACAGTACATTGCTTGGTACATTGTACAAGACAGGTCTCGATCACATGACATGGCAGAATTTGGAACGTAGGCAGAGCCGAGGCTCGCGTGTGCCGATGCGTAAAGTAGAGTAAATAGCCAAAGCCAGGCAGGCCACCTCCCAGAGGAAGGCCAGAGTCAACCAGAGAGGTAGTAAGGGTTGTGGAAATGTCCGGGCAGCAAAGGAAGACGCAACAGGTCGTTTAAATATGGAATAATGGGCGTTTTGTACGCTGCTGTGTGAATCTGAGGGAACAACTTTGTGGTGGTATCAGGGAAATATACGTCGGAAGTTGAAGGTGAGACATGGCAATCGGAACGGAGTGATGCCAAAATCAAGGCCAGAATGTAGTGACGGTAGACGCATTTCGCAGCGTGGTTCGTGTGCATAGGCCCGGGTGGCTCCCGGTAAACTCAACACTTGACACGTTGACAGCTTGACGTATCGCAAAGCTACTCCTACATGGGAGTGGGGAGATGCTATATTGTGAAGCGGATATCATTACGAGAAGTGGAAGGAACGCTAGTACAGGAGTGAACGAGTTGTCATAGTGCCACATAGGGCCATGTACCCCAAGGCGCACTCTAATGGATTCGAAAAGAAGAAAAAAAAGGCCCGGGTGGCTACGGGTACTGTTCTCGGTGATAGGGATAATCAGTCTTGGGGACGCTGAATGATGATTCAGGTGGTGATGGAATAAGGGATTCAGGTGGACTGGTGACGGAACGGGGAATTCGGGCGGAATGGAGCAACGATAGAACGGTGGGCCATTGTCGGTGACCTCACATCTCGTGGGAACGGTCCGTTGTGGTAGCCTCGGGTATGTCGGTATAGACAGTGCTGAGGATAGAGAGGACAGTGTATGCGTTCCTTCGTGTTACCAGCGAAAGATGCTCAGTTTCTGCCGCATCGACAAGTCGATGCCACAAACTCCCGAATTCGAGCCGTAGTTCACGTGCGGTACCCCTGATATCGACGAGTTTGCGGGCCTCGACCAAAGCAATATGCCAATCCCTTCCGTGCTCAAACTGGTCACTATTCTGGAGCCGGGAGTCCACCAACCGACGGGCGAGGTATATGAAGTTACAGAGTCGTAGGTTATGTGCTTCCCATCGATATTGGGCATGGTGAGGTTCCAGATAGCGCCAAGCGATGTCGACCCAGGCGCCGTCGTCGAGGTGCACACGATTCATAGCGACGGCTACTACACATTGCGCGTAGTCTTTTACCCAAGGATCTGGATCGTCGCTGTGCAAATGTTCTAGGGCGAGGCGGACAAAGTCAATGCATTCGAAGATGTCGGAATTTAGGGTCCGGAGAGTCTGCCGGAAGGTACATTGAAGAAGTAAGGGGTCCGCGTTCATTGCCTGTAGACAAATCGTGATGCGCTGCTGCTTTTTGGGTCCGGTGAGCAGATTAGACGATAGGGAGTGATCCATGAACGACGCGATTGCAGGTGCAAGTGTCTTGTCGTTCAGCCGCTCTAAGACCGAGACGTCCTTTTTCACCTCGCTTGAATCGTAGAATCCCGGAATGGCAGACAAGAATTGCTCCAGATCTTCGTGCGCACCCAGTGAATCGAATACCCGCGAGACCACCGATGGGTCGAGGGATGAAGAGCGCTTGCGAGCTAGGTCCTCCATATTCATCACCGTATCCCTGTGTGTCCAACTGAGATACGCTCGGGACAACTCCCAAAAATGATGCTGGGTGCGATACCCGATAAAGGGTAGTCTGATAGAGAATTTGTAAAGTAGCGTGGATGTCAACCAAACGACGCGCGACCAGGAAAACCAAGCAAAGGAAGAGAGAGGAGTGTAGAATATGTTTCCAAAAGGAGATAACGAGATGACACTGGCGAAACAATAAAGTGCTATGCAAATCAAAGCGATCAAGAGAATGGCCAAATCAACGGCGCTGTTGTTGGAAGAATGTATAAGTCCAGATAGGAACAACAAGACCGAGAGATGGAAGAGCCCGGGTAAGACCGAGGACATACGCCGGAGTTGTTCCATCTCAACTCCCCGCACTATGAGTTCACGGACCCGTGCGCGATTGCGTGGACTACATAGTTCCTGAGTGATGTGGAGATATTGCCGAGCCCACTGTCGTAGTAGCGTTGCAATCACCATACAAGCGAGGCTGATTACTAGGCTCAGAGACCACAAGGCGCTGGACCGGACAGAGGATGGAGTCGGTGAGAACGTAGATGGGTCTGGAACCCTAAAGGGGAGTGGGGTATTTTGGCCAGCCGATAGCTGATAAATCTGAGAAAGGTAAAAGGCTGACACTTCCTGCGAATTGAGTCTCAAGTCTTGATAGGACCCCCTGAGAAAAATAGCGACCATAACTGAAAATAGACCGTTCTACAGCAACTGAGCACAACGATAACTAAGCGGAAGGGAAAGTGGCGACGTACAACAATGACAGCATTGTCTGCGTCACTTCTCCAATTCTCGGCCATCTTCCGATCATGCTCTGCTGTCGCTTCATTGTACATGGAAAATAACGGGTTCGATCCATCCATAATGGTGGCCGCAACTTGAGCTGACGATTCTACTGTCTGAGAACTGACGCCGTCTGGATCAGAGACAGTATCTAACAAGGTATCTAAGCCCATTCGTAGACAAATGCCAGTAAAATATGCCTTACCTGTGTTTAAATTGACTCCTTCTAGACCTATGTAGGCTAATTCCTGGTCACCCACGCGTTGGGCCATCTCTTGTTCAAAGAGTCGGGGGTCGAGATTGACTGCAACCGATGGTGCTGCCATTGATTTTACAAAGGAACGTACAGTAAAGTGTAAAGTGAAAAGTGATCTTGAAAAGGGACTGGCAACTGCACCACCAGCAATAGACAAACACAAACAACTTGTACCTGCCTTACTGTAAATCATATACTAATATATAAAAGGTATGATTACTTTCCACTTTTGGGCACTTTCAATCAACCACACGCCGACACCTGCCCCTCGCAAATGGAATGGTACACGGCATTCAGGTACATACTCTATGATTCACATCAAAACACGTCAGCCCAGAGTTAGTTACTGGTTACTGTAACGCGATGCATCAACTGCAACAAGGCTTACAGTAGTACTGTAATTTGTGCCATACTTACATTAGGATTTGGGTACGTCCGATGAAGCAATAGCTGGATCGTGCGTCATGGAGAAAACCGTCCCCATAGCTGCTTCAACCACCCCCTTTTCCGAGGCGGTGTATTGATAGGGGTAGCCACGACCGTATAAATCCCATCGTTATCCACTTGGATATATTTGACGCCCCGGGCCATTGCATTGTTTGGCGCAACCTGCCGCGGCGAAAATACTGTGAGCTCAACAGGAATCTTGTCGTGGTTGGTTTTAGCCTTTACTGACTGCCACCACTGAACAGGAAGAATCAAATGAAAAGAAGAGAACACCTTACAATCATGCCCGCCGTCTTCAATATATCTCGAAAGCTTCTACCCTTTTCACGGGGCCATTTCGCGGGAGGATGATAATTATCGAGAGTGAACCCTTTCTTGTAAATAATTATTTTGGAACGTTGCCACCACCTCTTCACAACCATGTGGTCTTCCTCGAAGAGTTGGGCCATGTCGTGAGGACAGAAGAAATTTAGGGTAGAGAGGACTCTGGAGATCGAAGGGATGTCGATTTAGATGTGTGTTGGTGTGTCAGAAAAGAGCCACGAGAGAAACCGCAGATGGCTACTGCGTGTTCTGTCGAGACTAGAGAGGCTGGCAGATCAGGTCTTTAACAAAGCCAACTCAATGCCTGCCTTGGATGGCTGAGGGAAGCAGTAAACGAGGTAGCTGATGTCGGTTACCCATCTCGTAATGTGGGCGCTTTCCAGAAGAATATAAATATAAGGACCCTCAACTATGGTAGCGCTGACACCGAAGGCACCCATTCCGAGTCACAGACGGACAGAGTAACTTGAAGAAATTGTGGCCACTATTGACTTAGATCTCCCACTCATTCGCCTTCGTGAACCTCTCTTACGATGTCTCAAGCTGGTGGGTCTCCTTTCCAAATCCTAGTATCCATCGTCCTCATGAGAACTTCTAGATACTCAGAACGAGCCCAAAATTATCGATGGCTCAGCTCCATTGTTTTCTATGTATAATGAAAGGGCAAAGGAGCATGACGAGAAGATGGCCGAGAGCTGGAAAGGTGACGCGGAAGGCATTCTTGTTTTTGTGCGTGAAAATACAAACAATCCTTTCCGCGGCTGGTATTAACCCAACTTCAATGTCGTAGACTGGGTTGTTCTCGGCAGCTGTTGCACAACTCCTTGGGAGCGTGCTTCAGAGCCTCCAGCTGAACCCTCAAGACGCCTCCAGCTTCTATCTTGCCCGCATATATCAACTCACTCCCGGTTCAAATGCGCAATCCATTCACCTCCCTGATAATCCAGATGGCTTCAAGCCACCTAAGACCGCCATATGGGTCAGCATACTCTGGTCCCTCAGCCTTGTGATCAGTCTTAGCTGTGCGTTACTGGCGACATTGTTGCAACAGTGGGCACGTCGGTACCTGCGGATTACTCAAAAGTGGAATGACCCACAGAAACGTGCCCAAATCCGAGAACTCATGCGACTAGCATTAAAGAAACAAGTCCGTCTCCGCTGGATGGTCGAGCTCCTACCCACCCTCCTCCACATCTCTGTTTTCCTGTTCCTTGTCGGGTTCGTCGCCTACTTAAGCACCTTCAACCACTCGGTGGCAAAGTGGGCGGGCGCATGTGCTGGAACATGCGCACTTTTGTATATGTACATCAGCCTTGTGCCGATCATTTCCCGCGACAGTCCCTACTATACCCCACTCACTACACTCGTCTGGGCTATCTCCATGGGCATCGCGTCCGTGTTCCTTCGGCTTCGTCATTTCGTCGCCTCGCGTTCGTCTCATCTCGGAGATACAGTTCGCATTCAGGAATCGTTTCAGCTTTACTACCAGCGGGTGGTGAAAGGCGTGGCGAAGGACGTAGAGAAGCTGGCCGACACTCAGTCTTCCGACCTCGCCACTTTTGTCCTTTTGTCGACCTTTGATTCCCTGGATGGCGATGGTGACATGGAGCAGTTCCTTTCCCGCATCCCCGGGCTCTACGCCTCTGCCAGGGTGCATTTGGACGGAAACGCGTTCGCTCGGTTCAATTCCGATATACTCCCTAGCTCGATAATGTCGTTTATGGATCACGTCCTGTCCTCTAACCTCCCCGACTCTGCAAAGCAGAATTGCGTCGCCATTTGCTCGAGGGCAATAAATGCAAACCTCCTACTTCTTCAATCTACTTTCCGGCAGATTCTTCAAACCCTAAATTCCGACATCTTCAATCGCGCTGACTTTGTTCGCCTTGCCCTAGAACATTTGCGCAGGGATGATCAAGATTCAGACCCCTGGGTAAAGGACTACGCGCAGTGCATAGTGGCCGTCGCTATGAACCGTACGCACCTCGAAGACGGTGCCTGGATCGACATGGCCTGGCACTATCTGAAACCCCACCATGCCCAATATCGATGGGAAGCACATAACCTACGACTCTGTAATCTCATATATATCACCCGACAGTTAAAGGACTCCCGACTCGAGAACAGTGACCAGTTCGAGATTGGAGGGGATTGGTATATTGCTTTGGTCGAGGCCCGAAAGCTTGAAGTCAGGGGTACCGCACTTGGATTGCGGCTTGAATTCCGCGCTTTGTGGAATGAGCTCGTTGGTGTGGCGCATGATTGGCAAGCGTCCGAGACGACACGGCAGAACGCACACAAGGTCCTCTACCTCCTCTACACGGTCTATAACTTTATGTGAAGACATATTCTGGACTCTATCCTCCCGCTTCTCCCATCAATGTCCTTCCTCTTTCTTGCTCTTCATGTGGAATGTATGTATCAGTACCACTTATTCTCCGAGACTGTTGGTTTCTCGAGTTTGGCGCATGTAGGCTCTACTGGTCAATCATCAAGTATATCCTCTAGTTTGAAGAAGCGGGCATCTCGAGACCAGTAACCTACGGAGCCCAGAGTCAGCCATGCCGGAAAGGAAGAGAAAAAAGTCTGGTGAGACGCACAGGATCCCTTCCAGGGATAGCTGAGAGCCCAGGAGTTGAGGACTTCGAGTGGGGGCTGCCGCTCGTAAGCGAGCCCGCGCGGCGATGTCGGAGATGCCACGGCCCGCAGGACTGCACAAATATAGGTCAGGCTAGGTCATGACAGCGGGCGCACCTGTAGAGGCTGGCATACTCAACTACCAAGGTGCTGGAGCCTGGAGGAAGGTTGTTGCCCGCTCCGTCTTGGTAGCTCGGGCGTGGGAGAAGCCCCTGACCAGTGACGCTCGCCACTACAACCCCGAGCATAGTTCGTCGTGCCACCGATATTGGTGAGCCAGGGACCTGGGAGAATGGTGGACGACTTGCACCTGAGCCCGTATACTGCTTGGTACACAGCGTAGAGGGGGAGGAGTCGGACGTCACCAGAGCCATCGTTGGTGTCGCAGTCCCGACGCCATAGTCACCGGATGAGATGAGAAGAGGACGTTGACGCCACGCGCCCCCGAGCTGCGCGAATAGGTTGCACACGCTCGTCACATCGTCCACTGGGGCGGTTTGCTCGATGGCGCTGTACGAAGTCAGGGTGCTAATTGCTCGTTTGAGTGAACATGTAGTTGACCCAGTTGAGGTACGGCTCGTCTACGTTCGTCCACGTGTACTCGTGCTGTAGAACAAGTCCAGGGTTGGGTACGTCATGCCCTGGGTGTACTAAATGTCGGTCCACCTCATCTTGGCCGGGTTTTTCGGGTCGTACTCGCCGCCATCGACATACGTGACGGTGAAGCTCGCATCGCCCCCGTCGGTACAGTATTTATTTATGAATAGTCCAGGGTACCCCGCAACCCCAAGCATGTTCAGGTCCGTAGCGGCTAGTACATATGCCGCCGTTCAGTACAGCCAACGCAGGAATGATGGCGTGGTGCAAGGATAGTTAGGATCGCGGCGCGATAGCAACATCACAGGTAAGATAGGAACTCACAGGATAACAAGTGGATATAGTATATTGTACACCCAGTACGGCAGCTAGGACAGTCAAGTGGATCAGTGGTTCGTTGACACTTCGGCTGCGTTGAGAAATCACCAGACTGTGTCAATTAACAAGTAAGCGAAGCGACAGCATCAACCCACAACAGCAAATTCGAACGCCATATCACGCACATCACCATAAGACCTGCACACACACCTCCACAACTTGCCGAACCTACCAACCCAGGTTCACTCAAGACACGAAGAGAAAGGCGGACGACGTAGGAAGCGGCCAATCATTCACAGCCCAAGACAAACGCGCCTGCACCTCACGCCCTTGGCGCCACGAGCGCCCCACCAATCTCAACGCTTGACAAGGAGTTATATCGTTCCCCATCCGGGGAACGATGGAGACATATGATATTAAAGAGAGGCCCTTGGGAAGCAGTGAAACATGGACGCGTAGTACATCGAATGTGTAGTGCTACATAGGGTATTCTACCCTCAGGCGCACAAAAATGGACTCAAAAAAACAAAAAAACAAAAAAACAAAAAAACAAGCGACCCACATGTCACGAATAAATTGGAGACTGCGTCATGCAAATCCAGATCGACCTTGTGCTATCACAGATAGTGCCTTTCCGGAGAAGTTCCGGGAACACCATGACAACTAATTGACAGCATGAATACAAAATCCATTTGGTGTTGGTGGGTTTGGAAATGTTCGATCACGACAAGGAACATGCCAGAATTGTCAAAATATAAATGAGTCCGTATTGAGAAGTGCGTGATCGTCGATGTGCGTGTCACTGCGTGAGATGTCGATACTATTACAAGCAAGAATGAGACCGAAAAAAAAAAGGTGGAGGGATGAAGACGCAGGGGGGTTGTACAAAAAGAAGCAAAAGCAAGATGCAGAAGTATATACGTGAGGAGTGCGATCCTGATGCGTGAAGTCGAAAAGTGTTCATTCATACTGCATTACTATTCCTAAGATCGTCAAAAGGCTTCTTATCACCCCGCAAATTAATGGGCAGATCCTCGTGTGACTGGTTACCCGTCCATCAGCTTACTACCGCGCGACAGGTGCGACAGCACCGCGGAATGATCGTGTAGGATCGTTACATTATAGGACCAGCACGAGACTCATTGCAGCGGCCGCCGCACAGAGGGTGATCGCGCGCGCGCCACGGGCACGTAGAGCAGGGAGCGCACTGTTGGTCGTTCCGTTCGAGGACGAAGACGGAGAGGTGCTCGGCGCATTCGTGGAAGACGTGACCGAGCTCGACGTGGGCGTGCTGCTTGATGGGGAAGAGATCGGGGACGTTGCGGTGGGCGTGACTGGAAGCGGGGAGGTGGGAGAGGATGGTGGGGGGGAAGACGGGGTAGGAGATGTCGTCGGAATGGGAGATAGCGGATGGCTGGGGGGAAGGGAAGGGGGCGTGGAAGTGGAGGTGGGGGATGGACTCAGGGTCGTGGTTGTGCTGGACCCGCCTGTGATCGTGAACTGCGGACTTGCATTACCAGAGTCACCGAATACTAGAAGCCCACGCCAAGTCCGCACGAGGTAGTTGCGTCAACATGACGTCTGGGCACTTCGCACAAGAGAGGAAGAACTACGTACGGACGACGATGTAGTTGGCCCCAACCGGAACGTTCGGGACAGTGATCTGCACCGAGCCTGTGCTGAGAAGGATGTCCTGAGCAAGCGGGTGATCTACAAGATGCAATGGGAGGGATCGAGGAAGCGCGTCAGCGTGGAGGGCTCCTACGTAACCCCGACTAGCTCTCGTGTGAAACGTGCACGCAGCACTACGGAGCGTGGAGTGGGTAGAAGGGGAAAACGTCAACTCACCAATGTCCAGATTCTCGCCTTCGAGCGTCAAGAACCCGAGCAAGAGCTGGCCTGTAAAGTTGCCTGGTGGGGGGATGCTCGAGGTCTCCCTGTATACACGGCGCCAATTAGCCAACTACGCGGGGAGTGAGATAGGGAGAGAGCTGTACACACCAAGTCACCGTGACCTTATCGCCTACATTCCAAGTCGTGGATGCCGATGGGCTCGTGATATGCGGACTGACGACAATGCGCTTCACAAGAGGGACAGCCTGAACGAAGACGAGGACGTAAAAGAGGAGGAAGGTAAGGAGGGACATGACGGTAACGGGTGAGAGGGGAGAAAGGGATCTCTCGGAGAGAGAGGAAGAGAGGGCGGGGCCATCTTATATTGAGCTGGGACAGTTCCGGGCCAGGGGTTCTTGCAAGTGAACAACATGAGCCATGACCCGCCATCTGACACTTTGCCTAATTAGGTCCAACTATCGCTCCAAGTACAGTTAAGTTATCACACGCACACCGTACAACTGCTGTCGTCGTATTGTTCTTGGCAGAGTAAATGTACACTCGAATCACTCTCTTTCTCCCTTTTTTTTCAGTTGTACGTTGAGCCCAGATAGGCAGGTAGCTCGGTTTCTAGAATCGGATGTTCAATTATGATAAGGCGCACCAACGCACTGGCCACGCGGTCACCGGTTCGTCCCGCCAATGGTCCTTTCTGTGTCACAAGTATGCCCTCGCCGCATTCAACTACTTGATGCTCGTTCCTCGTGGTAGATCTCACAACCAGCTCGACCACTCTTCCCTCTGGTGGACGAAACTTGATCACCATGGGGGAAGGGATTAAGTCGCTCTTAATCGTTACGTACCGGAAGCTCCGCTCAATTTGTTAATTCTGGCTGTCACTACAATTCAATGCAGACAGTTCATTGATCGTGTACGAGTGAATACGGTCTAATGAAAAGTATCCCAACACGCAAAAGACAAAAGGAGCTTTGTGCGAGGCGCTGGAAACATGTGAATGGTAACATCACCGCCAAATCACGAGGTGGGGGTCATAATTGTCGGTATAAATTGTAGAATGGTGCGATGAGTAATGCGTGAGTCCATGAGAAGTGGTGAGCTTGCGATGAACAGACGATAAGAATCTAGTCAGGGTTCCGATCTAATTTTTCAGAGGAAAAACATCATGATGGTGGTGACACCAGCGCAGGCCGATTCAGAGTACGAGAAAGAGCACCGTTGCGATTCGTGCCGGCAGTTGGTGATGTTGAGGTTATCGAGGTAGGAGGATGAGCCAACAGACGACTAGGTAAAGATGCGGAATTCGGTGTTGAGGACACAGCCGAAGGTGACGTTGAGCTAAGCACAGGATACGGTGATGATGGTGTTAGAGGTAACGTCGACAATTGGGACGATGGAAATTCGTGCGTTGAGCTCGAAACCGCGGAGGGCCAAGGTGTAGATGTAGTATATGACGAGGGCGCAGAAAGAGTCTTCGTTGATGCAATAAATGAAGGCTCTGGGAACTGGAGAGAGGTATCCTCGCTATTGTCGACGCCAGAGATTGTGAGCTGAGGGCTGGCGTTTCCCGAGTCACCAAATACTGCAAGGGAAAGTAGATAGAAGTCAGATCATGTGTGTGATTACAGAAGGGCGCAAGCTCACAGACGACGATGTAATTTTTTCCTGGAGTGAAAGTTGGGCAGGTGATATGAAGAGAACCGTCCCTCAGTGAGAACTCAACTTCCAGAAGGTTATCTGAGCGAACGAGCAGTATCGGGGTCATACGTGCAAACGGTACATATTGCAAGATATACCCAAGTCGAGGTTCTCGCTGTCGAAAGTTTGGCGCCCAAGGATCAGCATGCCTTGGAAGTCACCAGTCGGTGAAATAGCTGGGCATCCCTGAGATCTGGCCCGTGAAACGTGTGCGAACCAACAACCATTCGGTGTTCGGTACCATATGACCAACTGGTCATTGCCAGGTGTCCAAATATAGTATCCTTAGTAGGGCTCGTAAGAAGCGATCGGTGGACGTATTTATTTGTTTGGAAGTCGCGCTGCCTATTAGAGGTGCTGGCAAACAAAGCCTCACAAGGCACGCGACGCGTAAACAAACACGCTTAATTGGGTGCCAGTGTGACTGGCACACCGTCGCCGTGGCTTCGCTCTGCCTTGTCCTTGTCCTTCTCCGCGTACCTCCATCACCACTTTCTCTTTCAATCACTTATCTTTTATTATTGGGGCTCTGCCATCTCACAATGAGTCTCTTAACACCACCTCACACTCGACTTGACAAGGAGAACCAACGCGCCACTCATGCCATTACTGGTGCTCGCGTCGCATGGTCACAGGTTAACGAGTATCACTCTGCCGCTAGTCCTGCACGGGCAAAGAGGCCCTCTGCCAGTGCAGTTAAGCTCCGCCCAGTTCGCTCAATCCTCAAACAAACCTCCTATCCACTTCTGCCCGCGCTGTTCCTTGAGGATGAACGTCAGGTCACTCCAGAACCAAATCAACCATTATCAGACCTTCACTACCTCGATGGGCCCGTGAACAAAATTCTTTCGGAATGTTCAACACTCCCCGATCTCATCGAGGCTTACTCCGTTCTCACGGCTCGGCTAAGGGCTGCCGTCCAGGAGAGCACTGACAGCAATTGCTCGTGGCCGTTGTTCCAACCGTTACGAAAACACCATACGGCCTTTGTAGATGCCGTCGTTCGCGATCTTGGTCGTGCTTTGGTGGACCCAATGGAGGGGTGCGACATTGTCAAGTGCTCAAGTCCAGAGCCTCAATCGTCCCTGCCGTCCCCCGAGAAGAGTCCACGAAAGAAGAGGTGCGGCATGAACGAAGAACAGGTCAAGTACGCTCGCGACCTCGCCACGGTCTCACATACAGTTATCAAATTCATCGGTCTTGCTTTCACTCTTCCCGCCGTCTACGGTCTCTTTGACGGTTCGTTCCTGGTAAACTTTCACCTTGCTCTTCGCTGACCGGACGTGCCGTTAGAGCTAGAACTTGGATCCATGGTAACACAAGCGCTCGCGATCCCTCTGGCAACCGAGCTGCCGACACCAAATGGACGGAAGACATGCGCGCTTGCCATCTGGCTCTTGCAAACACAGCGATTACCTGCAGATGTTCTCGCCCCAGCCAAGGACCGGATCGCGTATGCCCTCCGCCGTGCCATCGAAGGCGAGCTTGGCAAAGAGGGCAAAAAGGGTTCGGTCAGCGACGGCCTAAAGGTGAAGTCGCGCGTGATTTCTTGGAGCTCACCGAACATTGACCGACCTTCTCTACAGGCCATTCACGACCTTGCCGTTCATGAACCCTCCATCTTCGTACCAGCTTTTACCGAACTCCTCCCCTCCATCCTCGACAATTTGCTTGCTCCCCGACTCGCGCTACGAGCCCAGGCATGTCATGCGCTCGGTGGTCTGGCCCTCGCCTCTTCACAAATACCACTCTCCTCCGTACATCGACGGCTCTCCGACATTGTTGCTGCGGCGCTCATCGTCGAACCTACAATAGCACCGCCAACAACGTCTCCCCGCACGCCCAGCGGTAAATCCGATTCGTTGCTTATCAAGACACTACGCACGACACTCGGCACGTCAGACCCCACGTGCGCCGCCCAGGGTCCCGCTTGGGCGCTCTGCACGATTGCCGCGCTCGTCGTCCTGCTCGGACCGACCCTCGTGACAAGCACCAAGCTCACCAATGGGCTCAAGGGGCTCCTCGCCCTCTCAGTGCGCCACAAAAAGTCGTCCGTGCGCTCCCTCGCATGTGCGGTATGGCGTCCATTGGCATGGGTATATTTCCGGCCACCCTTCCCCCTAGAGAAGGTTCACGAGGATGAAGACGGAGAAGAGGAAGTAGAGGAGCTAGAGCAAGCATGGGAGGACCATGCTCGTGCGTGGACGCAAGAAGAGGAGGCGCGGCGGAACGACTTTTGGAAGGTCGTCGCGACGATGCTCGACATGGGTGCCGGTGTCAGTACCGTCGGCGCGCGGCTCGCGTACAAAGTGGACGACACGCACGGCGTATCGCGCGCGATCGCGCTCCTCGAGGCAATGGTGCAGCGTGGGGGCAATATGTGCCACGATGCAGTACAGACCCTCTGCCGACTCGTCTCCGTGCCTTCCGGGACGTCAAACTTCCCGGGGGTGGAAACCGAGGAAGTACGCGACTGGGACTGGGGGCGGCTTCTCCCCACCGGTCTGTTCAGTGCGGACCCTGGCCTGCTCACCGTCGATTTTGCCTCCCTCTCTGAAGAAGTACGCCCTGTGATCAAGCAAACACCCGCGTTGAAGGACGTGCGCCCGCTCAGCGCAACCGAACTGTGGATGCCTGGCGTTATGGACGGTTTGATCAAGATATGGCGGAATGCGTTGACTCAGGTATGCTTGAGTGTAGATGCCCAGCTCCCAGTGAGTCCATCTTCTCACGGCACGTGATGGTTTGTGTCCTAATGTTTGTCTTTGTAGCCTGAACTCGAGCAGTCGTGGAGCGGGCTACTCAAGGCTGCCCTCCGTGGTCTCCAAAGATCGACCGATGATGAGGATGATGAGGATCAAGAAAACCAAGAGGACGACGACTCGGTGCAGAAACTCGCAGGGCTTGCCGTCTCGCTGATGAAAGACATCCTCAGCGACCCGAAGGTACAGCTCGTCCCCTCCGCCGACACTCCCGCGCCAACCCCCACCGGGTCCGACCTCGACTTGCTACCACACACTCGTTCCAACGCCGCGATGAAGCTTGCCGCAGTACGCACCCTCTGGGGGCACGTGCACGTGGTACTGCCCGCACAGGCGCTTGCTGGCTCCGCGAGCGATTTACTGCTGACGTGGCTCATGGAGAAGGAGACCGACCTCATCCTGGAGACCGACACGCCGTTCGACGCGCGCACCCAGTGGGCGATGCTCTGCGCTGAGGTGCTCGTGCGCGCTGATGCACCTGCGGCGCGCCTCCGCGTGTTCTGGGGGGCCCGTGGTGCCAACACGCGGTGGACGTGGAACTGGGCCGCTGACGTGCGCGCGCTTGTCTGGCGCACGTTTGTGGAGCGGTGGCAAGTACTCACGAAGGGTTGGGAAGAGGCTCTGGTGCTCTTGGGCGTACCATTTGCGTAAGCTCAACCCCCTTCTTTTCCACTACTTCGTCCGTGGGTGCTAACGTCACTTTCGATGGCAGCGATAAGGATGCGTGGGAGATGAGCACGGAAGACCTCGATGCATGGGAGGCAACGCTGCAGGTCTGCCTGGGGCGCGTGCTCGATGAAGGCGCGGACCCTGCACGGGTACTCGACCACGTCGCGGGTACCATCGCGAGCACGCACATTCCGACCGGAGCCTCTGCGACTCGCGCGGCGGACCTTCTGCTCAGCCATCTCGAGACGCCGTCCGAAGCGCCAGCGCTGCTCGAGTTCGTCAACGATACACTGGTCAGCACATACCCGCCCGAACCGCGGAACAAGGTCGTGTC
Organism: Lactarius akahatsu; assembly: GCA_021524915.1. Classification (NCBI taxonomy): domain Eukaryota; kingdom Fungi; phylum Basidiomycota; class Agaricomycetes; order Russulales; family Russulaceae; genus Lactarius; species Lactarius akahatsu. The sequence goes on from JAKELL010000039.1 coordinate 58,673, forward strand.
CATGTGGCTCATGCGCACCGTGACGAGAATGGTGGAAACATGTCCGGTCATGATGCTGCGCGAGTTGCTCGGCGCACTGCAGGAAGGGCTGAGTGTCTGGGTTGCGGACCAGTATCGGGTGTTTACCACAGAGGAATATGCATTTGACGTGAGTGGCCTAGCCACTCGTCTATGTATGTCCGATCTGACTGCGGCCGTAGATCGTTCCCGTGTATCAGACTGTTACGGTCTGCATGCAGTCGCTTGGTCCATCGATCGATGTTCTCAAAAGTCATGGGCAACTCTTGGAGTCTGGATTCACCGGCCGCGAGGACAAACCACGGGACATCGTCGAGGCTTTCCGGGATTACTGGGATCTAGTTTACGCCGAAGTTCCTGTTCCTGATGACGGATGGCCCTTCCTAGTGACGACCTGCCTCACGGCATGTGGTAGGGAGGTAAAGGTCATGGACAAATCTCAAGCTCTTGCTGCAGAGGTGGTCGACGAAACGCACAAGTTGCCCGCGCTCGAGCCGGCGGTCTCCTGGAGCTCTTCGTCTACCCTCGCTGCTACCGACGACGACGACGCATCCGACACCACGGAAATGTCGCAAGACTCCAATCCTTTCCTCACTCCTACAAAAGTCGTAGAGCCTCCGTCGACACCAAAGGCGGCTCTCCTAACGTGCTCCCCTCCACGGCCATCTAAAACCGCCACCGTCCAGCGCGGACTTTTGTTTTCTCCCATCATACCAACATCACTTGACTTCGTCTCGAGCTCCACGCCGTCTCGCCTCCCACGGTCCCCACAACGCTCACCCAAAAAGATCTCATATGATGCCGACAAGGAAAATTCGCCACCCAAACTGCTGTCACTACCTTCCACGCTTCTGGAGCGCATCGCGCTCGTCTCACCCGGTGCGGGTACCCCGCAGCTCGGCAAGCGCCGCGCGAGCAATACACCCGCGGACGCGCGATCCCCGAAGAGAAGCCGCGATGGCCCCACCGCCGCTCCGGAGGACGACAGCGAGGCCGAGTGCGAAGAGGTCCAGCGGTGCCTCCTGCAACCCACGACTCCGGACCCCGCCGGGCGGCGACTACAGACCGCGTTCGCAGTGTTCGGCACGGCGCCGCGCGCGCCTGTAGCAGTCTTGCGCGGCGAGCGCAGCCCGTCACCGACGCCCCAGCAGTCAGTGCGCAAGCGCAGGCGCAAGGGGGTCTTTATGGACGCTGTCGAGGTGCCGCAGCGGCGCGTCGTGAGCCTATTACTACATCCGAGCGGAGCGTCATTATCGCCACCAGCATCATCGACACCACTTCCGCCCCCATCATCACTCATATCACTACACCCATCATCATCAGAAGCAGCTGCGGCCCTGCCATCAACGCCGCTGCCACCGCCGCTGCCGGCATCACTACCACCGCACGGTCCGACGGTTCGTCGCAGCCTGCGCCGCGCGAAGTCGCTCGTGCTGGGTCTTGGGCCGCAGCCGATGGCGCTGACGCCCGCGCAGAGGAAGCGGCAGAACCCGCTTCTCGCGAAGAGGAGGAGGAAGACCGCGGCAGATTCGTACGACCCTGCAGCTGTCGCCAGCGAGTCGTCGTCGCCTATTTCCGCATCCCTAAAGAGGGCGCGGATGCTCGTCGGGAGTGGTAAGTCGCTGCCTGCGTTTGCTACTACCACCGCGGGGCGCCGGCTGACCCGTGTGCGATCAATTATTAGACGATTCCATGGCTGCGGATATTGATCACGGTGGCCTCCCGCCTCCCGAGTCGTCCGACGACGACCTCCATCTTGGGCAAGTAACGCCGCATCACATTGTATCGCCTGCGCCGCGCCGCCTGTCATCCCGCTTCTTCAGCCTCGTTGGCAAACACTGATCCATCTTTTCGAAGAGGAAGAGTCGTCTAAAGGGGGTTTGGCAGCATCTATCTGTTTTCTATTTCAAGTGTCGCGTTGTTGTACGCACCACTGCACTCGCATTTGTACATACCTACGTTACACACGGTACATACCCAATCATCCCATCAAATATTCAATATCTCACGACAGCACGCACGTGTTTGGACGGGAAATAACCGATATTTCCAATCATCACTTTGCGGCTGCGTGCTTTGAGCGGTAATTGAAGCAACATATGTATGTGCCTTGGCTCTCGCAGCGGGCACCTCTAGCTCGACACTCTAGACTTGGGACTCGTCTAGCGTTCTCTCGCCATCCATTTCCGCCCCTCCCCGTCCTTCTCGGTCGCCAACGCCTTATGTCCGGGACGTACGACCCTTTCATGAAACAGTAGGCGGCCGGCTCGAGCGTCTTTTTACAGCATAGCATGTACCGCGTGATACTGTGAATCGCACGGCTCCTTTTCGGCTGTGAGATGCACGAAAGCCCATCTGAATCCGTGATTCGGATTCGGACGTAGTTTTGTGATTCCGGCGACGAGCCGCCGCGGATGAACAAGTGTCGGCAGCAACTTGGAGTGTATCCACAATGGCATGAGCGGGGAAGGCTCAGCACATTGCTCCAAAAAATTCATGGGGGGGGGTTGGGTGGTCGATTACGGCACTCGGATGACGTCAGTGCGAAGAAAACAATGAATGTTGCTGTGGAGAGTCCGTCCCATAACTGGTTACGTTATGATCCTCTGTACTGCGTAGGCGATGCTGGGAGCCAAAAACCATATTTCACTGGTGGCGTCCGCTACACGGCTTATACATTCTGCAAGTTCCTACCCCAATTTTTCATTGGGTCCAATATTGCCGAATCCCGCGGCGTATACCCCCGTACTCTTATACACCGAACGGCTAGTACGAAGCACGAAACATTTTGGGAAAATTCGGGAAAAAGTCGGACAATCCGATGGACTCGATGGTCAAAAAAGTGGACGAAAGGAATGACAGTAAAAAAAGAGAGATAAACAAATGTTAGTCGTAGGGTGAGGAATGTCCGTGATGATCAAGAATGAAAAGGCATCTCAAAACGATGAGGCATCTCACATATCCAAAATCTTTTGGGGGAAGAAGATATGTCTGTGCTTAGTCCCTCCGAGTCGCAGACGGAGAGAGTAGTCGTTTCTCCGTATGGTTAGCGGGTTTACTGCAAGCGAGGGATGGGCACCAGCCGGACGCCTCTGGAGGTGCCCTGGACATACGCAGAGAGGTTTCGGGTTCCCAGATGCGAAAGATACTGAGAAGACGAGAACCAGCTGGTATCAGAAACCAACGGGCGTCAAGCTGGTCTAGTCCCCCCTAGCTGCAGCCCTCGAATTCATAACACCCATAGAGCAACCGATAGAAGAGGGATAATGCCAGCAGAAAGCGAAATTCGGCTATTCCAGTCTACCATGCTGCCGACTGAAGGCACGAGTAGTGATGATGGTCACAAGTGGCGCATGCCGACATGCACCGCATCTGGACCATGAGGCGAAAAGAGCAGCACTGCCTCGCCCGCGACAGAGATCCGAGCACCCAGGATAATTTGTTGGCGTACTATTCCAACGCCGCGAAAAAAAAACTATGAATGATGTACAATATAGCGCAGCCACGACCACGATTGATCCACGATTGCAGAAAAAAAAGTAGTTCCAATAAAGATTGGGCCAGGCAGATGTAACACAAGGCATGCATCCAGCCCATGGAAACACGTAATTGAATATATCGCGGAAGGGTGCTTAGACCATGAATCAGCCCTGTGAGTAGATAATGCCAGAGAGGGCAAGTAATTCGAAGGTTTCGGAGGAGGTGCATTGTAGAGTGGGCGAAGGGAAGGAGATGTGCTGGCCGCGGAATCGAGAAGGTGACTTTCTCGGCAGGGAGCGGCCGGCGGTACGAATCAACAGACGGAGCGCTTGTGGACACGATTTTTTTTTCTGCCACGAAAAGGAATACAAAATACAGAACTGGGAGAATGGAGGACGAGTCGCAAGCGCGATACGCGCAGCCTCAATGGAATCAGAATATCTTTCTTATTTTGACTTCTTCTATGCCACACTTTCATGTAATCTGCAATCTACAAGTACGTCAAAAACACCACAACACCGGAAGCGCTACAGCCGCTCCATAGCCACATCTAGCAAGTAACTGGACAGAAAAACCGTGTGAAGAAAAAAATACATATCAGCCGGCGTAGTAGTCGCCTGACCAGAGGCTGGAGTATATTCTAGAGGACATCATAACGCGGAGCGAAATCGTGAAAGTAAAATAAATAATCGTGAATGCATATGGTACCTCCGAAACGTTGAAGTCGTGTGTGCGTAGATATGGTGGCCGCGTCCCCTACCAGAGGAGTACAGGAAAGTGCACCATTATTTCTTTAGAAAGTGCCATGAAGCCTTGATCACACCAACGTCAAGGGATGCGAGTGCTCCGAACGTAGCAGGAGACATGTCTGCCAAATGCCCATTAGTCCAACGTAACTAATGTGTCAACAATGCGACGTTTACCTAGGTCATTGGGGCCACAGCCGGGGCAGCTGTCAACCATCTTAGCCGTGACCGATTTTCCACCGAAACTGATTTGGACCATCTACACAACAAGGGTCAGGGAGCTGACGCGGCTGTAACGACACTGCCATACCTGCCCACAATTGCTTCCATTGTTTTGATCATACAGGCTCTTGGGCATAGCAACGACAAGCTGGTTTCTGTTGTTTGTCCAGCCACAGTTGCCGAGACCGGGTATGTACCAGGTCCCCTGCAAGTCCGAAGGTCGGCATCAAGCGCAGTAGAATGATGCATATGCGCGTACCCTGCCGACGTGCGTAGCGCGTTTGTCTAGGTCTTGGCTGTCGTCGGGCACTGGTATGGGGGCGGCGAGGACAGAGAGGGTGAACGCGAAGAACGCGACAAGTATCCAAGTGAGTTTGTACATTGTGATATAGGCGTTAGCAAAACGTGAGAAGTGTCCCAAGGGGTTTCCGCGGGAGGATGAAGGGTGGTGCTCGGCTGAGGAGGAGGGAGGGACGCGACCGGCTTGGAGACGGGATAGCAACAGAAACGAGGGTTGCTTTTATACATTGAAAACGTCCTTACATGATGTGAACCCTATACGCGTGCGGCCAGCGCGCGTCACTCTACAAGAGAATTGCCCCAGGGAGACCGGGGGAGGGTAATTCGGAAGCGGCGCGGCGGAAACGGGGATGTGCACGCGCGATGCCGTTCGGAAAAAAAATTAAAAAAACTGCGCGTGGGCCTTGGGTGGGCCGTAGACTTCGGGGACTACCGTGATCCCCAGGGTTGGTCTCTGGACAGGTCTCCCGAAGACCGCGGTTCACGATGCCGTGAGCGTGGCAGAGACATTGACGCCCAAATGTGTTGATGAGAGAAAAAAATAGGGTGGCAATTTGGACTGAGATCACGTTTCTAGGTCTAGGAAAGGCGCAGAGCGTTCTGTTCCAAGGCAAGGCAGGCGGTCAGACAAGCTTTCGCGAATAACTGCAGGCATCATTGGCTCACCCCCGTTCATACTAGCACTCGAGCTCATGACTGTCATCATAAAAGGAGCCTCGAGGAAACCGGCTGGCCGATGCGTTAGGCCACACGTGGTTTTTTGTATATAATCCCCGTGTCTAAGCGCGAAAAACACGCGCCATGAGGCTCAGAGTTCATTCCAGGGTGATATTTTGGGGGGACAACTCCTGTGGTAGTTGAAGGACTGTTGAAGGCCAATGATACCATTTCTACCGTTGAATCTTATCTCGGATGCGTTCCTTCCACGGCTGTCATGATGGATCCCTTCAGGGACCATTGGCGGCTCATAGGACGTAGCTAAAAAGGTAAAAAAAAGAAAACCACCGTTCCAAGTGGACCCCAGCCTTACAAAACCCATCGCGAACATTTTTATTTCCCACTGGCAGGCGTCAGCGATTGAAAAGCCCAATCATTACTGCGCTGGAATCAGGCCGCAAAATCGGGGTGCCCTCACAATTTCGGCGATTTTTCGAGGGGAACTTGAACGTTATGAATCCTTTAATCGACTGAGTTTTCCCAGGCTCGGTTTGACCTCGCCGCCGTGATCGATGAAGTTTGACCGGACCTTGGCATTCGCGCCCATTATGAACTGCCAGTAGTCAAGTGCCACCAGCACGAGCAGTCATACAACAGTCTAGTTTGTTCCTGCCCTCGCGGCCGCATGCTTTGTCAGGTACAAGCGTTAACACATCCAATCTCCATCAATTTCCGTCTCAAAAAGCACAGCTCACTGAGCGCGTGCTACACCTTTCCCTTACTGCATCACCTATTGCGGCCTCCCATTCTCCCCCATCCCCCCACATACAACGCCTCAGCGTCTACTCCTTTGCCCCTAGTCTTGGTGACCTCATTTTTCTACTGGGGAAGACCGCATTGGCCTCTCTTAGTGGCCGGTTTCTCCATGGTGCTGAATGATCGGGCAACGGTGACACGTTTATCCCCACAACTCTGTTTCCGTGGTTTGGTGGTATTTCTGGGGATCGGCATACACGCAAGCACCAAAGACGACCGCAGCTTTCCGTATGTAATCAATTTCCCGTGCTGTCGTGACCCTCGTTTCCTTCGGTCATTAAGGAAGCACCGGCCGTGCGTAACTAGTAGTCAAGATTTCGTAAGGAAATTGTGAGGTGGTTTTGCTACGACAGTGCAAAATCGCTCATCAGAGTAGGAGGTCAGTTGACCGCCAGGCCGTTCATTTCTCGTTCATGACTCAGATAGAACTTGTGATGCCAGCTTTACAGCATGTGCCGCGGCAGTCCCAAGGTAACCCATGCGACGTAAAATGAGGACACCTCGTTCCCCCATAGTCAAATCTCCGGTGCCAACGTGTCCGTTCCTGCGCGCTCATAAAATTTCCACAAAATGGTGTGGGAAGATCCCAGCTCGACCTGTCAGCTGGATGTATGTGCACTCACTCTCGCACTCTTTTCGCATATAGCCAACAGCCCTATCCCGAAACCCTGCCGAAGCGCCTCATATCCCTTTCTCCATGTGGCTGGCTGGCCCCCGCATTACCTCCCTTTCCCCCTGGGTTGCCGGCCACCACTCTTCTGGGGTAGGTGGGGAAAATTCGTGTGAAAATCTTGGCTTGAGTATATCCGTGAGAAAGGTGTTGTCGACCTATCACTAACCGTTGGCCATTGGCACAAAGTGAAATTACAGACACCGTTGTCTGTATCAACGCGGAGACTCCTGTAAGTAAAAGAGGTCCCGCATGATCGCGGGTGCTGAGTAATAAAAACGGACCCCATTGTCTTGCTTTTGCCTCTTTCTGTCATGATGGGAAATCAACTTGTGGAAATATGGAGATAATCGCCAAAAGTTTTTATTTGGACGTCATAACCTTTATTGGCCCTATGGAGATTTAATTACGCTTGTTTATTGTAAAGGTTACTGGGTTAGAACAGTCCGGGTTGCGGTCGGACCTGAGTTGTAGAATAGCTTACCGTTTACCCCTGGTTGCGATGAGGTAATACCAAAGGTGGTGAGTCTGGATTCTGATGATGAGTGACTAGTGCGCTCCGGAACAGCTTGAACATCTCGCACCGGTACGTCTCTTCTGCGTATGTTAACCTCCTGCCACCCGCGCGCGATGCTCCGCTCATGCTTGGCCACCGTGACTGGCAGACGAATCGATAAGCTTTGTTTGGAAGACTACATACGATAAGAGAAGGCACTTGTAGCAAGCGGTCATCCGGTCATGTCCTACGGCGAAAGCCTTCCCGTGCCCACTTTTATCTTCCCAAACGCGGTTAGATGCTGATGCCTGGCCCAGGATCAGGTAGATCGTGTGGCGAATCTATCCGACGCCCAGGCTGACATCTTTGTCGACGTAAGTATCTACCCCCTCTCTCGTAGCTATGTGATCGTTTTAGGGCGAGACGACTCCTGCCCAGATTCGAGAACTCTACCGTGAGCGCGCGACAATAGAACGCGATTATGCAGCCAAGTTGATGGCTCTCGCCCAGAAGGCCATCGAGAAGAAGAATAAGAAGATGGCGCTCGCTGTAGTGGGGGATGACCCATCGAAGCAATGGAATGATGATACGCTCGTGCAGAGGTGATGCTCGATTTCGGCACATTGCGCTCCATCTCATATGGGATAGTACACTGGAAAACGCATATTCCAAGATCATCGCCTCATTCGTGAACTCTCAGCAGGAGCACCTGAACCTCGCAGATGATCTCAACGTACAGGTTGTTGGCGTATTGACCTCATTAGCGCGGAAGAACGAGGGTCATAGAAAGAAGGCGAGTTGTCAATCGTCGTTTCGATTGCGATTTCTGAGTAGCCTATCTAGCAAGCACAATTCTACCAGAAGGTCCTGGCAGATACGGATCGTATCTACAGCGATCGTTCGAAGGTACCGGGTCATATTCGACGTCAATCAAAGTTGTCACAGGCACTTATACGGTTTCTTGCGTTTCAGAGCAAAATCAAGGTATGATCGCGCTGTCCAAAGCCATGACCCCGGTGATGCTTATCTTTATCAGTATGATGAAGAGTGCGCCGAGGTCGAAACCCTTCGTCAGAAGCAGGTTTTAGCTCCCCCTTCCCCACCTTTGGATGTTGTTGAACAGTTTATTTTAGGAACGAGCGCAGGATGACAAGCACTCCAGTCGCGCAGCGAAGCAGTGTCAACAACAGATAGTCGACATGCACAATGCGAAGAAGTAAGTTTGGGAGACACTCTCTACGTGATTGGGCTCAAGGTTTCTGGGGAAAGTTTGTATATCATGTCCACGACCGTTGCCAACAACGTAAAGGACAGGCTGTTCACAGAGGACCTCGCCAAGATAGAAAATGTAAGACGACACTTTTGTTTTCGTGGACGGTGCTCCCTGACTTCCGAAAAAGCAACATCGTTAGAACTTTCTGCATCATTAATGATAAGCCACTGACGCAATATAGAACACATCCAGTCCAACTACATCACCAATGTCGTGACGGTTCTCCAACACGCACAGGCGCTTCAGCTCAGTCATCACGACGCCCTGAAGAACCAAGCCTCCGTCGTTGGCGTGGCGCTCACAGAGATTAATTCCAAGAAGGATCAGGCAGTGTTCATCGAACATAACTTGCGCCACTTCGCTTCCCCAACAGACTGGAGTTTTGAGCCTTGCGCCAGTCACCACGATACCGTAAGCGATACAGTGCTTTTATTGTGGGCACCGACACGAATGGGTGTAGGCAGAAATCAATGTCGAAGGTGGCGCCAAGATTTTTCTCCAGAACAAACTGCAAAGATCCCGCGCGAAATTGCAGGAACTAAAGCCTCTACTTGAGGGAAAGAGTAAGTTCAAGGAATTTGACTATGGGAGCGCTCACAGACCCGCACTTTCCCCTCCTATGTGCATCAGGGAAAGAGGCGGAGCAAGCAATGTCATTTGTAGACGCAGGAAGTGGGAATCCTTCATCAGGAAGCGTTGACGCCATCGATGTACGACACGGTTCCCCTCGCAACATCCCGAGAATTCCCATGACCACTGGGTTGTCATTTCTCACAGGGTCTTTTAGACGCACAACATCAGGTGACACTATACGAAACCTCTCAGTCAATTCTCGAGACGGAAATCCGAATCATTGAGACGGCCCTTGGGGGTGAGCGCCTGGGAATTTTCAGAAAAGAACCCAGTTAATTTTATGATTCATCCTAGGCGACGAAGGTTCCCAAAGACCGCATTCGTTCAAGAGTTCCTCATTCACAATACCCACCGAATGCAGTTACTGTGCCGTACGTGAGACCTCAGTCTACCGCCAATGGATTGACCAGGGCCTTCTATACAGACGTCCATTTGGGGTCTTAGCAAGCAGGGAAAAACGTGCAAGGCGTGCGGCCTCTCTGTTCATTCAAAGTGCGAGCTGAAGGTGCGTTTTTAATCAGGCAAGCCCAAAGTCTGAACGTTTCCATTGGACAACGCAGGTAGCAGCCGACTGCTCGGGTGTTCGCGGTGTTCGCCAGAAAGTAACGGATTCGGAGTCTGTTTCGGGCTCTTCACCCACTCTTTCCAGAAGTAGTTCACGAGGTGAGGCTGCCTTCCGCTCAACTTGGATCGAAGATCTCACCCTCACGTGTTCTCCAGCGTCTTCAACAGTATTGCCCACTGCCTCCTCCTTTACGCAATCCACCATCCTCACCATTCCGGAGGCGGAGTTTCCCGTCGTCCGTGTCGTTTATGATTTTACTCCTACATCCCCTTTTGAGCTTGCCGTGCACGGTTAGTTCTGACCTTCTTGAATCGTGCCGTTGTTGTTACTTCTCTTACCTGACTCGTGCCAGAGGGTGCGAGTGTTCGTGTAGTTGAGGAGGACGATGGCTCTGGGTGGGTGAAGGTCGTCGATGAAGATGGTGGCCGAGGGCTTGTGCCCGCGTCCTACATAGAGGCAGCTGATGCAACTCCGGCGCCAGCTTCGGGCGCTGAACAATCTATTGGCTCCGGACAATTTGGTAGGTGTCTCACCACCACCCAGTCGGTTTAGAAGGGTTCACATTTCCGGAAGTTCGTGGGCTGTATGATTACCGGTCACAGGGACCAGACGAACTAGATGTTTCGGAAGGCGCTCGAATTGAGCTGACAAGTGGAGCCTCCGGCGGACGGAACTATGCTGATGGTTGGTGGGAGGGTGAGTAACAAGGCGCACAAATTGTCAAGATATTCCTTTGCGATCTAATTTTTCTCAGGCATTGATGCGCTGGGTAGGAAGGGCATATTCCCTAGCAACTATGTGAGCGCCCATTTTCCTTTCATCGGGCTAGACGGTTGACATGATGCAGGTGGAACCTGTTTAGGCCGTAGAATGGAGGATGGACTTTACCCCTCAATTTGACCAGGTTTGGCGTGCTGTACTTTCTACGAAGGCGGGAAATCGATCACCAGAAGAACACGAGTCGAGTGCAGCAGCTCCTCGCACGGGACTCCGAGTCTTTTTTTGTTCGGCGTTTGTTTCGCTTTCGCGCTCCACCACGGGACAACCGACTTCCGCTTTGTTCCCACGACTGCGGGCGCTGGTTGGGATCGCCACATCGGCCAAGGAACTGAGCATCGAGCCGGCCCCTGTTCGTTCAAAGTTTTTGGTGCGCGGCCCCGCGGGCGGAGCATCTCAGCTGCCGTGTAGCGTATGTTAACCCACGCCTCATCGATGTCGATGCGTGTTGTGCGTTCGTTTCCCAGCTCGGGCCACGTGGCCGACCTGGGCAGCAGTCTGCGTAGGACTGCACACGCGGCAGTGCGCCTGTCCTGCAATGCACCGCAGGCTTCTATCATTGTTAACAGCGCGCGGATGCGGTTCAGCCTGGACCCTGCCTGCTATCTGAAGTTTACGGATGGTCAAATTCAAGGTTGCGGTCTGCGGATAGTTCAGAACTTTATCGGATACAAATTGAACCTAAGTATTGGTTTCCCCGCTTCTATTAAACGTGCCACTTCCTTGATTTAATACCAGGACAGGTTTCCCTGCGGCGGTAATAGCCGAGGCACCTTTTCTTGTCGTCCTTGGTATTGTTCTCACCGAGGGGTCCAGTATCTCTTACATTCCAATTTGATATGACCGAGTCACTCCCAACCATTACATTCACGCATACTCACACACACACGCACAAGTATGCCTGTGAAACCAGCCTACCACATATGTACGACCGTTCGACAGCGAAAAGTCGTACGTAGCGGCGGAGAGCAACGGCGCGACCGTTGGGTGGACGACCCCTGCGAGAGCTACTTACTATACACACGGTGTGGGCTCGTTCCTAGAGACGCGGTGGGTTGAAGAGGGGCTTTGCGCAGATAAGGTTAATAACTCCCGCCGCCTACAACACCTGTTATTGCGTTTTTTTGATGCGGAGCTCGCTCTCTCACACGGTCGCTCGGGGCCTATCAGCGCGCGTGTATGCTGTACGTGCTCCGCCAACCATGATTTTCCTTTGCCACGGCGCACGGGCCCTCGGCGCAGAGCTGCCCACAACGGGAAGCGAGTCCCATCGGCACGCACTTTCGTATCTCGTATCCATCTATCTGTTCATTTCATTTGTTCTGCAGTTGGGCTGCGCAGGCACGGATGGAAAGTGCCTTCCCGTGGGCCGCCAAGCTCTCGCCTTATCGCTGTCGAAGTATTGCTTGTTACAGGAGGCGCGCGGGGGCGCTTTCCCCCTTGCCTTGCTTGGCCAGCCTAGTCTTTTTGCCTTGCCTTGCGTGTCCCCCTGACTCGTCGCAGCATTCACAGGCTTTTGACGCACATGGAAAGAAGGGCCCCACGGAGCAGTAAGCACAGACGCCCTACCAGCCGCGCAGGGATGCACGGTCGCGGAAGCAGGAGAGAGAGAGAAAGAACGAATCAGCTGCGGGGGGGGCTTCTTCGAGTTCTCTCACCGGGAGCTGTTGCAATATGCAGTTCTTTGCCACAATGCGCGTTTGCTTTACGGCCCTGCTCCACCACCGCTTCCGACGGACGCACTTCTCCTTCTCCGTCTTCTTCTCGAGGAACGCACTTCTCATTCATCTCTTTTTTTTTTTTTATGGGTGAGAGGGCCCAAGCGCGAGCGAGCAAGCGACGAACGCAGTCATGTCGGTCCGGCAGTTTGTTCGGGGGTCTTTATCACCGATACGTCCGCCGACGCCACCGCCGCCGCTGTCGTCGTCGTCGTCGTCGTCGTCGTTACGCGTGTCTGAGTCCCGCCGTTGGCGGGGCTTCTACGCGCGCTCGTAACACGGGGTTGGTCGCTTCATGCACCGTAGCAGCAGTGTTACAGTATGCCGTTGCAGTATGCAAGTATGCCGTATGACAGCTTGCTGCTTTAAATCGGGAGCTGTCAGATTACGTTCGTCATCCCCATGGGCATCGTGCAATGCGTCGGGTGTTTGCGTTTTGGCACTTCTTCTAATGCTCCCTCTCCCCCCTCCTTCGGCGAGCTGTCAAGACGTCTGTCTTACTGAGAGGAGCTATCCCCAGGAGGGATTTTTTTTTTTTGCATTACGAGAGCGAGTTCGCCTGCTGCTTACAGGTGTTCACAAGGTACGCGCCCAGGGATTTGGAGGGATCCGAGCGATGAAACACACGTCGGACTTTGCGTGTGTGACGGACAGCGGGCACTTGTGCACTTATTGCTTTAAGCTCTCCATGCCAGAAGATCAAAGCCGGCCCTTAGGCCAGGGTCGGTTCCTTCTCGTCCATATGGTGCAAGGGGTTCTCGGTCCAATGGAATCGCGAGACGCTAGATGGTCATTTGATACAATGCGGAATAAGTACAGCAATCACGCGACAAAAGGGAAGGGGGGGTTGGTCTAGATCAGCTACAACAATTAGACACGCATAGGGAAGGGAAATAACGGGGGAAGAAATGCAGATGCGTCGACGGGACAGGAAACTACCTGCCTCCTCCACCTGACCCAATGCTCGTCCGAATGAATGCACCATTGGTCGTCATGGGACCATATCCCCCCCCTGGCGGCATTTGGGAGGGGATCTGCACGCCAGACACGGCCGTGGAGCCATCGACGCGGCGGTCCTCGCGCTCTGCGGGCGTCGCACCGCCGCGGCCGGGATCCGGCAGACCGTTCGCATGCGAGAAGGTCTCGCCGAGTCCGTACAGTTTGCCATTGAACTCTGCGCAGTCGGTCATGTCGCGGAAGTAGAGTTCGCGCATTTTGAAGAATGTGGACGCGGTGAGGAGCGAGTCCGAGCCGGCCTGGTGTGGGGGCCCGATGCGCATCACCTTGAGAAGGGAGGGGGGGGGGACACACGTGTGAGTCGCACAGTGCAGCAAACAGCAGGGAGGGAGACATATTACCCCCAGGTCGTCGGCGACGTCTTGGAGTCCACCTTTGAGACCCTTGATCGCCCGCATCATTGTTTTCATGTCATAGCTGACGGGGAACCATTTGTGCAGCTTGTCGAAGAAGGCCTCCTCGGTTGTGGGGAGGGACAACGCGGTGAGGAGCTTGATGAAGTAGCCAAAATCGTAGCCACTGTCGTTCCAACCGGCTCCAGGCTCAGTTCGCGCAGAGAGGGGGGCAGAGGGCAGTAAGTAATGACGGACCTGTGGAAGGATATCCACCTCGTCTCGTCCGTCAGCACCAGACCGGACGTGATCACGAGCTCCGCAAAGTCGTTTGGCAGGATCCCAATTTCCTCATGTCGCTCAAAGTCTATCCCCGATTTTTGCAGAAGCTCCACGGATTCCGGCGCGAACATGTCCTCGCTGACGCGGCGTCAGTCAGAGAGCCGAAATCTCCCGAGAAGAAGCAGCATACGCACTCGATGCTAAAGTGAAAGTTAAACTGCCATGTCGAAACGTCTTGCGGGTAGTTACCGTCCTCGTCGGAGAGCGTGAGACCTATCTGAATGATCTTGAGCAGGTCCACGTTACATCGCATCGTCTGGTAGTGGTAGTCGGACGATGTCTTAAAAGTGCTTATTGGCCGCGCGACGACTCCAGGAAATTCTGTGTCCTGGGAGACGCATGGGTGCCGTCAGGATCAGGCATGGCTGCGGGATGTTTGCAGACGGGCGTACCAAAGCGACATAGGGATAGTCGTCTATGAGGTCTCGTATGTTCCGGATTTCTAGCTCGAGATTGGGCGCCCATACCTCTCGTATGGGCGACATTTCGTTGGCGTCGCTGAAATGCTGAAATGTGCAGACCGCCCTCAACGGTGGCGTGACCTCTCAATATCCGCACGTGCCCTATCTCTGACACGTGATACACGCCGCAACCGTCCAACCATAAGGGACTACTCTATAGAAGACCAAGGAGAAGGCATAGGGTCTCTTACTCCGTGAGCTTGTACGTCTATCTGACACATCAAACAGGCACATATGGAAGCACCATGAGGAATATGAGGTCAACTGTTCCCGGTTACTCTATACGGTGCAAATAGTCGGACACTTCGGACTCGGAACTCTCCTCGCAGATTAACAACCTCGTGAGTTGGAATTGGCTCTTTGACCAGAGCCCAACGAGGGGGAAATCCTGATGATCCCAACATGGGGGAAAGGGGAAGGCAAGAAAAGTACCGTATAGAGCCATACCGAAGAGAAAAACAGAAGAACGGGCTGGGGGGAAGGGGCGCACAGCCCCGTGTAAAGCAGCGCGATAGGGGTATCAACAACACGAGTGCACTGCGCATACCCGTGGTGGCGTGGGGCAATTGACTCCAGAGAACACGCGTCATTCTCATTCGTTTGACCTTGCCTCTCACGGCCCTGCGAACACTCGATATTCAAATGCTCGCGGGAAAAAATAGATGTCCTAGAACCCGAATTTCGCCGTGGGTTCTTCGCGGTTGATGCCGATGGTTGGTTACCCAACGCAGACATTCGTCTAGGCTGGGTCGTAGCGACGAACGTTTGAGGCGAATAGGTGGAGCACTGGGCTGCGGGTGAGCGAAACCCTAGATATCGATTTGCTGGAAACGGAGAAGGGGTCAAGTTTTCTCGAGCGATGAATCGTTGGAGACTTTCGTTTCGGAGAAGTTGAGGTTCTGTCGGAGGTCGTAGCGCCAACGAATGAAGGTTAACACAACCTAATTTAGCCCGTGATCGAGGGGCTCTGCGCCGACCAACTCTGTAAGCCATTTTAGAAAGCAGGGTGTCAACATAGAATAATGACACAGGGATCCAAATTGCAAAATTGCGGGGTACCCCGGCTCTGTAGTAACATTCTGTCCATGCCAATCGAGTTCTGTCAGCGAGCTAGCCGCTATCGGCGGTTAATTTCGAAAAGAGAGCGCTAAAGAGAAGACGACGCAATGCGCAGGAGGCGTAGATGAACAAATATTTCCATCAGGAAGGAGGAGAAAGAGGGGACGGAGAAGAGAAGTTTATTAGACCCGACAAACTGGACATAGAGGGGTCAGGAGAACGAATAGCTGGAGTCGAGATCCCTGGGATCACGAAACGGGATAAGCGCAAAACCAGTGGACGAGGACTGGAGATAATTCGTAACGTATGGCTGGGACGGTGATCTCAGGGTTGCGTTGGCTGACTACATATCGTGGAGTGTAAAGAAGTCGTGGAAACGGAAGAGAATTAGCAACAAACGCCCATGTTAAAGATACGGGAGAGGGTGAACCTTGTTTAGGCTAGGTATCAAAACGCTGGAACCAAATGACTAGATTAGGACCTAGAACCGTGGGCCCGGACGAACGGACAGGACCGTGGGTGCCTTCCGAAGTGGGTAGTAAGGTGACAAAAAGGGCGTGACGGCTGCAGAGCCGAGACGGCCTGGGACCGCAACTGCCTTATCGATGAAGGGCAAAATTCAGAGGAAGCGCGATTAGAGCGATAAAAACGCCTTAAGACATGAGGCGTTCATTTGCGCCCAGGATGGGAGGAGGGAGACAGCTGACAGCCTGCAGGACCGGAAAAGCCATCTCTGGACATTACCGTGAGGGTGGTGACATTTGAGGGCCCATACCTATCAAAAGAGGGTGTCGAGTCAGAGATTGGACGGTTGAACAGAAACGCCCAGGACCCTGAGGCCGTTGTGGTAAGCACTGACTCGGAGGAGGTCCGCGATTGCTCCGGACGATCTAATGAGTATGAGATACTCTAGGAGCACGCTGTTACGACAGCTTCTGACAAGAAATTCTTTCTGATAGGGACCTTCGTGGTTACAGGATGCCACGCAGAGGAGGCGTCTAGCAGTGAATTGACGGAGAACAGGCTGAAAACACGTGTTGTGTAAGTGTTTTGTGTTGGATTGGCCCAATCGCAGAGGGGGGAATAAGCAAGAGGTGGTAAGTAGCTGGAGGGAACCAGAGATTGGCGCAGGAGGACAAGCGAGGGAGCGCCACTAGAATTGTGGACGGAGAGGACCGTAGTAAGCTAGAGAAAGAGCGATAAGTAAGATTGTATTCTATTCTTTCTTATGAAGGTGTAGTCACGGTTAGTCGCGGTTGAATTTCCGATTTCCCGGGCTCGGGCCGTGAGGACATAACCGTTCGCTCGGTCACCCGGATTCGGAAGCGGACTCGGACTCGGACTCGGAGTGTCCATCTCGCCGTCTGGCTTGTGTAGCTGCCCCTGCCCTGCATTTCCCTCTAAAGGCTCGCTCTTCTTCCTCCCCCTCAACTATCCCGCTAAGGGTTTTCCCTTAAATCAACCCCCCTTCCTACCATACCCCTCCTGCGCATGCCCCACTTCTTTTGACTTTGACAATGAACGCCGTGCATCCGTACCCCGAAGCGCTTGTCTACTCTCCCCAGTACACCGATTCTACTCACCACCACCGCCCCTCATTCCACCCCTCCATGTCTGCTTCGCCTTGGAGTCCACCACCACATACCCTGATGTCTAGCTCTACTGCCGACCACTCCCGCATGTACTCTCTGATGCACCAACCTATCCACACAATGCCTTATTCTACTCCTTCATCCGCGGTCTTCTATAATCACCACCACAATCCTCAACAACAGCCGCGCATGCAACTCAGCACGCCAGTGCCACTGAACTTCTCCGGTCCTCAGATTGAGAGTAGCATCGGTCCACACCGCGGCGTATTGACCCGTCGTCAGGCGCGCGCCGCTCAATTACGCGGAACACCACCCTCCTCTCAGCAGGAGCATGCGGAGTCTACGTCTCCAAGTGACAGCCAAGACGTGCGTCCTTCACTTTCCCTTGGTCTCATTTTAATTTCCCGGCTTAACTACTGTCACCTAGATGTCTCATACCCAGCCCTCACCGTCGCGTTCACAGACGCCCGCTAACGGCATCCCTTCAGGGGAACCCTCAGAGCATTCCAATACCCCCATCTCAGCGCATCAAGACCCCCTCTCCGTGCCACCGCCGCCATCATTATACACCGCCTCGACGGTTCCGTCTGAGGCTTACCCTTTCCCTTTTTTCCCCGGTCCGGCCTTTAGCCCCCGCGCTGTCTCTCCCGCGCATAGTATTGCGTCTGCCATTACTAGCCTCACTGAAGGGACTAGTGTCAGGTCTGAAGTCGAGCGACCGTTTTTTAAATACCCCACAGGGGACGCGCTTCAGAAGCTCATTGGTAAGCCGCGCAAGCAGCGGCTGTTCAATCACCAGCGTAAGGAGATCTGCCTCTACCACCAGGAGAACCCTGGCATTCGCCAAGAGGACATCGCGAACAAATGGGGTGTGGAGCGCAGCACCGTGTCAAAAATCCTGAAACAGAAAAGCAAGTGGCTAAATGTTCCGGACGGGGAGGAGCCTCACACGGCTAAGCACAGGTGTGCTTCCTTGCCCTGTTCCACAGTTGCTGTACCCTAAGCACATTTCCGCTCATTCAGGCCGTCAAAATTCCCCGAGATTGAGTCCGAGCTCGCCAAATGGCTATACGAGTGCCGCGACAAGAAGGTGCAGCTTACCGACTCTGTGATCCGCAACAAGGCGAAGGAGGTCGCGAAACAGCTTCAGATCCCCGAGGACAAATTCAAGGCGAGCTCCGGCTGGGTCGAGAACTTCAAGCACAGACACGGCATTCGTCGGGGCCAGTTTC
Source organism: Lactarius akahatsu (assembly GCA_021524915.1). NCBI lineage: Eukaryota > Fungi > Basidiomycota > Agaricomycetes > Russulales > Russulaceae > Lactarius > Lactarius akahatsu. Next base: position 77,079 of record JAKELL010000039.1, read on the forward strand.
ACGGGAACGGCAGGAATACACGGTTAGGTCGCCTACACAGCGTGTCTGCCGACTCGGCGCCGCACTTTGGCCTGTCGATCGCAGACTACCTCGTCCAGAACGACCTGTACGCTGCTGATGACACGTTGAGGAGGTCCCCGACTCCACGGCCGCTAAACCTATCCGTCGACTCGGGTCGAGATTCTGGCAGCTCTCACGGATGCGGCACGGACGGCAGCCTGCCCTCTCCAGTGCGCGTGGAGTCCCCCACCCGTGTTTCTGTCCCTTCTGGCATTCAGACTACCGGCTCTGATGGGGTCCCCTCTTCTGCGCTTACCTCGCTCACCTCTGCGTCTTCTGACCAGCCGCCTGCTGACCTCACTGGCAGGTACAACCCTGGCGTCCCGGACCACGTGCCGTCTGCGTCTCAGGAGTATCCACCACCCCTCCCACGGCAACGGCAGCATCGCATGCACGTCTTTGACTGTTACACGGAGGGCCTCCCCCCACCGATCCCATCTGCTGTGGAAGCTCTGGAGGCCATGGAGAAGGTCATGCACTTTATGGACTCGCAATACAAAGAGGAAGACGCGCTATCGGAGTTTCAGCGCCGAACTCTGCTCCACATCCACATGAAGATTACTGAGCTCAAGGAACAACCCTTGTCATCTGGGGAGGAAGCTGTTCACCATGCGCTCTGAGAAAATGGACACTCCACAGTCGGAGTGATTCGGCTGTTTTTTTTTCTCTTCGTTCATTCATTCATTCATTCATTTTTCTTTCTCACTTCGACTGTCAACTCATATGTCCCCTTCTCCTGCATCTTTCTGTTCTGGTTCATCTCTCTCTCTGCATCATATCTGTTTTTCTCTTCAGCCCCTTCAATTCGATCTGCAAGCAAATTTCACAGCTATCGTCATCATGCAATTCTTGTACTCATTCCATGCCATATCTCATTGTTGCCACGCCATGCCATTCTTCATTTCTCGTCTGCTGCTGCTCACTTTCTCTCCTTTCAGCGGGTAATGAATGTAGCTTCCGACTTTGTCCATCGAATTTGTTTTCTGATTTGTTGCTCACGCCACCGGTTTTTTCACGCATTGAACGCTCTCACCGCCGCTCTCATGCTTTTGCATTCCTCCCTTTCCTCTTTTGATACCCCGCATTGCACTTTACGTAGTTGTCTTGGTACTCCCACCTGCACCCACCTCCGTTTACTGTCTTTGACCGTGAGTGCAAATATACCGCGGTGTTCCCCACACGTAATCGTGCACGATGCATTAGAATAGGAGGAAAACGGCATGGTAAGGTTCGTGTCCCGTCCTCCACACAAGCACGCGGCACGATTTTTTTTTTTTCCCTCCCTTCCCTCGGAAAACGCGTGGAACAAGGAAGGCAGGTACACTCGAGCGTTCTAGCGCGAGCGCCTAACCGAACGCGATGGGCACAACACGCACAACTCAATGCAATACGGCATATACGTAGGTACTGTGAGGGGGCGTGAGACAGAACAACGAGAAGGTAATGCGGCAGGGGCACGCATCACCGAGGAAATTATAATCCCCCCTCGAGCCTCGAGGATTAGACAGCGCGCGGGGCCCCGCGAACGTGTCCCCCCATCAAATATCGTGCCCAGAGGGCCGGCCACCGTGTGTTGCGACCGTTTTTGACCACCTCGCCCCGTCAACTTGCCTCCCTCCCACCGCTCCGTTGATACAGTACCTCGCGCCAGCCGCGTGGCGCCCCTTTGCCCCCTTCCCCACAAGCGGTACCTTTCTCCCACACTCACGTGCCACCGACGGCCGCACTGCGCAATTTCCAAAACGCTCCCCGTTCGTCGACTATACTGTATTGTAACCGCGTATCGATCAAAGTACAATATATTGCTTGTGTTATGTATTCCTTTTGCGGGCGGCCATCAGGCCTTCAGCGGGCCCTTTTTGGTGTTGGACTTGTCTGCAGGGTCGTCGACACTAGAAAGATCGAGAAAACGCACGTTTTAGCGCAACTGTGTATGGCAGGGAGCATGCGGGCAACCATGAGGCGTAGCTTTGAGCTTACGGCGTGGGCGCCTGAGAGAGCGCAGACACACAGAAAGAACAATCGCGAGAATATTCTCGGGGCGTCGTTTATTGTCTAAGCGATGCGAAGAGGGGGAACGGGACGGAAAAAGGAAAGGCCGCGGCAATATTCTGGGTACGCACCTATCCGTGCCTGCGTTCTTCATGATGGTGAGCTTGCCAGACGACGCGGCGTTCACCATCTGTTGTTCAACAGACTTGTTTATCTTGGCGCTGAGTGCCTGGTGCCAAAATCACAATTCAGTTCGCCTGGTGAGAGAAAGGCAAGGGGGCAGCAAGGAACTGGGATTGATATGGGACTGGGATTGGGATTGGGATTGGGAGCGGAGGAATGGGAATAGGAAATGGGGATCAGGGCTACGGTAGGACGTGCCGACCTTGTGCATGGATGCCTGCGTGATGGCAGCAGCCTTCTTCGGAGCGACAACACGTCGCCCTTTCCTTGTGTTCGCGGCCGCCTTGTGCGAGTGTCGCGCAGTGTTGTTCGCTTTAGCCCGCAGGCCTTTAGTGGTTCCTTGAACCATCACCGCTGCGCCCTGTCTAAAGACAAGACAAGACCAGACCAGACGCTTAGCGAGCTTCCATCGCCACGGCTCGGATCGGGTTAGGGTTGCGGAAATACCCGGGACGGAACCCCGTTGGGGTCCTTGCCACTTGGACAACCGACAACCAACCCAGAGCACAAGCATTGGTCGGCGAGCTCAGCGCTTCTCTGCTCATGCTCGTCTCTTCTGCAACACTTGCGCGACTACCGCGCGTAGCTACTACCTCCACAGGAAGGGTACGTCGTACCCTTGCCCTGTATGGCTAGCGAATTGACCCGTCATTGGCACCAGCGGGCCCTGCACGAATTGTTTTCCTTGCCCGGCCGCCCCCCGATCGTCTCGCAAGGTCCTGCAGGGCGCAGTGCGGTAACGGGACACGTTGCGACCGTCTTTGGCTGCACGGGCTTCCTCGGCCGCTATCTCGTCGCCAAGCTCGGTGCGTTTTTTTAGGCTCTAGGCACGATACTTGACCGCTGAAGTGGCATACAGCGAAGGCAGGCACGCAGGTCGTCATACCGTACCGTGACGAGGACGAAAAGCGCCACTTGAAGGTCACCGGCGACCTCGGACAGATCGTCTCCCTTGTGCGTTCAATATCGTTCGCCCTCTCATTTTTGACTGGATGACCGTTTCTTTGGGAAGGAATGGGATATCCGTAATGAGGAACAGATTGCTGAGTGTGTCCGGCACTCCGATATCGTGTACAACCTCGTCGGCCGCGACTATGAGACCAAGCATGTCTTTTTCACCTCCCTATCGTTCATGCAGTGCTGATTTTGTGGCCCGTGCGCCAAAGAAATTTCACCTTTGACGACGTTCATGTACAGGGAGCCGAACGCATCGCCAAGGTCTCCGCGAGCGTTGGCGTTCCTCGACTTGTTCACGTCTCCCACTTAAACGCATCGCCCACCTCAGCGTCCCAGTTCTATCGTTCGAAAGCCGCCGGTGAGTCTGCGGTCCGTGATGCGTTTCCCGCCGCCACGATCGTCCGGCCTGGGCCGATGTATGGGCACGAGGACAAATTCCTCACCAACATGTCAAGTACGTCCCCGCGCTCCCCGCTCCCGGTCCCCCCTCTTTTGACACGAAGCACCGCACTAAGCCTGGCCGGTCTGGTGGAAGCTCAACCACGGCCAGACCAAGTCCCGTCCCGTCCACGTGCGCACACCCCAGTTGCCCCCCCTTCCTTCCACTGACGAATTCCTATCCCCCGCTAGGTTATGGACGTCGCGCAGGCGCTGTCCCACCTGATCGGCATGCCGGCGCTCGAGCGCACGCTTGCGCTCCCGGGCCCTTCGACGCATACGCACGAGTTTCTCCTCGAGCTGGTCTCCACGCTGACGTACAACGCGCCCTCGCGCGCGCCGGTGGTCCCCAAGCGCGTCGCGCTCGCGCTCGCCCGCGCAGCGCAGCGCATCTGGTGGCCCGCGCTCAGCCCGGACGAGGTCGAGCGGCGCTACATCGACGACGAGGATACGCCGGGCGACTGGGCCCTCGTCGGCGTCGAGCCCGATGAGATCGAGAATCACGCGATCACATACGTGCGCCGCTACCGCTCCGCGTGCGTCATCCCCCCCCCCCCCTGGTCCCTCCCCGCTTCTCGCGTTTACTCACACATTTCCCCGCCCTCAGCGCGAACTATATCCGCCCTATCGTTGTGCCTCCACGGCCGGTAAGCACTTGGGTCATCCCTCCTTCCCCCCCTGACTTATATGGTTGCTTCTACTTCAACCGTCCGCAGCAGCAGCTGACAGCCGATAGCTGAGTCTGGACAATAAGAAACTCCGAGAGAGCACAAGGGGGTAACCAATACACCGGAGAGAGGAAGGGAGGGGGATAGGGAAAAAAAAAACATCCATCGATCATTTGTTACCCCCCAACTTTTTTTGTTTTCGGCGTTGGTTGGGTATAGATAACAGACAGAAGCACGGCCACGAATAGTAGAGCCTCGAGTCTTTGTCCGTCTATCTGGCCACGGGTGCGATGATCTCTCCTTTTCAATTTGTCCAATCCACAAAAGGCGCAATGCGCCCGCGCCCAAGGCGCGCCGCCCATGAGCGATTTACGGTTTAGAGTTTTTTCAATATTTCCCAAGGCGGGCGTGACAACCGGGGGGACGGGGGGAGAGAGGAAAAGAACAAAAAAAATAATAATAAACGAAACGAAACGAAAAAAAAAAAAAAAAAGGTTAGCAAGAAGCGCAAACCTTCGCGCTCTTTTCTTTTTTGTGTGTGTGATTGGGGCGAGGTCGATGGATCTGTCTCTCCTGATCGGCACGCACTTGGCTTTTTTGGCCTTGCTCCACACAGCCGCGCTTGGCCCTTTCTTCTTCGGTGCTGTTATTCGTCGAGATATTAATTGGGTCCGAACGGACAGAAAAAAAAAAACAAGAGGAGATCACGCCACTTCTTTGAGTGTTCTTTCACGGCGCATCTATACCATCATCTATCTCAGACAATGCGGCAGAGTGTGTATGATAGAGAGATACACGGGACAAAAATGACAGGGCGTACAAACACAAAGCAAAAAATAACGAGGCGAAAACGAAAAAAGAAACAAATGTCAAGATGGACCCTTGTGTAGGTAGTACGCAAGAGGGAGACACATCAGAATTATCCAAAATTCTAGTTGTCATACACTTTTTTTCGTCCATCGGCCCGCCCACCCACCTCTAATACCTTTCCGCATACCAAACTAGTGCCCTCTCCGGCTCAGCGCACCAAAAACACCTGCGTTTGGTACCGCTCAATAAAAGGGAAAACATGATCTGCTCTCCTCGACACGGGACTCAGAACGGTCTCGTATCAACGTACATGCCGTCCCCGAGCCCGGCAGGCGCGTGCTGCTGCGGCAACGACGTCGAACCTGGCGTCTCCCGCCGCAGCGGCGGCGTCTGGTGCTGATGCTGCGGGTGTTGTTGCTGGCGCCCGACTGCACCAGACATATGTGCAAAGTCCGTCTGCCCTGCGCGCGCGCGCGCGAACAGGCGGCGGAGCTCCTGCGCCTGGTCTGCGGCCTCCTCGTACGAGTACGAATACTGCTCGAGGCCCTCGATGCAGTTCTGCACCTCCGGCCGGCCGAAGCGCGCGAGCAGGATGCCGGCATAGTTGCACGATACGTGCATCGCCGCCGGGTCGAGTCGTAGATAGCCGTTCTTCGTCAACACGCCCGCCTGCGAAGTACACATACGAAACGATTAGATTGATATGAGATGGACGAGGAGTTACTGCTGCGCACCAGGCCGGCGATGCGCAATGCGCCGTGTAATGCCTCTTCCAGCACCTTTGATTTGAGCTCTTTGATCTGTTGTTGCATCCCGCTGCTCACAGCGAGCGCAGGGCTCGCACCGTTGCTAGCACCAGAGCTATGCGGGGAGCCCAAGCTCTCACGAATACCGTGGTCATCCAGCGCGTTGAACAGGATGATCCACATGATGTGGAACGTCGCGTCGCTCGCGCAAGCCGATACGGCAGATACAAAGTCCCACTCTGCGTCAAAGTCCGTTGGCACGCCAACGCGGGGGAGGTATTGAGCCCGCCACTCATTCAGTTGCTGCATGATCCCGCGGAGAACCTCGACGGGCACACCGTCCGAGTCGGTCGTTGGTATCCAAAGGTTTTTGGACATGTGCCGCGATATACGCGCGAGTGCATGTGCTGCATGATAGTAGCCCTGCATATTTCAACGTCACATCGTACACATGTCAGTCCTCGGAAGAGCATACCAGGAACTGCGAGGAAAAGCAAGTTTGCGTAAAACTTAAAACAGAACCCAAACGAAAATATGGCGTACCTCCAGTTGTTCTCGCGGACCCGGCTTGGCTTGGCCATCCGGGTCGACAGTTATGGGGTCGACAATATAAAAGTCGACGTCGTAATCGTCCTCCTCAACTTGCGGCTTACGGCGATAGTAGGCAGAAGCGTATGCATCAGATAGACAGGCCATCCACCATGCAAATATCATTGTCCCACGCGCCTCGGGGTCCTGAATGTTTGATATGACGGACTTGTGGTTAATCTGGCCGTGGTGTTCCAGTTCAATACGATCCTCGGACAAGGCAAAAATTGCCACGCACCTGAAGGTCAAATAGCTGCCGGATAGCGGATGTGAGCCAAAAACCGCGAAAACCTAGGAGGATAGACGGATCAGTGCGACGCCTGGGCCCAGGTATTCGCGCTCACCACTCGAATCATCTGGTATCTCTGGCAACCCGAAGCGAAGGAGAACTGGTCAACACGGTTGCCGCCACGCGGAGCGCCATAAAAGAAGGAACGGAGGGAAACGCACGGCTCTGCAGTGGTTCAATTAGAAGCGCGATGACGACATGTTCTGCCGCGGGCACGCGGTGCACCTTGAGAGCTTCGGCAACCTCCCGCGCACGTATGATAAGAGTCTTCGCGAGACTGCTCTGGCGCGTTGTCGAATTAAGTCGATCCGCAACGAGGAGTGGATGTTCGGAGAACTTGGCTCCCCACGCGATGACAGTTGCCATGAGCGCCGGGTGCAATGGCTCATCGGTACTTGCAGCAGAGGTAGAAGGATTGTTCGCGTAGAGGGATGCATACTGAGGCACATTTACGTTCAGTCGCGCGCGGAAATGCGTTGGGTTGAGGAAGGGTAAGCGCGCGTGCACAACCTGGAAGTACACCTCCACAAGGTCTAGTGCGAATCTGAGAAAGGGTGGCATGCGGAACGTGGGTGAGTTTTCCAGCCGGAACAGGGAGAAGACAGAGGGGCGCGCCCTGCGCAGAGGAAGAGGCGCGCGGAATATACACACTCTATGCGAAAATGTTCGTCCTCGAGTTTATACGCAAGTTCACCCCAATCCTTCCACGGATTTAGACGGTATGGGGGCAATGGGGACCCATCCAGACCGCTGAAGGGAAGGGCAAACTGTGAGTATGCAAGGGGTTTGCCTCTGGTACCCGACGGCTTACTTTATTTCGTCAGGGGGAGAAAGGAGATACGCAAGTAGGTCCGTGAAATTTGTATTGCGTCTCACTGGAGGACCGAATGTGGCCTGGTGATAGCGGAACGATGTCGATTGGGGACTGGGGGCGGAGGGAGATGCGGTGTATGCGCTTGAGGTCAAGTCAGACTAATGCCGAGGACAAGTTTGGGAAAACTAACGTCCTCTCAGGAGTGGGCTGGCTGAACAAGTGGGAGAAACAAGTCGTTTCGAAGTAGACACAAATAAAATTAGCACCACGGTGGGCAGAAATATGGTGTATAACAGCACGGACCTCTGTTGAGGACTTGCAGTCGTGTATGCGCGAGGACGTCGATTGACGGTCGAGATGCGTTTCCTCTCGCTAGTAGCTTGTTGTGCGTGATGCCTAATAGAGGAGAGGTTGACTTGACGACGGAGTGGGAAGAGCAGAGAGAAAAAAACGAACGTGCAAGGATAATTTTTCACTATACAATGCTGATTGCATTATGTGAGTGCAGGTTGGGTGCGATGAGAGACGTAGCAGCATACTTGACACTGGGAGAGGAATCGTCGGTGAAATCGAATGGGAAAGAGTGAGGAGTCTATACCTTCGGCTGTCCAGGCAGCTGGTGACATTTGACTTTTCTCTGCCTGTCGGATGTGGTGCGCGCGTGCGCAACGGAGTGGTGAGCGGTGAAAGGGGGGACGTTGGATGGAGAGATGGACATACCTACATGCATCGCAAGCAATATTCTGCTTTCTTGGGGGAGGGAGAGTTTTGGCGAGCTCATGAATCTGGTTCTGAATAGAAGACGAGGGCAGCGCAATGGCTGATGGGGCGACCATTGTAAGTTTAAGGGGACGAGGCAGCGGAGGATTTATACGGACCTGATTGTTGGGAAAGAGAACGATGATGGCCATTCATGATTGTGCTCGCTCCGAGTCCGAGTCCGAGTCTCTGAGTGTACCTTTCTCTCTCGGTCCCGCTCGCCTCGTCATCTGCTTACATCACCCCTCGGCTTTTCGGCTTTCATCGCCCGGCTACAAATACGTGTAAACACCAACTTGTTGCCAGCACCCATCGTCATGGTCAAGGTCGAGATTGTCGAGGAAAAGGACCAGCAGGCCAATTCCCCTTATGCCTCTTCTGAATCATCCCGCACCTCTTCCTCCGTCTCTCTTTCTTCCGTAGATTCCGATTCTCCCGTTGACGAATCTATCCTCGACCGTATTTCCGCTCTCAAGGACATTGTTCCCCCAACCACCCGTCACTCCATCGTGTCAAAAGTGTCAAGAACCGCTTCGTTCTTCAAGCGCACCACAAAAATCGCCGGAAATGTCATCTGGGTAGTAACAACTTCAGCCCTACTCATTGGGCTCCCTCTCGCTCTCATCCTCGAGGACGAAGCAAAAGTCGTTGCGCAGGAAAACGAAATGCTTGCCCAGCAACAGGGTGCACAACAGGTGTGTATACATATATTTTTTCTTTGGGTTTTCTTTTCTCACCTTTCTTTTTCAGATGGTATCTGGTAGTTCCTTATACCCTCCCTCACCCAACGCCCAGAAGCAAGGTAGCGGCCAGCAAGGTCTTGTGCCACCTGGCTTCTAAACCCATCCTATATTGCATACGGTGTTTCTTTGACCGCTCATGTCGTCATACGCATCATCCCAACTTATTAATACATCCGTACCATTTGTGTCCACTTGCCTGTCAGGCGATAATTCATACGTCCATGCGAACACGTCTTCACCCCAAACTCCCTATCATGGGCTGTGATCGGCTCTTGTCACCCCTTCGATAAGAGGATCCACATCACGCATGGCGTTCATATTTTCTCGCTAAATGGCGTCGCTTGGGAGGGTGTCGAGGATTGTCCTCTCAGCACGAGCGCACGAGCACTGTCATCACCGGAGAAAAGAAGGCAAACACCGAAATCTTCACATTTTCTTGAATTTTAGGGGTCGTCGATCTTGTTGTATTCCTCGGTACCTTACAGTGCCGGTCACATCTGGCGATTTCTCGAGACCCGGAGCATGCAGTATAACCGACCTTAGAGGGGTATAATCATTCTCGTATCCATCCGCGTGTCGGCCCGGCTTTGCACACCCAAATAAGAGATCACATTGCCCTCATGCATCCTTACACCTCTACCACCTCTGACTAACTGTCTCCGCCTCCTTTTCCTCCTCGCGGGGGCCGAGCTGGTTTTCCGAGCATAGTGCATTTCCCTTCGTGTGGATAAGCCTCATTGCTCTCGCTTAGAGTTCGACGTGCCAGAGTGCCATCACGGCGAACGAACAGTGATTGTGAAATACAGTCAGTCTGTATCTTACTCCTGGCTGTTCCCCCCCACCAGAATGAACGGGATCACTGTGTCCTCCAGTTACTAACGTCTGGCTAGGTCTACCGGTCTTCGGCGCATTGTATATCGACACCCTCGAATGCACGCGAGCAGCCTTGCGAGCAGCAGCCAGCACCCTTTGTGAAATGCATTATTTAGGGGCTCTCCTCGAGATCTTTACGTACGTGCCCACTGAACAACGTTGTTTCCGTTCTCTCCTACGATAATTACTTCGCGTTCCGTCAACATTAACCCCCTCGTGGTACTGTTATGAATTCACATTGACTCTTACTCATCTAACAAGAGGATTTATACCCTCATCCACGATAGTGGATCCCATCTCCTCCATCATGTTTTAAAGACCCCCCTTCCTCCCGTTCTTGCTTGTGCTCCTCCCCCAACGTGTCCCAGTCCTTCATCACTTGCCCTTTTGTCTCATCAGTATTGATGATGAGCTTTGTTTCGTCCAACAATCGTTCACCTTCCTATGGTGCCCGCCCATCACCGTCGCTTGCACCTCAACAACTCGAACTGGACTACCACGAGGCAATTGCCGCACACGATGTCCCCTTCCCTGATGACTTTCTGGTTGGGGAAGAATTCGCCGCCGACCCCTTCCTCAACGGTTCCTCTCAGGCCTTTCCTCCGGCCGGCTTCCGAAATCTGAGGCCATTCGTCCGCTCACACATTGGCGAACCCCAGCGCGCCGGCAGGTCGAGCCCACATGGCGCCCAACAGCCTGCTAGCTTCGGATCATTCCCTACCATTCACCCTGCCGTCGCCCCTCAATCGCCCTTCGACGGCACCTATTCCCTCCAGACCCATCCCTCGAGTGTGGTACCCTAGTCCAAGCAGCGCCCTGTATGGCGGCGGTGAGCAGGCGGCACTCGCCGGTGGCCACAACACGGCCGTGCCGATGGCGATGATGCCTCCTGCCGCGGCATCACCATTCTCTTCGGGGCAAGTTACGTTTCCCATGTCCGGGTCGCCGTCAGGCACCTATCCGCCCATCGTGCGCGCCTGGCACCCGGCCACAGCCATACCCGCTGGCGCCTCCGCCCGCACGGCACCACAACCCACACCTGTTGCGACTTTTTGCCGCTGTAACCTGCGAGCGGTTCCGCTCGTTCGCATCGACGACAGGATCGAGTGGGTCCGACATGACTTGATGAGGATGGTTGTATGGTACAATTGGTCACTGAATGCGGATGATGAGGCACACGATTCGTGGGAGCGCCGTGGATGAACGTTGACGAACGTCTGAGTTCCGGGTCCCCTTTCAAACCCAGGGATTCCCAGGCCGCTGTTACGCCCCACCCTCGAAATTCCTCTTTGTTTTTCGTCGGCTAGCTGTCTAATTATTTTAGGATTTAAACGTTATTAGATTCCTAAGATGTTATCCGGCATGTTATATGTCCCTTATATTGGGCGGTTATTAATAGTTACGTACTTGTGAAGTTACATAACTACTAATATTAAATCATACATTTCGTATATCTAAAATATTCGTCATCATCTGAGGCCGTAAGATCGACGCCTGTGTCATCTCACTTCCGCGAAGCCTAAAGACAATCTGTTCCCACCCGCTGGGTTGTCGTGGGATGCTCGTCCAACGTTGGCTCGGCGGGTGGCGATCTACCCCACTCTATCCCTGTGATTGGTCGTGCTTACTTTAACGAGCATGGTCGCAATCGAGACGCAGACGCACACACACCCACGCCTTGACACCACCTTCCCTCCCGTTCCTGTCGCGTGGGTGGTTTGTATGAAACTCCCAGGTGCAACTGCGGGTCGACAGGTTCTGTCACCTTGATCTACTCGTCCACCTGCCTCGACCCCTCTCTGTGTCTCTCGCGTGCACCTGTGCGTACCTTGAGATTCGCGCTTCTTCTTTGCGCACTGACATCGGATCGGAAGTGGGCTTCTCTCCTGTAGGCGCATCTGTGAATTTTTGGCACCATTTTATCGCCCTGAAGGCAGCCGGCACTTTGACCCAGCTACACTTTGTATGGTGGGAGGGCGCTTTTCCTTCCTTAACGTCCCCGCTGTTTTCTCGTGCTCGTGCCTAGTGCTCTCGTCGCAGTCAGAGTAGCCACGCCGCTCCGCCCCTTTCGAGGGATCGTAACCTCCACGTGAGCTGGCCCCTTTCCTTTCAAGCAGATAGCAAGAGGGACGTCCGTTATCTGGTGGTGTGAATTCTTGATAGAGTCTGTTCCGTGATCTGCGTCTACGTGTGTCGCCCACGACCACGACACATGGTCGCCCGTGCTCCGCACGATCGAGGGGGAAAGAGGATAGATTTGGGAGTGGTGCCAACGTATTAGTTCTCCGCTGATGAGCGTCTATCTGGCAGTCATCCGGCCACTTTCCGATTGCGACACACTCTCCATCGGGGGACGATAGGTAGGTACGGTTACATGAAATCAGGGGGTCTAACTATCGTGACGAGATGCACATATCTTGAGATAAGCATACAGTGAGGCTACGCTTCTGGGTGTGCACGAGAAGATGAAACATGTCATAACAGAAGGGAACGGGAGGACAGCGACTAGAATTACAAAAAAGAAAGAACCAAAATCTGAAGTGCATAAGCCATAAATTCCTCGTGTCAGACTAGGCCACTTGCGGCCAAGACCAGCAGCGCGGCGCATCGCCTCACCAGTCACCAGTTACTGGGATGGGGCACGAGGCGATTCAGGGCCCCATGATTCGTGCGCCTCGGCGTCAGCATTCAGGGAAAAGTTAAGCAACAGCGTAAGCTTCAATACGTCCTGTCGGACCCATACCATCTGGTCTTCGACGCGGACGAGGGGGTCTCGGCGGAAGCTCGGTCGGCGCGGGTGGGCAGCGGGGGGGACGCGCGTCGACCTGCTGTCTCCTTCTGCGACGTGAGGCCAACCGATCATGTCCACGTCTAGAGCTTGTGCTGCGGGATAATGATGGGGGGCCCTAGGATCCCTATTGAGTGGAAGCGGGGGCAATGGAGGCGGTGCAGGTGCAGCTATTACTAGTTGTGGCGACGCTGTGCTGCCAGGGCCCCAGAGGAGAGCCTGAGCTGGCTGCCCGCCCCTAAACCCGAAAGGACCAGCAGACGGCACCGTAGGATGGGAGTTGTAAGTGTATGGGGGTACATGTCGATGCACGGCAGTTATGTCCGCTGTAGAGCCGACGGCTTGGTACATTGTAGCGCCCGACACACGGACGTCCTGTTGTTGACGGTAACTCCCTGGTGGGGAGAAAGAAGGACGGGAGAAGGAGGGGTCGACATTCTGGCACGGGTCCAGAGAAACCCGGGGGTGGAATCTGAGGGGACCCTGGTTAGGCGCCACGGGAGGCCGGGGGTCGTCGGAGCGCATATCTCCGAAGTTTTGCCAGGGGGTGTCTTGGTAAACGCGCGATCGCGGTCGTTGGAGCCCCGGTGAAGACAGGTATGGAGGGAATGGGGACGAGGCACTACTGTTGGATGAGAGAGGAAAACTCATTGTAGGTGCTGTGGGTTGGAGGATTGTTTTGGAGTCACGCAGCTTGCCAGTGGTATTTATACGAAAGACGTGTAACGGCGACCAACGCAAAGACCAACGCCGAGAAGTAGCATTCGGACATCTGCTGTGACCAACGTGTTGGCAACAGCACGCTGGCCAAGAGGGGGAGGAGATGCACTGTGGAAGCTGCGGCTGGAACATGAGATCGTCTGCTTCCAAAGAGAAGCACCGAACGAGAAACTGGGAACCCGATCGTTAGAGGTACACCGGCGAGGCTACGTTCCGACGCTAACAGGGGGTTGTACGGGCATGGCGCGCGTTATCTCCCTTGCTTGGAGTAAAAAGTCGTGGATTGCTGCCTGTGGTGTGGCCGCAGCGAGGTTTAGTTAGATCATGAGGGTCAGGGTCTCAAGCAGGGTTATGTCGAGAAGCAAGCCAAGAAGCAAGCCGCCGTGTCTCTGCAACGCAATGCAGTCACAAATTAATGAGGTCCCCTGACCGCCCAATCTTGAAAACAATATATCGTACAGGATTTAGAAAAGGCATCGAGTGTAAATGACACGGAGATGGTGACCCAGGCTCCCAGTCCAGGGGGCATCCAGTCGATCGTGGCCAGTGGCCTCATGACCAGCCTGTAAAAGGAATCGATACACCGCAGCTTTACTTTCATACCTTCATAATACAGGTTACTGTCTATGTCTATGCAGCCAATTGATCGCGGCGGCCATCCCATCGATTATACCAAGACGATCACGTGTCGACTATGTGGTTGTGACGCCACATGGGCCGCTAGTTACAATCACGAATTGGTAGCACGTCTACCGCATGTTTCGTGGCAAATTTCTACGTAGCTAATAATGTTTCACAGTGCGCGACTGAACGCGGTTGAGACGTGGACGAGATCATAAGGTGGACATTGGACCGATCTGTATGGGGCCCAGGACGGGGTGGGCAGCGTTCTCCATGAGGAAGTTCTGCAAGCCTTGTTCCGTGCTTCTGTCTGGATGCGCAGAGACCCTTCGATCTGAAGAAAGCGTACCCCGGATTAAACGTCATGGTCGTATACGAAGTTAGACGCCGTACATATGCAATGCTTTCAGAACCGCACGCTCTTCACAGCAGTGGAGATACCAGATCGCTCTCCGCCATACCACGTAGAGTCGCCAGCGCCAGGCTTGAACACGGGTTTCTGCGATGCAAGCACCTTCTTCGCCTTTGCAAATTTCTGACGCTTCTTCACCCTCGGATTGCGTACGCTCTTTGACCTCCGAGGTGTCAACCCCCGGTTCTTGAGGATAGCACGCGTTAGCGAGCGCGGCCCTTCCGCGCTGTCATCGTCCAATTCCACCCTGTACGAACATACTTGAGTTAGAAGATGTCGATGACCATGTAGAACAAAAAGAAAGAGCACCTGCTCTCGGCCTTGGCAGCTTCGTACGCCGTCTTCCTGCTCTCCTTCTGCTCTCGCTTCCGCTTCTGGACAAGCGAGTAATACCCCTCTGCGTCCTCCTCTGCACTCTCTTCATCACCCCCATTCATGTTCGCTTCGTGGGCCACACGCGCTAACGACTCTGGTTGGGCGTTGTCAAGATCGTCGCCCCCCTGGCCACGCACCCCTGCTCGAGCCTCGCGCTGCGCACGTGCTTCTTTCTCCTTTCGGCGTTCGCGGTAAGGTACGTCGTCGTCACCCCCCAGCGCGGTTCGCGCGCCTTTTCTCCGTGCACTAGCACTCTCGATCTTGGATGTGTGGAACCGCAGGGTGTGCCCGCGTGCCTTTTTGTCCGCCGCATCAGCGGCACCCAGCACCACGGCGTCACCAAATACATCCTCTCCTGCAAAGACAGAGGTGCGGGCGGGCGCGCGTGGCTTAGTTGGTACATATGTTGGCTCCTCGAGGTCGAAGACCGATGCTGGTTTGTTAGGAGTCGATGTTTTACGTTTCTTTTTAGGTGGTTCTTTAATGGGCAGTGGCGGTGCGACGGCTTTGGGTTTGTTCATAGCATTGGTAGACGCCGCGGCTTCCTCTGTCTCCTGTAAAAGCTCCGCTAGGTCAAAGAATGCAAGCTGAGAACCGTTGCTGTACTGCTTGAATAAATTCGAGGCGTCCTCCAGCTCTTCATCCTCAAGTGAGTCGTTCTCATCCTCAGAGTCGCCAATACCAGAGTCACTTTCCGAGAGATGAAAGTCTAGTTCTTCTAGTGAAGCAAGCACTTGCTTGAGCTGAAGAAGACGCGAGAAGATTGGGTGAGAGCGGAGGAGATCGGGGTGCTGTGAGTAATGTTCGCTTGCCCGAAGATAGAAGTAAAAGGCGAGCGTCGTAGCATACGTGAGAAGTGCCTCTATCACAACACGCATAAGCGATTTGAACTGCATATGGGAGAAATGGTGAAGCGTACGGTTGTGCAGATGAGCCATCCCCAAGACTTGGGAATTTGGTTCAGTGGACGAAAGCCTACGCACCCTAAGTCAAAGTACGAGGGTAACAGTCAAGCTTTAAACGCACTCTTTGATTTTCTCCTGAGTGCGAACGACCTTGGCGGCGATGTCATCCCAGTCGTACGCTAAAGCAAGGGTCTCTGGGTTGGTCTTCTCTATATGTCTAAGGGCGGCATTCTTGTCGAGTGGTATAGGCCGCGTTGTGACTACCGAGGCAGGTTCAAGCAATGGGCTGCATACATCTCAGTCATCAAAGACAAACCAAAAAGAAAGAAACGTACTCTTCTGCTTCCTCTGCGTCTTCCCGAGCGATGTCTACTAGGCCGAAATCGTCATCCGCCATGGCATCGCGAGCCTTCACTTGGAGGCGCCTTGCTTCTTGCTCTTCTAGTTCGTTCGCCTCTTCGTCCTCCGAATCGAGCTCGGCCGCATTAGAAGAGTAATAGGCAGACTTTTTGTGACCCCAGCTTTCTTCTTCTTCTTCCTCCTCCTCCTCCTCCTCCTCCTCATCTTCGAACTCCGGTGGTGGTTTGGCTTTTGCCTTGCCCTTTCTGCTTGTGCGAACCTCTGGTCGCGGCTGGTTTTCTTCGTCATCTTGGCCCTCCTCTTCATATATGTCATCTGTGTCCCCATCGCTGTCTGAGGACTGAATCCCCTTCAACGCAAAAACGTCCTCCTCGCCCTCGTCCTCATCTTCACCGATGCCCTCACCTTCCAACAGGATACGGTCTTTGGACACATGAACTGATTGAGGGAGGAAGCATCTTTAAAAAATGCGGTCTTTCAGAAGAGAAGAACGCGCACACAGGTCTTCCTCATCCATAGGGATATCTGCCGACGTGTTCCACCGCTTTATTCTCGCATCGTTCTTATCGAGTGGACGCGGACCACGCCTTATATCCTTAGATTTTGAACTCCTCCTTCGGACCATGATGCAAAGATTAATGAAAGGGCAGCTTGAGAACGGGTTCCACCCAAAAAATCCCATTAAGTTACTAGACGCAAAATTACATAATCGTGATACCCCTTTCTCACAGAGCGTTCCCGCGTCGCGGTCATGTGATAACTCGATAACATCTCATCGTCACTTGTTTGGTCCTACCACCTCGGCTTTCGGGCAGCGTACCGCGCTGCAAGAGTACCGCGACCTCTCGCGGCGCGTGAGCTCTGCAATTCATTGAACTTGCGCTTAGCATAATGACGTGCTTCAGCATCGTCCACGAGTTCATCTACGAGTGTGCGCTTGCGTGCCGACCGCGGTAAACTATCCACACTTGGTCCACCAAACGGTGTGCTTGTCGGAACGATCGTGCCAATCTGTTGGACAGGTATTCAGCGAGAATATGTATATACAAACGGTTCTCAACGAATGCACAAACCGCAAAATGCTTTGGGAGGCCCTTAATGCCGCGTCCTTCGCCTGGATCCTTGCGGTAAAATCGCTTTGGATCGAGTTGATTGCGCAGACGCAGCGCCTCGTACTCTTTGTATAAACGGGGTAGATCTGCCTCGGCGGGTGCAGGGAGATCAAACCATTTCGGCCCAGCCGTTTTCTCTTTCAGCTTGTGGGTATGAGGGCGAAGATCGGTCTCTCGATTCGACTGGATATGGGGATGCGTACCGCTTTTTTCTCCTTTTTGGTCAGAGGCTTGCCAGATTTTATGAGCTCCGGAGGTGGAGCCGGAGGCGCTGGTACAGAGCGCGACGACGACGACTCAATTATACGCTCTGCATCCAGGTCCCGGATGGCTGATGGCGCGTCATATGGGGACTTGCCAAATGTAATATAGGATGGTGGAAGGGTGCCAGGGTCAAGTGGAGGGAGTCCTCTGAAGTGATATGAGAACACGAAGGCGGGGAAGAATAAGGCCAAAAAACACACTCCAACTCGGACTCCGGATCATTAAGTCGAATAACATCTTCTTCCAAGGCACCTCCATTCTGTGAGGGGATATTGTTGGCCGCCTTTTGAGCAATGCTCGCTCGCGCTTTTTCGAGGAGAGAGTCGAGGTACTCCTGTGATATTTCGTCCTCGTCCTCGTCTTCTGAGCTGTCCGCACCCCCTGATCCTGATCCTGATTCTGAATCCGAAGACGAAGAAAGGGAAGATGTAGATGAGCCAGAGGACGTGGACGACCTCGAAGAAGATTCGACGCGATCTAGTGATACGGCAGGATGCAGTCTGCCTTTTCCTTTTTGTAATACTGAGAGTGCCATGGACGAAGCAACCACGACGAGGAAGAATAACTGAGAATTTGCCGTAACCTCGGCCCGGCGTTTCCGTCTCGGCTCGGCTCGCGTCAATCTCGCGTCACAACTGCACTGCTCAAGCGACTGCTTCAACTGTTGTACTTGGACAACGCAGGGCTAACGC
This sequence comes from Lactarius akahatsu, assembly GCA_021524915.1. NCBI lineage: Eukaryota > Fungi > Basidiomycota > Agaricomycetes > Russulales > Russulaceae > Lactarius > Lactarius akahatsu. Next base: position 95,248 of record JAKELL010000039.1, read on the forward strand.
AGCTAACACAGGCAATGCAAGTCGCTTCCCGAGGATTCCGGAAGGCGCTGGCGCACTCACGAGCTCCCACCCGTTCATTCACTTATATTCGCAGTGCTCACACCGACAGCAACCCGCCGCCTAACCCCAGTACGACTTCTACCAGTCCCGGAAGCCACCACCCACTTCGGCTTTCGCACGGTTCCAGAAGAATCAAAAGAGGGCCTCGTGCGAGGCGTATTCGACACGGTCGCATCCAGCTATGACCTCATGAACGACGCCATGTCGCTCGGCGTGCACCGTCTCTGGAAGGACTCGTTCATCTCTCTTCTCCGCCCTGGCTCGAGGGGACCCATACGTTGCATTGACGTCGCGGGCGGGACGGGGGACATCGCGCTGCGCGTACTCGACCACGCGCGCGAAACGTACGGAGACCGTGAGACCCGTGTGGATGTGGTCGACATCAACGGGGAGATGCTCAAGGAGGGCCAAAAACGTCTCAAAAAGACGATGTACCACAACAGTGCGCGCGCTTTCCTCCGTTTTCCTCGTCTCTGGCTGACTCTCAAGCCGCTCCAGCGCCACAGATCGCATTCCTGGAAGCAAATGCCCAGGCACTGCCCACTGAGACGTTCCCCGACAACACATATGATGTTTACACTATTGCATTTGGGATCCGGAACGTCACTTCGATTCCAGATGTGCTCCGCGAAGCACACCGCGTGCTCAAGCCAGGGGGCACGTTTGCCTGCCTCGAGTTCAACAAAGTCACGAACCCCGTGCTCGCGCAGTATGTCTCGCCAGTCTGCCCTTCGATCAGTTTCTGACAGAGAGCGACCCAGGGTATACGACCAGTACTCGTTCTCGGTGATCCCGTTGTTGGGCACGATCCTCGCAGGCGACCGCGCGTCATACCAATACCTGGTTGAATCAATCCGGCGCTTCCCGAGCCAGGGTGATTTCGCCCAGATGATTGCTGACGCAGGTTTTGCCAATGGCGGGAACTTTGAAGGCGACGGTGGTGGGTGGCGGGACTTGTGGGGTGGCATCGCGTGCATACATACGGGAGTGAAACTCTGAGTAAGCTCACTGCATGTTGGGAGTGTGCCATATATCCGCTCAGCAGATCGTAAAATAGATTATGTCTGTGCACCATTCTCGGAATGGGCAATACATACGTTATAACTATGACAGCGGGCAGAGGGTACAGGCAAATCAAGACAACAGGGAAAACAAACGCGCACGTCGCGCAGTACGGAAATCGATTTTTGGGGGACACGGAATCAAATCTCGTTCGGCGTCACGAAGACAATTGTGCATTTCGAATGATTCGGCCCGTACTCTTCCTTGTGGTATCCGACCACTTCTGAACCGACCTGTGAGGTCAGGTTCCTCGCTAGCTGCATCAGGACTTCCGAGTTTGTCGTCCTCCCTAGCATGGCATTGTTTCTGTATGTGGTGTGGCCTTGGGCCTGCAACAAGCTTAAGCATACGAGATGGTCGAGGTCAGGAAGCAAACGCACCACAAATCGTGGTTCATAGACCACGTCCGGGTTGGCAGTGGTAGGGAATCCCATGGGATATGGACGAGGGTAATTTTGGGGCTCTGACGGATAGGCAGAAGATCCACCTGCAGGGGTCCCCGCATGGTGTATGTTTCCGAGATAATCCGACATGAGGATGGCAAATGAGTAAAGGGCAGTTGAAGCTGCAAGTGGTGCGTCACAGTAGAGGTGGACGGAAAGGGTCTGGGCATTGCCATACTGCCAGTGGATAGTCGATTTATATCGGTGACGCTGTAACTGTAGAATCAGAATGAAATATTTTTTTAGCTAACATTTCATCCAGCCCAATCGCAGGTCGGCAGATCCCACCAGATAATTTAGTCGTCGGTCCAAGTACAGGGACTCGGTGATACATGACAGAGCAACATCTCCGAGTCAATGCCACATTGTGCGTAAAACACGACTGGATGCACGGCCAACTGACCAATTGACGATGTACCGCAGAATGCCAGTTCTTCTGAGACAGTGCTTCGCTTGAGTTACGTACAACGACGCGATGGGATCTCGGTAAGGAGCCCAAGACAGTTTTTTTTGATCCTTGTACAGTACAGGACAGATTGGCACGTTCGCATATTCTTGACAACCGTTTGCAGGGACGGTCGGGCGTATTCTGTCATGTGTGGGATTTGTGAGACCATAAACCGTTAATTTGGACCATTACTCAATTTACTCATCACCACGAGGCAATGAGTTGCTACTAAAGCTTGGCTGAAGGAGTTGTCCGATGAGACGGTAAGTGCCAGTGGGATGGCCCCCCCATATGTCTGAGGCTAGAACCCAGTGAACTTGTAACTGTGAAACCTCCCTGGCACACAACCTCGTCCACACCAATTGAAAGTGCCTTACACCTGAGGGAGATATTGAAACAGTGAAACCTGCAATCCCCGAGTCCTGACATAGGCCTATAACATGGTTCAGGCACTCAAGCGCCCAATTTTTGTGTGCGAAGACTGTGCGAAGGTGGCACCAAAGGGGTCTCAATGGGTTGCCCGAAAAGTGCACTACCGCGGATTCCATTCCATGCGCTTCGGGGTACAGGTCCCTATGATCCAGTACACGGGCCATCCATACCACTATTAGCCATGGCACCACCGGGACTACCCACCCAGCGTCAAGGGAACTGGGAAATCTGGTCTCTTTGGGTTAGATACACAATAATAGAACAGGTGATTCGTGAGTGAACAGAGCGAAGGGGCTGAAGCAGATCTTCGGAAATTGGGCGTTTAAAGGGCGCTAATCATCATGACCGACTCGAGAATCGACCAGGGCATCGACTTCAAGATCGACTTTGTAAACATAACTGATATAAACCAGTCTTTTTTTTGCGCCTGGTCCAGAAATAGCCATAGGCCACCTTATTACAGAAGGTGAGGATTTTCTTCAAGACTGCGCTCTCTCAGAGTCACGGTGGTGGATGGCACTGGCATGAGAAAATCACACCACATTTAGATATGTACGGTACACGACCGCCGGGCCGGGCCACTGCCTGATGAGAAAAAGTACCTCATCGGTGATTAAATCCAGATTAAATCCGCACTCCCACCGTCACAAAACATTTGCATGTAGGCTCATACAGATCCACCCATCCCTCTTTCAACCGAGCTAACATCGTAACGGAATCGGCTGGCGCCGGGACCATAATGCATACGCCTCAGACGTGGATAATACTTTCCATAGCAGCCGCCATGAACTCTGATAAGACAAGAATGCATAATTCATGACGACGAAGGCTCCTGGGTGCGATCGAATGGCCTGGCCCTCCCTGTTTCACAAGCTATCCTCGCCCACCGCAACAGCCACTCCACTACAACTATTGAGAATTACTAGTACGGAACTCGCACGACGTGACACGCCAACGTAAGACTCGGAGTCGTATTTGGCAATCATCTGTGCGAATGGTCTACGTATTATCAGAGAAGGTATGAGGTCCATTGGCAATCCCACAAGGCATCAAGCTCAGGGCCCAAACATAAGGAAACTACGCATCGGCGTACTAGCCACCATACCTGGACCTTGTAAAATTTATTATGGGCCCCAAATTTCTGGAAGCCAGAAAGACGCCGAACACCTCGCGTACCCACCCCCGAAAGATGGCCCTTGTTTTCTCACTTCCAGTGGACAAGACCCTGAAGTCTCCATATACTTCTCGGGAGAAAGAAAGAAACCACTTAGCTAGCGACGTCCCGTCTCCACACTCCCGGACGCAAATTGTATCAGAAGCAAAACAACGCGCTTCTCCCGCACCTTATTAATTCCGCCCTATCCCCCTCACCTACATTTGTATTTTCACCTGATGCGGCACCCCCCAGGCACAGTGGTCTACACATCAGGAAGGGGCTCTCACGATGAGGTTTACCCGTATTCAAGCGCTCCCCGCTCCCCCCAGCGCGCCTCTGCGTCTATGGTACTGGACCATCTTTGCCTCACCACAGTGGGGATCGCAATAATAGATCGTGCTTCAGAGCTGAAGTAACGCAGTTCTCGAGACACAAAGTGCTTTATACATACACTAGGTTGTGCCACATGAGGTTCTGTACCCCAATGCGTACATCATTGATTTCAAGAAAGGAAAGAAATATTGCAATGGGTATGAGGCAAGCGTGTACTACAACAAGCGTAGACACAGCTATTTACCGTCCACGATGCGCTCAGAAAAACATTTTCAGGATTGTATAAACGATTTCAAATCGCCTGCTCGTGCGTACCCGCTCTCCAGAAGGCCAAACTAGCGGAAATCCTCGGGGCGTGAAAAAATCCCGATGTGGGAAAGCGGGCTGGTTGGCGGTTCATTTACTGTGATGTATCAGCATGCGTCAAATCGGCGCCAGCCATCAGGCCTCAGGATTCAGGGGCACTCTGGTCCTGACAGCAACTCCTTCCGCCGCTTGTGATCTCCCCTGCCCAACTTATGCGAGGAGAGTTCAATGGGCGATCATATGCAGTAAACCGACTCGCATCTGAAACATTTGAGCAATTTGGGTCACGCCTTGTGGTGTTGCCTACCCGGAATTTCATTTTACTGCATCCCACGCTGCGGCATTTCGCGGAAGATCAGAGAGCTTGCTGTCATCGAGTCGTAAGTACGCGTAAGTGCTTTAGGCATTATCTCTTTCAATCCGCATTTAGCTAGAGCTACTGGACACGAGGCCGATCTGAGCCTCTTGCACATAGCAACATCCGCACGGGCTGGCAAGTAGGTTAGCCCCAGCAGTAGCAATTGTCATCACGCTTGCATCGTTTACGCCCTACTTGACAGCGCGTTGATTGTCCGAGTCCTCGGAGTCGTTCGCAGTCTTCCTTTTGTCCATTCTTGGTCTGGGTCCTGTGAAATCGCAGAGTAAGTGGGCGTCGCTCCTTTTACCTATTTGACAACGGCGGTGTTTACGGAGATCGTTCGGGGTTTGCCAGTGGGAGGGCACCAAAGGTGATTGTCGCCATAGCCATACCCACGCCACATCATGATCAAGGGTTTCTTTGGGTAGTAGACATTGATATTACGTCGTGTCGCCGTGACGAAACCGCCGCAGCCCTATATGTATAATGGGAATGTGTAACTCGGAAGCGCTGTTCGGGTCAGGATGAGAAACCTCTACATCTGTGGTCAACCAGTCCGTACGGGAGGTCACGCGTTGTTTCTGGGTGGGGAGGGGTAGAACGGCCTTTGCACATCGTCGCGTCTGGCGTTGACTACGTTGACTTCCAAAAGCGCGTGGGACAGTTCCACGTACCGACCGAGTAAATGAGAAGCTTTGCCCCGAGGGCGGTAGTACAAGTATCTCCCCTTGGAGGGTAAAGTAGCCACCCAGAGCCTGAGAACTACGAGACATTTGACCTACTAGACAGGAAATGGCACGACAGCGCAGACAGACGGGACATACAATGACTATATTGCAGACTCCACCAGAGAATTTGATTATTTGCCGGGTGGGGGGATGCTGGGCACAAGTGCTTGCGCTTTGGTCAAGTCGAACTTGAACAAGGCCAACGGCCCTTGTTTACCCATGTTTATGTCGGCGGGTGAGGAAACACTCTCGGTACCTCGCTCACGAGTAACTTGAGTTCCGAACTTATATCAACTGACCGAACAAACTTTGAGTTTTTGGAATGTTCAAGTTCTATAAGGATATACCGATGACAGCTCTCCTGCTTATTCCCCTTCCTCATGCACCCTCCAAAGTACGTCCTGATGATGGTGAATGTCACGGATATTCCAATAGACAAGCCTGACTCATATCGCCTCCTCATACATTTCCATACCAAGGAAGAGGTATATCCTCAGCAAAGTGCTTGCACCCTTTGGTAACTTGTTCCCTTTCTCTTCAAGTAACGATTGGGAAGCCTTCGACAACTTGAAAGTGATATGTTTTGTTATTATTTGGATGCCTCTCCCCTGACTTGGCCTACGCTTATGCATATATGACGATGTATCATACTTTCGTCTCGACGGGCTATACACTTTCGACAGTTCTGCACGCCTGGAGTGTTTGTCTCGGAGATGAGATATCTGGCCCGTCACGGTCCTGCCTATCGTCGTGCAGTATGGGGGACTCCGGCTTCGCGAAGTAAGCTCGTCTTTCGATACTTGCACCGTAGACCTAGTTGACGATCATGCACAGAACTGACTCCGTCATCATGGCCTCGATGGCTTACGGTGTCAATTCGAGTTTGCTGACGGGGTGTGTTCTTTGTCTACGCTGATCAATAACCCGAAACTAACTTGAACAGCCTCCTCAGCCTCGCCTCGACTATTAGCGTGAAGATATTTCCGTTGCAATCTTGATATTTTCTTATTTTATGACCAGATCGTAGTTCCACCCTCTTCTATGATCTGGCTGGCATTTTATTGGTCGATGAGTAAATGTACGTTTACAATGGCCTCAGGCGCAGAGATGGTGAACTGACATTGTCTTATAGGCTATATAAACTCTGTGCTTGCCATGTGAGGTGTCCATTTGGTGTGTAATCGCGGGTTTGGCTGATGAACTGTGTTCACGTTCAGGTTGAATAGTCGGGACTACATCCGTGGCCGTCAGTCAACAACCGATAGGCAGGATAACGCATACAGCATTTCTTCCATCCGAGTTGCGCCATCGAATGAGGCCCGTGTCTCTTTCTCTGTGCAACATACGACCACATTGGGCTATGGACGAAACAAATCTGACCACGACGAAGAGCCGACTTTCGAAGTTCCCAAACCGGTATGAGACTTCACCTGTTCGCAACTCCCAGATTGATAATCATTCCGTCTCCATCCCCTTTCAGAGTCAAGTTTAAATGTCGAAATCGAGCGCATAGTGTCTTGGCACGCGACTCGGGGGAGGGTACTGCAGATTGTTATCATATAGGCAACCTTTGGACCTCTCGTTACCATCTTATTCCTGACGCAGTCGGCCTCTTCCTGTCGGTACCCAAGAAGCGAGCGATGTTACGAGTTGACCCGGATGTTCACCGACAATACGAATATTCCTACATTTGGTCTACAACGAACTTTCGAAGCCTCCTGGTGTCGTCCTCACTGTCCTGTCTGATATGCGCGAGTTTTACATCCGCGTTCTTGTCTCCGCGCCGACCAAGCGCAACTCTATCCACCCATATGTCTATACTCTCAGGACATTAGCAAGTCAATCCGGATATACCTTAGGTTCTCGTCTCAGACATTGAGGCCCGCCCTTATCACGCTCCTTCCACTGACTGTGCTATCGTCCTCTGTTGGTATCCTGAACCCGGGTTGTCCCGCTGATGCGAGACCTCTCTGGGTACAGCTCTTTTCTCGCGCAAAGGGCCGGTATCTCTTCCTAAAGCCCAGCGATCGCCCAGGGAAGCGCCCGGCTAGCGCCGCCTGCCTTAGTGCATGTGACAACACAAGGAGAAGGCTAGGTATTGGGCGTTGCCAGTGTGGGCGGATGCTTGACTTACAGTTTCAGACCCTCTGCAACACACTCCCATATCACAGCCTGAGTCATCAAAGCAACAGAGCGAATGGCTATTGCAGTGCAGGGATGTTCTGTACAAAACGCCTCCGCTGTGCTTCTGCTGGTGATCGGGTCCACCCAACCAATCTCTTCCATTTCCGTGCTCACGTCCTAGGGCTCTTCCACTTACAACTTCGACATGTGCATCCTATCTCCTCCTTCCAAGCACGTGTTTTTTGTCCTCATACCTCGAGGCACCACACACATTCGGTCTCGGCGATTATTCCCAGATAGATACTTTAGATGCAATCGTCACGTTCACAGGCGATACACGCCCCACTTACATCGCGATAGTCGTGGCCTTTCTTTTGTTTTTGTTCATTATTCCGCCTTATTTCTTGCTACGGTTTCTTGGTGCTAGAACTCGCGTGAGATTGCGGAGTAATGGGAGTCGCTGATCTGGCCTATTTGACAACGATGGTATTTACGAACGTCCCTCAATCACCGGGGCACCAGCACAGCATAATCATGAGGTTCCAGACATTGGCACTACGGTCGTTTCGCTGTGACGAAACCGCCGCAGCCCCGTGCGTATTATGCGAAGGCGCGAAGCGCAGTTCGGGTCAGGGCAAGCAACCTCCGCGTCTGTGGTCATCCAGTCTGCGCGGGCGGTCGCGCGTTGTTTCGCGGCGAGGAGGGGCAGAACGGCCCCTGCACGTCGGCACTGAGTTAACGAGTTCCGAAGGCGCGTGGGGCAATTCCACGTACCGATCGAGTAGATCGAGAAGCCTTGCCCCGGGGGGAGGTAGAGCACCTCCCCTTGGAGGGTGAAATAATCGCCCGGAGATGCTCCGCACAGGATACGTGCCCCAGGGGGGCATACGACCTCAACGCGAAGATCATAGAGATCAAAAGTTCCGTCTTCCCCATCGCCAGGCTGTTCGGTATAACTTGAAGCCATACTGGTGCTTGCGCTTGATGCCTGACGCTAGACGTCAGACAAAAGTCACAGCGCTGCACCGATCGCCCGATCGCGCGATGGCCGAAGCGTGCGAAAGTAAGAACAAAACGAGGTGCTCTAGAGAAGAGAAGAAGTGAAGTACAAAACTAGATGCATTGATATGCTACAGTCCTCAATCCGAAATGTTGGACAGGGAAAAACGCGACGATGTAGACAGACAGGGGCAGACAGCGACTAACAAACGACCTTCTATGCGACGTAAGCGAACGTGTCACGCGTGCCATCGACCCGCTCAATGTACTCCTTCTCTAGAAGTGTATCAATAGCCTACGTCCGGCAAGTCAGCTTCACTGCTCTCAGTAGCGAAAGCACGAGAAGGCAACAGACCTTCTTGATATCGGGGATCTTGGGCGTGAAACGCTGCGAAATCTGTGAGATAACTTCTTGGATGAGAGGTTGATTTTTCATCGTCTTCCGTGCTTTCATTATCCTGTGCGTGGTATATCAGTTCTACCCGGCATGCTTAACAATGCGGGAAAAACGACAGACCGGACAATGGTCGCCTGGAATAACATATTTACGATCCTCATCGACGGTCTTCAATACGTCGCTCGACTCTGCTTTAACCTCTGCCTTGATTGGTTGGTTCAGGTTCACGCGAATCTTCTTTGATTTGAAGTCTGTAGATTTCCGGTAAACGGATGTAAGCTGCAAGTCAAATTGAGGGGAAGCATACTCGGATTGAGATCATATTGATCCGTCTCTTCGCTGATCAGAATGCGTGACTTCACAAGAGGCTGGAGTACCTGCGTGAGCAGGTCCTTCCCAACGTTGGTTGCGGTGGCAAGCTCGTCGAGTGAAAGGGTGTCGTTATTGTTGTATTGCAATAGAACCGCCATCTGATACGCGCTTGTCATGAGGATATACTTCTGATTAAGGTAGTTGGTCCGCAGCTCGTTCTTAGAGTAATTCCACAGCCATGTAAGTTTGCGACCCGAGTGCTTCGTCTGGTAGTACTTTTGAAAGCGGTCATAGGTTACTTGAATGTCGGTGGGAACGATGAATCCATCCTTCGGTGGATTGAGCGGCCAGAAGTTTGTGCCTAGGACCATCACGCTGAAGTTGATGTCTACGTCGTTATGATTCTGCTCCATACGCTCTTTGAAAGAGTCCGTCAGATCTTTGCTGAGACTCATGTCTGTAGTATCAATGAGCGATCGCTCCGCACACGACAGGTGGAGAGGGCCCACCAGTAAACATGCGCTGGAGTTTGTTCGTGTACTCGAAACCGCAAGCCTCTTTCAGCTTCGAGATCATGCTCGCCTCGGCTTCGTCCGACGCAGATACACCATGAATCAGACGCTTCGAAAGCTTTGTCGAATAGAATGTTTGAAAAACGTCCTTCTCTTCGAGATACTTGAAAATAACCATCTGCAGAATGCGCTTTAGAAACCGCTTTGTAGCGCAGATAGGAGGACAACGTGCCACACGATTCAGTGCACCTTCGAGATCACCCTCCTCGGCCACCTTGTTGTTTTTCCGTAGCAACGCGTCCGCGTGTTTTGCAAGTAGTTCAGGGGACCTGCTCGATGATGTGCCGGTTGCGGCATTGCGGTTGACAAACTCTCGACAGGCCCTGTCCAAGCTTGCGACGAAGCCGGCTTCACCTTTGAAACTGCGGTTGACGGTGTCGGAAGACTTGGAGTGGACCTCAAGCAGGGCATCGACATATGCCTTTGGTTCTAATGCGTCTATCGCCGCGCTGTCCGTCCCCACAAGTTTAGCGACCGCCGCCAGACCTGTCCTCTTCACGTGTTCCTCAAATTTCCTCCGCAATGGCTCCAGACCCTCCGGGATGCGAGAGAGTAGGGAATACATACGTTGAAGATCTTCGTCCTTGTCGTAGTCCAGCAAACTTTGGAAGCTCTCCCACATGAGGTCTGCGTGCGCACGGACGAGGACATGTTCGCATTTATTGATAAGTAATTTGCGCGTGGTTGTGTGTAGATACCGCTCCACACGGTCTTCTTCCTCCTTCAGGCGCTCTTCAGCCTTCCTGAGGTAGTCCGACACGGTGTTCTCTGCAAGGAATGACTCAGACTCGTGCCTATAGTACGCCTCAGTAGCATTAAGGAAAGGGAACTCGAAGTGTTCTTTGTAATTGTCGAGTGAAGCTTTGTTCAAGTCGCTTTCATCGATGCCAAGAGAGACGAACGAATCCACAACCTTCTTTACCAGGCCCTGGTCGATCGTCTCGCCGTTCCGCTGGTGTTCGATGAGGCGCAAGATGGCGCCAGCGAGCTTTGATTGCTTTCCTTGTATATGCAGAAAGAAGTTTGCACGCCATTGCACGAGAGCAAGCTATAATATCCGCGTATAAGTCAACACAGAGACAGCAAAGGATAAACGCACAGTGTATACAGGATACACTCCTTTTCTGCCTTCATCGCGCTCTCTCTTCACCCAGTGCCGGTTCAGATATGTGAACAGACGGTTGATGTAATTCGCGCCAGTCGTGTATCGGTCCCATTCGCTGGCATAGTACTTCAGGAGCAACTCGTTCTGTAGTGAGTCCGAATTCTGCAAAAGGCGTCACGTATCGTCCTGTAGTCCCAACAGCATCGCTCACGTCTCTCAAATGTCGTAGATGCTGTACAAAGTAGCGGATCAGGTTGTTGTACAAATCGGATCCCATCAGATTGGCACCAGCTGAAGGAGGATGTCAGCACAAAGACAGGGACAATGAGGAGAAGCAGACATCGCCCGGCCGCAGACTGCTCCGACGAAGCATTACTGGGCATTTTTGATGATGTACAATAGTTGTAAGCGACAGTATATAAGCTCATGTACTTGGAATAGGACACGCCGGTCTGGAGCTTCGTCATGATATGGTCGACGCCTTCCTCGAGGAATTGCCATGTCGTAGCGAGGTCCGCCGTTGGTAATGGCATGGGATATTGACTGATAGCAGCCATGGGGATATAGTGTTTAGAAGGTTTGGGAGACGAGGCGGTGGTGATGGTCACGGGAAGAGGAGGCCCCGAGAGAACGATGACAGAGACCGGCAAGCTTGGTGGAGACTAACCTTTGATAGACGCCACTCCCCCGCTTTTCTGTTCTCATCTGCGACTTGGCTGACTCTCACCGAGCGATTTCGTAGAAATTCATATGGTTTTTTACACGTCGGTGCCTCCCGAGCCCCTAGGCACCCTTGAGTAAACCACCTGCCAGCAATTTTGGGCTCGTAATGGGAAATATATTCTGCACAGGGACTAAAATGGTTCCTCTCGTTGCTGGTGCTTTACGATCGGGGATCTTGGTGAGGCTGCAGCTACGGTAGTATGCTGACGGAAATGGCCCATAGGGCCATCTTAAGGACAGTCGATCTCTCTCCATGAAGCGCGACGAACGTTGTCCCCCTGTCCCCACCTTAGTCACCGCAGCTGGAAATCTATTGACAATGGCAAGGCGATGCCCCACACCATACTTTTCAATGGGCCAACCTATGTCAGACGCTCTCGAGTATGCGTCTCCGTACGTGCCTATCATCCAGCTATCACGACCAAGTTAGGGTCGTCGTCATCTACGGATCCGTTGCCATCACTTGTGTTGATATCGATAATTCAGTTGACTGTTCAGATGTTCCCGGAGAGCCATTCAAAGGTGTGATTTGAGTAACCCATAATTCAGAGTGCACAACTTTTTGGAGTGCTACTGTAGTAACTGTACAACTGTTTGTTATGGTAAATGAAGAGCGTGCCGTCATTTCCGCTGCAGCCACCATTGTCGTCGTTGCTGGGGTCTCACGCAGGTCGCATTGGCGGAGTGCTCCGGGCATCGTCGTGGGCGGCATGGTTAGGATCGGAGCGCCTCCGCGAGGCTGCGTCGCGGTCGTCACGATCAGGGTTGCGCGCGGCTGAATTACCCCCATCGCCGCGTGGCTATTGTCATCGCGTGCCGCCATTGCTACCGCAGTTGCAATGGGTCGTCATGATGGGGGTCTCATAATGGCTGGCGCCCCAGCAGCGGCAGCAGTGGGTGGCTGGGATCGTGGAGCGCCTCTGGCATCGGGGTCGTCACAGTCGGGGTTGTGCCCGGCTGTGCAGATCTGGACTTCAGGCCTTCAGGTGTTCATAACGTCTTCAAATCAAGGAGTGATAAATACATAAGAACGAGTAAATCACAAACATGTGCAAAGAGACAGACCCGAGTCTGTACATCGCAAACGCAAACATCGACAACGTTCAGATCAGACACTCACAACAGCCAGTACGATCTGTCGGATGTCCTTCACTCGCTCGCTCTTGCGCTCGCTCGGATCCTGCCCTTTTCATTGTCGCACATGAGGCGGACATCACCCAGGGCCCGCAGGCTGCACGCACCGCAGATTCACTGGAGGTCTTCATAAACGTAGATGGGAAGGGGGGCTCGCGTATTCGCGAGGGCTTGCTCAAGTGGGGGGGCAATGTACGTGGGGAACATGATGATGTGTGGGGTAGACAGGTATGTACGTCTTTCGTACCTGTTGAACGAATACCTCGCACCTGTACCCCGTGCAATTACTCACGTTGATTAAAGGCTCACACGGCTATCATGGTGCTACATCACGCTACATCACTGACATTACCGAGGCCATTGCTACCGCCGTCGCCGGGGGAGCCAATGTGGGCCTCGCGCACCCATAGCAACGACTACGTCACAGCTACGGGGGTGAGTGCTAATTCAACCTGCATGTAGCGATGATGGTGACCACGACGGGGACGGGTGATCACCCAGCAATGAGGTCAGTTATGCGACAACAGTCACGCGGCGGTCGCGCAAGCAGTGGCGACAACGACGACACAGCAACCACGATGACCGCTCAACTTTTGGGTTTTTGCAGATGCACTGAGACGAGAGCTCGAGGAGCATCCGGGTTGACTTATTCAGAAGGCGAGAATATTCCGAGAGTATAAGCGGGAACGAGGAAAGGCATATGAGTATAAAGGGTTGCGCTTGGTCGGCACGGAGACAAGAACATAGATTTGAAACTCGCAGTCTCGCGCACATCGGAAAGGACATTGAGGACAAGGAAGAGGTCCCAAAAGTTCGTTGTGACCATGTAGATCAAATGTAGGGATATTCGCATTACGGTCGAATGTCCGGATTAACTCATAACACCGCTCACTACTTGGGTATCGACAAGAACAGGCCGGGTGCGTCAGGAGTACAAGGGTAACGAGAGGTCCGGACTCCGAAGACTGCCTCTATGATAACAATCTGCCGTACCCTCCCCCGAGTCGCGCCATGATCGTTCCGAAACCCTATGCGCTCGATTCTGACCTTTGAGCTTAGCATTTTAAAGGGACGATTGTTGCATCCTGGAGATGAGATAAGTATCACGAGTTGCGAACGTTGTGAGGTATCATACCGGTTTCGGAACTTCGAAAGTCGGCCCTTCGTTAGGGTCGGATTTGTCCCGTCCATAGTCAAATGTGGTGGAACGGTGCACAGAGACACAGACAGCGGCCTCACTCAATTGCCCAACTCGGACGGAGGACAAGTGGTATGCGTTATCTGGATTGCTAGGGTCTGACCGGCCACGGATGTAGTCCCGACTATTCAACCTGGACGTAAACTCGGTCAGAAGTCAAACCCGTGATAACGCACCAAGTGGGCACCTCACATGGCAAGGAAAGAGTTTACGTAGCCTATTGGGACAATGTCAATTGACTATTTCGGCACCCGAGACGATTGTGAACGTACATTTACTCATCGCCCAGGAAAATACAACCCACACCAGAGAGGTGGGTGAAGTTACGAACTGGTCACAAAATAAGAAAGTCTCAAAAGGAAAAGATTGCAACGGAAATATCTCACGCAAATAGTCGTGGTGATACCTAGGATGCTGTTTCACTTAGTTTTGGGTCATTGATCAGCGGAGACGAGAAACACACCTCGTCAGCAAACCCGAATTGATACTGTAAGTCATCAAGGTCAGGATGATGGAATCAGTTCTGTGCATGAACGTCAGCTAAGGTCTACGGTATAAGTATCAAAAGACGAGCTTACTTCGCGAAGCCGGTCCTCCTACGGTAGAGAGACCAACACATCGATGCAGCAACCAAGCTGTCCCCTAAAGCGATTGAACCCATTGCTACATATGTCGGCCACTACTAAGCGTTAGCGTGCGTAAATGTGGTACAAGTCTAAGCTTACAACGAAGGAGTGAACACTGGCGAAATGCTTGAGAGCGAACCTAACGACGGGTTTCAATCTATTTGATACATCCAAGGAGGAACTTTACCTACTGCTTTGCGTTCAAATCTAGCCAACCAAGTTTTTAAAACAATTCACGAACGGAGCAGTGAATGCAAAGAAGGCAACTCACAAAGTCCGGCGCCTACAAAGACGCGGAGGAAGGAAATTACGGGTGTACCTCCCAGGGGGTAACAAGAGCACTTACCGCTACCAATGACGACTACCACCACCTGCGAAACCACATTCAGCGGTACTCTGGTAATCAACTACGATAGCTTACGATGAGGATCGGGCAGATAATACTTCGGCTCACTGGTAGAAAAGTAAGTTGGGAGTTGGGAGTACAGCAAACGACAATGAGAAAAATTTACCAACGTAGACTCGTCTAGCATAATAGCTACGCTGCGTCAGGACAAATAACAACTGAAGGGAATGTACAAACGACGAACAACTGCACGGAGTCGCCGATAATGACCTACAGTGATCGTCAGTATGCAGGTGAAAGGTTTCAGAAATGCATGATGTACACTGAGAATGACCTGAAGCTGCGTCAGGCGGAAAGAGCGTGCGTGGCTATAGAGGTAGTAAGATAGTTCTGGGTGACGTACGTTCATGGCCCTGAGGTACAGATCAGAAACGACTAAACTGCCCAAAAGTGGTCACTTACCACATACTATCCCCCAGGCTTTCGAGATTACCGAAATTCAGGACGAGATACCTACTAAAGTGAGTACATGGAGGGCAGTGTGCGTGTTGCCGTCTCACCAGTAGATCGCATAGGCGCACATAATTGTGTGCAAGGCGTCCATGAATCTAGTGAAAACATTGCAATCTGGGCGAACTGGAACTCGAGCATGATTACGCACGTTACGAATGCAACGAAAAACTTGAGTAGCTTTGAGTCTCTATTCCCATAGTTCCTGGGACGAATTAGTTCGTTGCAGCCGGTGCCAAGGACTAATTACCAGAAGTAGAGACATCTACGGGAACCGCGGATCTGGCAAGTCAGGGCGAGAAAGGAGAGTGCATTCACTCGAACTCACGTTTGCGCAATTGTCCAGCCAAAGAAGCTACAAGTTGAGCTCAGGAGAAATAGGTAAAGAAGCGCCTAAACGAAGACTCACATAGTACTGACAAGCAGCCCGACGAAAGCAGCCCCGAAGGAATCGCGGATGTCGACGATAGGATGGCTAAGCATGTCGTTGCAATCCAGCTAGTATCCTCGGCGTTGGGGGATATATAAAGCCCTGCCTGAATAAAGTTTGATCAGGTACATAGGAAAGACGGGGTAGGATGGGGTAGGATGGCATGAGATACTATAATTGAGGGCGGCGATCTTTTCATTATTGTTTTGGGTTTTGGTGGGTTTGGGTGGACGAAGTGAGATGGTATGGTCAAGAGATTTTCAGGGCCAGCTACATTTGGCCTGCTTTAGCGTTTCGATGCTTTTTTTTTTTTTTGGATCCGCGTTTTGATGCTTCGACGCATCTGCAAAAGTGGACCCTGTCAAAGCTGTCAGGGACCGGTTGCCGACTGTCGCCGACCGGTCCCTGACAGCTTTGACAGGGTCCACCCTTGCAGATGACCTTGGGCTCAGACCGTTTAGATGCTCAATCAAATACTCGACTAGATGTTCGCTGTATCAATTGAAAAACCTATCTGGCGCATGAGTTGCGGCGGCCTTGCATGGTATCCGAGTCCGAGTCGAGTCGGCCTATTGCAAAAAACTGGAGTCGATATAGTGACACGTGACAATTAGGAGCAGGCACCAGCTTCGGGCTAGTATCCTGAACCGCGAGGGTGTCGGAAGCTGCCTTGGTGTGTTGCACCACCGACCTCAGATCCTCATTGGGTTGAGGGCACCCTCTGCTTCGATCATAGTCTTCCAGTCTGATATTCCAATTGTCACCAGGTTCTGCGTGTCATCATGTCCTCTGCCCTGGGCCGAACCACTTCACGTCCGATTGGCTCCGTAATACCTAGGGGAAGCCACTAGACGCTCGAAGAAAGGCGTGTGGGCATAAAGAGTTGTCTTGGGCCGTCTTCTCCTACTTGTGTCGTCACATGCTAGTGCAGCTTGGTCGGCGCGAGGACAAGAACGTGGATGTAAGACTCGCGCACATCAGAAAGGACATTGAGGACGACACCAGGAGGCCTCGAAAGTTCGTTGTAGACCAAATGTAGGAATATTCGAATTGTCGTTGAACATCCGGGTCAACTCGTAACACCGCTCACTACTTGGGTACCGACAGGAAGAGGTCGACTGCGTCAGGAATAAAATGGTAACGAGAGGTCCAAAGGTTGCCTATATGATAACAATCTGCAGTACCCTCCCCCGAGTCTCATGACCGTGCCAAGATACTATGTGCTCGATTTCAACATTTAAGCTTGACTCTGAAAGGGGATGGTCCGGGCAACCTGGAGATGAAATGATTATCAATCTGGGAGTCGCGAGCAGGTGGTGTCTCATACCGGTTTGGGAACTCCGAAAGTCGGCTCTTCGTCGTGGTCAGATTTGTTTCGTCCATAGTCCAGTGTACTCAATGGCCCGGGCCCAACTCGGATGGAAGAAATGTTGTATGCATTATCCTGCCTATCGGTGGTTGACTGGCGGCCACGGACGTAGTCCCGACTATTCAACCTGAACGTGGACACAGTCATCAGCCAAACTCGCGATTACACACCAAATGGACACCTCACATGGCAAGTAAAGAGTTTACATAGCCTATAGGACAATGTCAGTTCACCATCTCTGCGCCTGAGGCTATTGTAAACGTACATTTACTCATCGCCCAGATAAATGCCAGCCAGATCATAGAAGAGGGTGAAACTACGATCTGGTCATAAAATAAGAAAAATCAAATGGGAAAGATTGCAACGGAAATATCTCACGCTAATAGTCGAGGCGAGGCTGAGGAGGCTGTTCAAGTTAGTTTCGGGTTATTGATCAGCGTAGACAAAGAACACACCCTGTCAGCAAACCCGAATTGACACTGTAAGCCATCGAGGTCATGATGACGGAATCAGTTCTGTGCATGATCGTCAACTAGGTCTACGGTGCAAGTATCGAAGATGAGCTTACTTCGCGAAGCCGGTCCTCCTACGGTAGAGAGACCAACACATCGACGTAGCGACCAAGGTGTCCCCCACAGTGGCTGAGCTCAACGCTACATATGACATCCACTATTAAGCCGTTAGCGTGCGTGATGGGGTAGGTGTAGCTCTGATGAACACACAGTTGAGGCGTGAAAATCGGAGAATCGCTTGAGGGCAATCCTAAAAACGGGTTTCAATTTATTGATACACCCAAGGAAGAAGTATACCTACTGTTTTGCGAGAAAAACTGACAAGCGAAGTTTGAAATTCATTCCTGAACGAAACGATGAACGCAAAGCAGCCAACTCACAATTTGCGAAGACTACAAACACACGAATGAAAACAATTACGGATGTACCTTCCAGGGGACGACGAGAGCACCTACAGCCTGTGATAGCCACTGACACCACCTACGAACACACATTCAGAGGTGCATCGGTAAGTCAACTACGATAACTTGAACTTACGATGACGATCGGGCAGATGAGACTTTGGCTCACTGGTAGTGAATCAAGTTGTGGCTTGGAAGTACAGTAAACGACAAAGGAAAAAACCCACGAATGTAAACTCGCCTTGCATAATAGCTGCGCTGGGTTAGGACAAACAGTAAGTTGGGGACGGTGTACAAACGACGAACAGTTGGACGGAAATGAGGATGACAGTCTACACTGATCATCAAGTAGGTGAAAATTTTCCCAATGCATAACGTACACTGAGAACGATCTGAAGCTGCATCAGGCGGACGTAGCGTGAGTGGCTATGGAGGTAAGATAGTCAGGGTGACGTACGTTCATGGCCCTGAGGTACAGATCAGAAACGACTAAACTGTTCCAAAGTGGTCACTCACCACATACCGTACTGCAGGTCTTCGGGATTGCCGAAATTCACGATGAGGTACCTACTATAGTGAGCATATGGAGGACAGACAGTGCATTGCCGTCTCACCAGTAGATCGCATAGGCGCACATAATTGTGTGTAATACATCGATGAATCTAGTGAAAACATTGCAACTTGGGCGGACTGGAACTTGAACAAGATTACGCACGTTACGAATGCAACGAAGAACTGGAGTGCCTTTGGATCTCTATTCCGATAGTTCCTGGGACGAGTAAGTTTGCTGGATTCGGAGACAACTCGAAGAACTAGGTACCAGAAATATATACATCTACAAGAGACAGCGAAGTTGGCCAGTAAGTGCAAGAAAAGAGAATGCGTTCACTCGAACTCACATCTGCGCAAATGTCAAACCAAGGAGCCTACAAGTTCAATAGCTCGAAAGGAAATCGCGGTCAAGAAGCGCCGAAGGGAAGACTCACGTAGTACTGACGAGCAGCCCGACAAATGCAGCGCCAAAGGAATTGCGGATGTCGACGACAGGCGAACCAGGCATGTTGATGGGATCAAGCTAGGCTGTGTTCGTGGGGGATACTATATATGTGCCCGCCGCCTCATCGGTAGTGAGGACTAGAAGACATAGGAATAGGAACGAGATACTAGGTTGGGCCGCCACGGGCGAATGTGAGATGAGAGCGTCGCATTCGAAATTTTTGGATGATAGCGATCGTTTCATCATTTCCGAACTTTATCGGTAGAAATGCGTCCTGCAAGGCGTCCTAGACGTACAGTATTGGGAAGGGTTTGTCCCGACATAACTTGAACCGAAATTACCATCAAATTACAGCACTCCTGACCAGGGCCCATAGATAGGGAAGAGGGTCACATGTGGGAAAAATAGTGATGAGATGGTGGACACGACGGGTCAGCATATTTCTGATCGACGGTAGTAGGACTCGGTCAAGAGTGCGGCAATGTAAGATCCACCGACGAAAGTTCGTTCACTGGATCACTACGACCACTTCTTTCTCCTTCCCGTAGACTCAGCATGTCCTCAGTTCTTTCAACAACTCTGCCTTCTGATCTCTCAAAACTGAATGTCTCTCAGCTGAAAGCCATTTGCAAGGAGCGACGAATTGTCGGGTATTCAAAACTTGGAAAAGCTGCACTTATACGCAAACTTGCCGATCTTGTTCCATATGCTCCGCCTTCAACTTTAACGCAGAAAACATCACCTGATTCTGAAACTGGTTCTCTTTCTCTTTTTGTTAGAGTCCGACTTGTTCCGTGCTGATGGTGACCCTCGTGTTGGCAGCAACCCAAGTGGCTATGGGTATGCCGGCTCACCCAGTAATGCGTCTCGGAACAGCTCGGAGCTCTGCTCCTTCCAACGCGCATATATTTTCGGGTGCTGCGGCCACTCAGATGCCGACCATCAATCCCACATCACAGCCGCCGTCTGACATGCCGCAGATAGCGTCAACGAAAAAAATTTGTGCGCCACCGGCGTTTACTGCCCAGGGGAACATCTCGAAGCGGCTACCCTCCGAGTCCGAGACAGCCACGCCGCTGGCGAAGAAACAGAAGGTCGTCGGATTCTCAGCAGGCCACTTTTTCTTCGTCAGCGGCGGGGGGTTCCACTTCCATATCTGATTTCGTGCCTACCAGCCATCTCCTTTCCCTCGCTGTTCCTGTCCCTCCTGTCTCCTACGGTCTTTCTCTGTCACAGCCTAAGCTAGCAGGTACTCGGCGCCTCGTTCGAACGCAACCTATGGGTACTACTACATCTGGTAAACGTTTCAAGCCCTTGGAAATAATGCGGCCGTCCGCAGCGATGTCAGGTGACATGAAAAATGCACAAATGGCGCACAATTTGCATGGTGATGAAGGTGCTAGAACTAAGGCACCACATACCGCCATCAGGCACTGGTACTTAGACTTTCCACCAATGGCTCCCTTGGCGTTGTCTCCCATCACGCTCCCGCCTTCTCTATCCGAGCGGAAACTCGTTCAACGCTGGGCTATCATTCTCAGTGGTCTGTCGGAAGAAGAACGGTTCCGATGCTGCTTCGTCTCTAAACTCATTCGGTACGCTGGTATGTACTGCTTGCTTCAGACCCTTGGATGTATGCGCACACACAACTTCGACAGTCTACTCATCGGCCTACTATCTGCTCTGCAAAGACTTCTCTGGGCAGCGCCTATTCCTTGTGCTGCAGCAGTATGGCCCATCTTCGCTTATGATGAACTTTTGGCCTTATCTTCGGCAGCGGGAACATGAGATCTTAGAACGCAAAAACGCGGTGATGAGATCCTTCCTCTTGCCAGCATTTCGGGGTCCTGGTGTCCTCATTTCTGCGCGTCTTTGGGCAAGTCCGGACAACGAGAAGCAGCTTACAGTGGCCCTGCGGTTCGGCGTTTCGTCCTGTTCTCGTATATCATGTCAACGAGACCTCAGGTTCCTGTTGACTCGGCTCTGGTTTGGGCTGTCGTGTGCGAAAAGTGTTCAGACAAACTGGCTCTATGACGTCGTGACGGATGTTGAAGAGACAGTCAAGGGTGAGATATGGTATGTGACTACACGGAACTCCCGATCGGGGTACCTGCAGGCGTTTCAAGTTCTCGAAGCCACGTGCGAGGTCCTCGGTGTCGTGGAAGGCGCCCGTAGCGACGACTTTCTACGCGCGGACTGGGCGGCGTACGTACAGCGACGTAAGGAGAACCCTGACAACGGGTCGCCATTCTACGAGGCCATGCGATGGGCCGATCACGCAGAATACGAGCGAGGCATCAGCAGGCACTGGCTTCGCCGCACGGCTCAGATGGGTGCGCAGGGCGCTGCCCTGCGCACGATCGCAGAGCGCTACACGCTAGCATGCGTCGTTGGAAATAGGCAAGCAACAGGGTTCACACGCGCCATCTCTGAGCGGACGACTAACGCGGAGGAGCAGCTTGAGCGGAAGCTGGATGTCCGCTCCGCAAATGGCACAAGAGTTTGCGGGACTGGCCCAGTGCGGGACGCCGTTGGTGCCTGCCAAGGCGGTTTCACACCTCAGCCTATTCTTACCTGCGCAAGTGTTCTCCGCGTGATGTCCTGCCTCACTTCTGAACTGACGTTCATTTGCACTCAGGCACCATCATGTTGAAAGCGTTCATTTGACTGCCACAGGCAGGGGCCTGCTGCATCAGGCGCTCGCGGTCGTGCAAACCCCCGCGAGAGAGTACTACATTCTGAGAGATAATGGCATGGAGGTAGGTTGTGAGGAGGATGGCGTGGCCAGGGTTTGGATGCGAATTCTAGGTTGCAACTCTCGCGGTGAGCCGGTCGAACGAGCAGGGGTGAGTTTCGAGGAGTTGAGGGCATACATTCAAGACCTGTAACTCGCTACGCGAAAAATTCAAAGATTTCGGCTTGTTGTCCCCTGGCGCTGCAGTCCCTTACATGGAATAGTTTATATGGTCTACACACCAGCTAAATACATATTCTTAGTTCCTCTCATGAAGACCCTCCGGAAGCCCCAAAGACACCTTTGCTCGCCGACAGTTCGGCACCGAGTTTATACCCCAGAACCTAATACCGGTGAATCTCACCTCATCAGGTCCAGAAGAAAAGGGCTCACCTTATCCCAGTCGAGCTTCTGCCTAGTCAGTGGCAGTGCTCGTCTGAGCCCCTTGAAAGTTTTCTCGCCCATCTCATGATACGTGTCCCCTAACGACTCCTGGTATGCACGTTCTTGGTCCGCGATAAGAGTGAGCACTTTCTTCGAGGATACACTGGGGGAGGACGCGGTAACTGAGGCCGGGAGCACTATCGACGCGTTGTGCTTTGTTTCAAGTTGCACCTGCACGATAAGCGTATGACGTGAGTACATCATCGTGTGCGAAGAAAGCTGAAGAGCGCTACATTTCCCTGCTCGTAGTAGTGTACATTGACTAGGATCCTCCCTGTGATTTTCCGCTCGTCGAGGTCGACGATGTATTCTGAACGCCATCGTCCTGACCTGCGGGATCGCCGCAAATCAGTCACCCAGATCATGTTGGTTGAAGTGGCGCGAGCTCACCAAAAATTCACTGGATTGTATTTATTTGCTACGATCTGGACAGTAAAGCGCGTCGCATTATTGGGCGTAGCGAAGACAGACGCCGTCCCGTCGTTGAAATGTGAAGAGAGGTACTGCAGCGTAGATGCTTCCAAGGCAGATCTGAGAAGGAATAAGAAACAAACAATTCACAGATTTTCAGCGCGGAAAGAGTACCGGAAAGGTTCTGAGGCCTCCTCGGGTTCGTGCGGCTGCGGGTCGGAAGCTTCCTACGGAGCAAGCGGGGAGTAGGTATGGAGCAAGTAGGGAGGCACGAGACGTACCAGGGACAGATGATCAAATAAGAAGCTTTCTTTTGACCTCGGATCCAGAAAACGATCCTGCTCTCCGGGTATTTGTGCTGTTGCACTCACAATAGACTGCGTACATCACGCAATAGTCGAGGGTGGTCAAGTCTGAGTGTAAGGTAGCTCACAGTGTGCCCAGCGCCGGGAACCTCCGCCACGGTAAATTGTTCGAGGTTATATTGCTGTAGCGCTGGCAGAACCCCTGCTTCGAGACTCTCATCATCCCCGACGAGTGTGCGTACATCTGCACAAATCGGAGGGGTATCAGTGGTGTGATCTTGACATCGGGCGAAAGCAATGAAGGGACCATTTAGTACATCGTTAATTTCTCCTGGAGGCGACTGTAAAAGAAATTGCGAAACGGCTTGGACGCGCTCTTCTGTGCTCATCGACGCCATGGTTGGGTCAAGCGTTAGAGTGAGAGTGAGGATAGTTAACTGATAGTTATCACAGGCTGAGCGGGCCGCCTTGCCTAGGCTTCATCATGATCAGTGCAGTGCGTGTCCCGTGTATTGTCACCGGAAACCGATACCCAGCCCAGCATGCCGAGCTTTTTTTCAAAGTTTGCATCTCGTGCAGCCCGTGAGTCCAGCTCTATCGATGTTACCCCTGCCTTGGAACCATCAATGGCTGCGACAAGGGCTGCGATTCCTTTGGCCGATCCCCAATCTCCCATGACTGCAAGCGGTTCGGCACCTCCCTTGGAGCCGTACAATCCTTCTCCAGAGCCATCGCACGAAGTTTCAAGCCCTATACCTTTCCGAAATCCTTCAGAACCCGATATTTTTCAGATTTTAGGGTCTCCAGGGCCGTACAGTTCATCCTCGTTCCACTCAACGTCAAGTCTTATACCCTCTGATGCGCCTTCTGAGGCCGATTCATTCCAGTCGCCCGGCCTACTAGGGTCTTATCATACACCCGCAGCCCAATCGAGCTCAAGCGTCGCATCTTCTGATATATCGACCGAGTCCGAATCTTCCGAATCCTCGAACCGATATACCCCATCTCGCGCGGACGTCATCGCCACCCGCAGCATCTTCCTCCGTCACTTCCCTTCGGAACTCGTGGATATAATTCTAGCCGCTGCGGACTACTACCCGCACGCCATCTTTGCCATGCCAACGCGTCACTTTAACCATCCCCTCGCAGTCCGAGAAGGGCGCTTCCAGACTATGCTCACCTCACCCATCGTGGACTCCGAATTCATATCGCACGTCGTCATTCGGACGGAGAGCCACGACCAAGGTTGGAGTAGCTATCCGAGAGACCAAGGGTCGTTCAATAATTCGTGGACCTGGCTCGAGTTGGCTATCGTCCGAAACCCAACTGAGAGCGCCCCAACGGAAACTCCTCCCAATTGGAGGATATATACCAACTTGCATGCGTCAAGAACCTGGCAGACCAATGAAGTTGTTCTGGACAAGAGTAATGAAATCATCGGCGCACTCAGACCGGGGGATTCGTTGGCTATATGGGCGGAAGCTAGGTTAGTGCCCGGACATTAGTCTGTGAGCGACTCTAAGACCTACTAATCACCCAGGTTTCCCGGATGGGTGAACATGGTACGGTCGGCGAAGATTGAGGTGGTCTACCGGCTTTAGCAGCCGATCTCGTCCGAGTTAAGCTTTTACTCTTGGTTATACTCTCCCCACTGGGACCATCGTACAAATATTCGGAACATGTTGATTGCCTGCTCCAGTGCTAATATTTACCCCGTTTTTACATTCTCGTGGCACTGTTACAATCTTGTATCCACAAAATTTGTGGTTATGATATCCTCTGTCGGTGGCTGTGATCTGGATTCTATGTCAATGGAACATCGGGGTCAATGGGCCAAACGGCTCTGACAACTGCATTTCTGACCAAATCACTTCAGAATTTTTGTAATATCCAGTCTATAGCTCTTGTGAATGTCTCTTCAAAAATTTATGGAGGTGCGATAAATAAATGCTGCAGTAGACTTGTTTTTCGAAAAAAAAATTAGGCAAAAACTGAAATTTGATGAGCAAAGACCGATGGGAAATGCTCATACTTTGGCCTAGTTTTTCTGGCCATATACAAATTACATGCTATATAATGAACTCCAGATAGTTATTTCAGAGGTAGGAATGTGGAGTTGCAGGATGTCCGCTGAAGAACGCTGAACAGGTCAAGATTCCGTGCTCCATGGGTCACATCACGCCTGTCAGATTGGAACCGAAAGTGTGCGGGCCAATGAATGACAGCAATCAGTGCCTCTCTCTCCTCTTGCCGTGACTGGTTTACAGCTGATAGGGACCCTTTTCACTGATCCCTCCATCGCACTGTTCAGTGTCCCCCGATAACAGTTCTGAAGTAACAATTTGGTAGCTTACTTGTACAGCTAAAGGTTTGCCTGTTTAAATTGGCTGATCATCCATTTAAACAAGTTCCCGAAGGTCAAAACATTTGAGTGGTCCATTGACCATGACTGTATAGACGGAAGATGCCGACTCCGAGTCGATGTCGATACGTGCTGAGCGCGCTGAACTTTGGCTTGTTCTGCTGACACGTGCACCACGAACGCTTCCCAAATTTCAGCCTTCTACTGCTGTGTAGATTGAGCATCTCGCTTTAGAATGTTCACTCAGGCATGGGCCATCTTAATTTGAGGTGACTCTTACACAGAATGGATACCAACTCCTTGATTGGGTAAAATCGCATCGCTCTTGGAAGTCATGATACTCTCTCAGCTTGTCGGGCGTGTCAGGAACCACCCTTCGTTCTCACTCCTACCAACCACATTTCTATCACCTTCAAGACACGCAACGCCTGCAACCCCACCGCTATTCGGCTATTGGCATCAGTATGCTTCCAAGTTCACTTACCTCCCTTTTCGGGACAATTATCTTGGCGGTACCCGCGTTTTCGGCTAACGCAACAGACTGGAGCACTCGATCCATCTATCAGGTAACCCGCCGCCGCCCTCAGATCCGTACACGTCTGACAGCAGGATCCAGTTGGTCACAGACCGGTTCGCGACCCCAAATGACTCGACTGTCCCTTGTGACGCCGGAGCGCGCAAGTATTGCGGGGGTTCTTGGAGTGGCATCACGAAACATTTGGACTACATTCAAAGCATGGGATTCGATGCTGTGTGGATCTCTCCAGTCTCCACTAATCTCGAAGGTACGACTTCCCAGGGCGAGGCGTTCCACGGGTGTGTAGTTCCCGCTGGTTGTCCGGATGTACCAACTCACTACCGTTGCTGCAGATATTGGAGTACAGACCTCTACTCCCTGAACCCCCATTTTGGCACCGCCGATGATCTACGAGCTCTCAGCGCGGCTCTTCATAAGCGCGGCATGTACATCATGTTGGACGTTGTCGTGAACCACTTGGCCGCTCCGGGCCCTAAATTCGATTTCACCGACTTTCCCAAACCGTTCGACGACGAGACCTACTTTCATAGGCGATGCTTCGTCGCTGATTCCACAGATACCGGAAATCAGACGACTGTGGAACAGTGCTGGCTCGGAGACTCAAAGCTACCTTTGCCAGATCTCAACACGGAGAATCCATTCGTCGTTGAGAAGTTGATTGATTGGATACCCAAGCTTGTACAGGACTATGGTGTTGATGGACTGCGCATTGATACAGCCAAACACATTCGCAAGGATTTCTGGCCGGAGTTTGTCAAATCAGCGGGTGTATATACACTCGGCGAGATACTCGCCAACGATACCAGCTACGCAGCTCAGTACACCGGTGAGGACCGTTCTTTACTGGGATATCCGTCTCAAACAACATTTGTGTTTCCTAGATGTTTTCGACGCCATCCTTGACTATCCGAACTACTTCCAATTGAGGAACGCCTTCCTCAATCCTCAAGGACAGTTCTCGTCGGTTGTGAGCTCCATGAACCGTTCGCAACAGACGTACAAGAACGGCCTTTTTCGCACGGCATCATTTGTCGAGAACCATGATCAGCCGCGTTTGGCCTCCTTAACCAAAGATCCTGGGGTACATTTTGCTTGCGATTTCCGTGTCCCTTTGTGTAGAAGTAATGTCTGATGTCGCTGGTAGCTCATTCGTAACGCCATGGCCTTCCCATTTGTCCACGATGGCGTCCCGATCGTCTATTATGGTGGGTTATTACACCTCCCCATCTAAGCACCGATTCTAACTACGGCTCCAGGTCAAGAACAAGGGTACCAAGGAGGGGCGGACCCATACAATCGTGAAGCGTGAGCGATGACGCGTCTCGTCTCTACCCGTTCTTCTCTGAATCTTCTTCGGTTGCAGTCTTTGGTTCACGGCCTATCAGCAAGAAAAACCCTTGGTCCAGCAATTCAGAATACTAAACGCCGCGCGGAAGGAAGCCATTGAGTATTTACCCAGTTTCCTCACAACTCCCGTACGCCCGGAATTGTTCCGACCGCGCTTCCTCCCTAATTGTGGTACAGATGAAGTTTCTCTTCGATCGAAGACCATTCCATGGTGGTATCCAAACCGCCAATGCTCGCGCTTTTCACAAACATCGGCAGCGAGAGCCCGCACGGCCTCACCTGGCACGCAGACGCCGTCTTCCAACCTAACGAACAGCTGGTGGATGTCTTGACCTGCACCAAGGTAGCGGCGGACGCACAGGGGGGCGTGACAATTCCCTGCCTGTACGGCATGCCCCAGGTGCTCATGCCCGCTGTAGCACTTCGACAGGGCGGTACTGTGTGTCCAGGGATCGCTACAGGTACATTGGCAAAGAGCGCAGGGTTACCCGAAGTTCGTGTTACATGGGCAGTTGTCGTGGTGAGCACACTGTTCTTCGTAGCGTGCAGGGGTCGTTGGATGTGGTAGGGGTCGCAGTCCTCGCGTTGTATTTCTCGGCCTCTGCCAAAGATGATAATGGCATGGAAGTTGGTCTCTTCGTTAAGCGCAGCAGGGAGACAGTCAGATAAGCAGCATATAGTGATTCGGCGAAGTATTGTACGCTCAACACTTCAACGTAAAATAAATATACCCCCCCGCGATCGAACTCACACATATCGATTATCATATACAGGCTGCACGAGCCTAAGTTGCGCCGGTGAGCATTGACTTGCCTCGCACCGACTGTTCACTCTAGGTCCATTTTAAACGTGAATTCATGGAATGCCAGACAAGTCGACCACAGTCAATACTAAGGGCCTTGCTAAGGGCGCAGCATTTTGTGAGCTCGAAAAAAGATGAGGTCCGGACCAATAGACAACGGAAGTCGTCACTCGCAACCAAGAGTGCAACCCTCCTCTCCAGCCCCCTTCGTTTGATTGAAATTATTCCCAGCCTGCCAGTGGATAACACCCTTGACAACTGCGGCCACTGTGGGACCATTCGGGATTCCACAGCGTGAGTTCAAAGTTGGGCATTACAGTATCGCGTTATCCGAGTCTGAATCGCACGGACAGCTCGTGGTCACCTAGACGCTCGAACCGCGCGTTCACTCTATCCCCCATCACACTAACCTCCAAAACACTCTTCTATCCAGTATGGCTGCCGCACAAGATTTGGAACACGAGCAAATGTCTTCAAATTCGTGCGTTAGATGGCCATTATCCCGTGCTTACTTGATAGTAACCCACTACTCCAGCTGGGGTCCCTCACCATCGCGAAATCCAGGAAGAGGGTGAGTCAATCCCCTTTCTTGTCTTCCGATACTCGGTCAAGAACTACTCTTGGACAGCCCTCGAGACGCTGAGTCGCAGGGAGGCCCGTCCCAGCACCGTGTTGAGGTGACGGGTACGTACTTGAATCAAAACCCGTTGATTCTCCGATAGTATTATAATATCTTCTTTAGTCCTCCGGGCACACAATGTTCCTCGTCTCAAGAATGTTTTTGGCCTAAAGTTCTTTGTTACCGTCACCAGTCAGGCGATAGAAAAGAAGACACCAAGTGTTCCGGCCAAGAGGCGGACCGTGAGGTGGGGCGAGAGTCTTAGTGCATTGTGAGCCATCCAAGTCCCTTTTAATCCTCTTCCTCGGCTGAGTCTGTTCAGCATTCTACAGCCGTCTACACCTCTTATACTACGTCTTTATGCGGAACGGTTTGCACGTCGAGATATCCTTATCGGAGCGCAAGAGATGATACCTGTCGAATCCCAAACCGGTTCGTTTCTTATTAGAAACCTCGCTCGTTCGACTCCCTAACACCTTGGGTGATAGACATACCTTGTGTCCTCACCAATGGCGATGGACAGGCTGGAGAGTCGGTCACGCTTTACTTGACAGTTATTGTGTCACCGAACACAACTTCCGATCCGATCTTGCCCATCAACACCCCCCTTATCCAATCAACCACAGTCAATGACTCGCCTTCTGGAGAGGCTGAGAAGCCCTCTATGGTCCAGGAGTCCACGAATCCCACTCGATCCACCATCACCACCGGCCCTGAAATTCTCTCACTTCCTACCGATCGCCTTCCCAGCAGCGAGATGAGCGCCCCTATCCCGCCAGCGGCCGATCGACGGGGAGTGTCACCTGCCGAGAGTGCTCTCCATGGCACCGACGAAGCTATAGCGACAATCAATCTCTCGAATAAATGGGAGGGTGCTCTCGGGAGGATCCAGTGGGTGATGGATACTGTGAGCCCGGTTGCAGGAGTGCGTTATATCGTCCGTCCTTTTTGTCAATCCTCAACCGAGCCGAATTTTGTCTTCAGCTTCACCCGTATGCAAAAATGGCATATGGCCTACTTTTTGCGATCCCCAAGGTGATCTGTTTGCGCTATTGTTGAATTGAAATACTCATGCACTGTTTATATCGGCGCTAGACCCTCCTAGAACAGTTTCAACGCGACGACAACATCGGAACCTTGCTTGTCGCCATGCACGATGCGTTTGACTTTGCAAACCAGGAAGACCGTTTCAAAGCGATCGGACATGATTCGAGGCAGGCACAAATCCTTACGCTCATGTTGCAACATGTCTGTAATTGCTGTGACTTTATTCGGTCATACGCAAAGGATTCGCAACTATGTACGTAATCTTTGCCCATTTCAGTGGCCGACGTAAACATGCGGTTTTCAGGGAAGCGAATATTGAAGAATACAGGCAGCCAAGTCGACAAAAAAATCGAGGACTTCCGCGCCACGCTTCTCAAACACCAAAAGGCTTTCTTGGATGAGGCTAACATCACCACAGAGATAACCGCACTCCAAATTCTGGACGACGTGGGAATCATCTCGAGTCAGCTCGACGGGATGGCTACCCAGCTGAAGTGGGTGTCTAACCAAGTCTCAGACGCTGGTACGTAGTTAGGGTACCTTCAGGGTTATCTGTCTAAGGATTGCCACAGAGCTAGATGCAAAAATCAGAGAAATACCATACGGGACAGGTTCGCGATTCATACCCGACAAGGGCTGTCTTACGGGAACTCGCGCGGCGTTCCTGGACTTCATTGACAATTGGGTGAACGGTCCCGCTTCGGAGCGTTGTTTCGTTCTTTTCGGGCAAGCAGGCACCGGA
Source organism: Lactarius akahatsu (assembly GCA_021524915.1). Taxonomy (NCBI): domain Eukaryota; kingdom Fungi; phylum Basidiomycota; class Agaricomycetes; order Russulales; family Russulaceae; genus Lactarius; species Lactarius akahatsu. Next base: position 125,680 of record JAKELL010000039.1, read on the forward strand.
AAGTCGTCGATTGCGCATGAGATCGCGCGTCGTTTTGACAAAATCCGTCGTCTTACGTCGTCTTATATATTTTTGCGGAAGGAGCAATCCAAACCTTATCGCCTCTTCACTACTCTTGCTCGCGATCTTTCCGACCGCTATCCTTCGTTTAAAGCTGCGCTGGGAAGGGTTGTAAAGGACAACTCCTCTCTTCGAGCTGGAACCCGTGACTACGCTACCCTGTTCAAATCCCTTATCCTGGAACCACTTAAAGATCTGCACATCGTTGGTCCCATTCTTGTCGTAATCGATGCCTTGGACGAGAGTGGGGATGTAACTAGTAAAAATGGCTTGCACAAATTTCTTGCTGGAGCTATTTCTCAACTGCCATCAAATTTTCGTGTACTCATCACCTCGCGACCTGAGCACGCCATCGAGTCTGCGTTCGTCGGAGGAGTCGAAATCAAATACATGAATGATGCTAAGCTGGCTGCTACGACATATAACGATATTCTCGCGTTTATCCAGAACGAGCTTCCTCCAGACGTGTTCAAAATCTATGGCGACGACCTGACAAGAAGGGCAGAGGGTTCGTTTCAGTGGGCAGCGGTCGCGTGTGGGTACATCTTAAACCCCCCCGACGTCTTTGGCTTGAGCCAGATAACATGCATAAAACAACTCACTGCGGATCGCCGTGGACAAGACCCATTGGATGAATTGTACAAAGAAGTCCTTGAAGGATACTTCACTCACGAGAACTCACGACTACTTTTTCGCTCAGTTGTGGGACAGCTAATTGCCTCATTTGAACCCCTCAGTATCCACTCCTTGACCACTCTACGACACGCCTCCGACCATGCCTCCGACGGTGATGCCGTCGTTATGTTACTCCGTCGCCTGGGCTCGTTGTTGAGTAATGTGAATTCATCCGACGAAAACCTTCCCATCATTCCCCTCCATTCATCATTCCGCGATTTCCTCACAACGAAAGAGAAGAGCGACGATTTTTGTGTCGACCTTCGTGACGCTCACCATCAATTGACGCATTCCTGTTTCAATCTACTGCTCAAATACCTCAAATTCAACATCTGCAATCTCGAGACGTCATATCTTGCCAACAAGGATTTCGCAGACCTCAGCCTCCGCGTTGATGAACACATCCCACCTGCTCTGTTGTACGCGTGTCGTTTCTGGGATGATCATATGGAACATATTGATTTCGAAAGCGATCTGTTTGGAAAACTTCGAAGTTTCTTCGAAAAGAAACTTCTGTTTTGGTTGGAGGCCCTCAGCTTGACAAGCGATCTGGGTCTTGCTTCAGGCAGCATGCTCGGCTGCGAACACGTGGTTAGCCTCTGGTAAAGCCGGTAACCAGGGTGTAAGTACAATTGTTGATTCGATGAGGAAGGCGGACAACTAATAGCTACGATTGAAACAGATTTCTCAGACGGAACTAGAGAAATTGAGGTGGTTCGTCAATGATGCGTCCGTATTTATAAGGCATTTCGGGATGGCGATGGCAAAGAGTGCTCCACATGTCTATATTTCTGCTCTACCATTTACGCCGTCCGGTTCTCCTGTCTCTGCACGTTATTCCGGCTTATTTCCTCGAACATTACGCGTGGAACGTGGCCGATTTTCTCAATGGCCATCATCGGAGATGGTGATTCCAATCGTTGGGGTCGGGGTCCTTTCCATTGCAATCTCACCGGATGGCCAGCGGATCGTCTCAGGTTCGGGCAATGGAACAATTCGTGTGTGGAATGCCACTACGGGAGAGTTGGAGGAGGGCCCGTTTACTGGCCACACGTCTTCGGTTTGGTCTGTGGGTTTCTCGCCAGATGGCCAGCGCATCGTCTCCGGCTCGGATGATCGAACAATTCGTGTGTGGAACACCACCACGGGAGAGACAGAGGCGGGCCCATTCGCTGGTCACACGGATCGGGTCAGGTCTGTGTCATTCTCGCCAGATGGCCAGCGCATCGTCTCGGGCTCGCAAGATCGAACAATTCGTGTGTGGAACGCCACCACGGGAGAGATAGAGGCGGGCCCATTTACCGGTCACGCGGATTGGGTCAATTCTGTGGGATTCTCGCCTGGATGGCCAGCGCATCGTCTCAGGCTCGCAAGATCGAACAATTCGTGTGTGGAATTCCACCACGGGAGAGATGGAGGCGGGCCCATTTACTGATCCCACGTATTCGGTCGAGTCTGTGGCATTCTCACCAGATGGTCAGCGCATCGTCTCGGGCTCGGGCAGTGGAAAAATTCGCGTGTGGAACGCCACCACAGGAGAGATAGAGGTGGGCCCATTTAGTGGTCACATGCATTCAGGTTTCATCTGTGGGATTCTCGCCAGATGGCCAGCGCATCGTCTCAGGGTCATACGATCGAAAAATTCGTGTGTGGAACGCCACCACGGGAGAGATAGAGGGGGGCCCATTTACCGGTCACACGTCTTCGGTCTCGTCTGTGGTATTCTCGCCAGATGGCCAGCGCATTGTCTCATGCTCGGATGATCGAACAATTTGTGTGTGGAACGCCACCACAGGAGGGACAAAGGCGGCCACATTTGCTCGTCACACGGATCGGGTCAGGTCTGTGGCATTCTCTCCAGATGGCCAGCGCATCGTCTCAGGGTCGTACGATCGAAAAATTCGTGTGTGGAACGCCACCACGGGAGAGACAGAGGCGGGCCCATTCACTGGTCACACGCATTCGGTCTGGTCTGTGGGATTCTTGCCACATGGCCAGCACATCGTCTCAGTTTCTTCCGATGGAACAATTCGTGTGTGGAACACCACCACGGGAGAAACAGTGGCGGGCCAATTTACTCGTGACACGGGGATCGCTTCTGTGGCATTCTCGCCAGATGGGCAACGGATCGTCTCAGGCTCGTTCGTCGGAATAGTTCGTGTGTGGAATGCCACCACGGGAGAGACACATACTGACCAATTTACGCGTCACACGGGTTGGGTCGAGTCTGTGGCATTCTCACCAGATGGGCAGCGGATCGTCTCAGGCTCGCAAGATCGAACAATTCGTGTGTGGAACGCCACCACGGGAGAGACAGAGGCGGGCCCATTTACTGGTCACACGCATGCGGTCGAGTCTGTAGCATTCTCACCAGATGGGCAGCGGATCGTCTCAGGCTCGCAAGACCGAACAATCCGTGTGTGGAACGCCACCACGGGAGAGATAGAGGCGGGCCCATTTACTGGTCACACGTCTTCCGTTGTGTCTGTAGGATTCTCGCCAGATGGCCAGCGGATCGTCTCCGGCTCGGATGATCGAACAATTCGTGTGTGGAACGCCACCTCGGGAGAGAAGGAGGAGGGCCCATTTACTGGTCACACAGATTCGGTCAAGTCTGTGGGATTCTCGCCAGATGGCCAGCGCATCGTCTCAAGCTCAGATGATCAAACAATTCGTGTGTGGAGCGCTACGTCAGGAAGTGCGGAAACTACAAGCCACGTCGACTTCACTAACCGCTCCGTGATCAATGAGGAGGGATGGATATGTGGTACTAAAGGTGAACTCCTAATGTGGATCCCGAAAACACATAGAGCAAATCTTCATCGCCCGAGTAATATCTGGGTTGCTGGCGAATACGAAACCCGCCTCGATCTTTCGACTTTCGTACATGGGCAGAGTTGGACTACTTGTATTAACGCCCAGATAGAACCGCTACAGTAACCCGTTGTTTTTCTTTAGGCGGTCTGAAATGCAATGCGACGTGCTTCAGTTGATAATAGTTCATTGAGGCAGTACACGCTGACAACTCAGTCACAGGCAAGGTGTCGACGCTTTGCCACCAACTTGCACCAAGTAACGTGAGTTCGTCGCTCATCCAGCAGACGCAGCGCGGCTACTTAGAGCGTGGCTGGTGGCCCGACGACTTCGGGGAGCAAACATGGGTCCGCGCTCACCCGCCACCCAAAGGGACCCAGTCCTTCACCTACGCGAACACCCTCACCCGGCCTCCAAACGGTGGAAACCATCCGCTGTGGCGGGCGGCCACAGCAAGGGAGAAAGACGACAAAGGTCGCCAGACCGGGCGCCCTGTACACGCGGAAGACCACGTCCACAGCCCTCCAACTAGCAGTCGACCACGCTTTCTCGGGTACATATGTGATCCGAGAATAAACCCTTGAACAGACCCTCAGTCCAGTTTGGGGCCCAGAAAAAAGTGCAAAAACCTGAACTGAACCGAACTTTCCCATCACTACCCGGGTGACATCATGCCCTCTCACCACCCCCCATTTTCAATCAAGAAGCACTTCACTTCTGCCACTCTCTACACTTTCCTCTCCCCTTTACATTTAACATTTTGCTATCATTGAATACACCAAAGGACCTCTTTAACATTTGCTACCTAGTACATGCATGAACTTCAAGTTTAGACTATCAACCACATGTTTTTTCTGCTTTGCAGCACACCATCTTTTTTTTCCCCCTCCCAGCGAGCATAGCACCAGTCTTCCCTCCCTTCAGGGAGAAAAGTAGCAACCTGCAATGACCTTGAGAAACATGATAATGATTGCGTGATGAAGATGTGGAAGTTGGACGATAGAAAAAAAAAAGACGAGGTGACAAAAAACAGAAAAAAAAAGGATAAGCCTTATTCTTTTCGATCAGAACTCAGATAACTGGTTATCCTTGATCCCCGCTCACTCAGCCCACTAGCTTTTCCGTGTTTTGGCCTATCGATATGGTGGAAAGCTGACTGCCAGTTCGACCGCAGTACAAAAGGACGCCGAGCACCTACGTCTTTCTCTAACTCTGTGCACAGAGAAGTCATGGCCCCTAACATCAACAAACCCGTTCCTGGAGCGAAGGAATTCTATCCACTCAATGAGCCCAGCATAGGCACTACTTTATCTCCGGTGGGTACCTCCCATTGGGTGTTTACTGGTTGTTGAGGCTCAAAAAAATGATAAATGCCCCCAGGAGACCTTCCCGCGCAATAAAAATCTGCCACCACTATTCACGCCGTTGACGATCCGGGGGGTGACGTTCCCGAATCGCGTCTTTGTGGTGAGTAACGTTGCCCACTTGGGTGAATGTTTGCTCATTGGCTCGCCCTGCATGCACTGACGGATGCTCATATGTTATGTATTAATATCGGACATCTCTCCCAGTCGCCGATGTGTCAGTACAGCTCGGACAACGGCCACGCTACGGACTGGCACTTGGTACACATCGGCGTGCGTACGCTTACTTCCCACGCATAGATAGTAGACGCTACGCACTGACGAGACACGTGGCTTGGTCGGGCGGACAGGGTTTCGCGTCCCGCGGCGCTGGCGGCATCGTCATGGAGGCGACCGCGGTCGTGCCGGAGGGCCGCATCTCCCCGGAGGACGCGGGGCTCTGGACGGACTCGCAGATCGCGCCACTCCGGCGGGTCGTCGACTTTGTGCACTCGCAGACAGCCAAGGTCGGCGTCCAGCTCGCACATGCGGGCCGCAAGGCGTCGACGCTCGCCCCGTGGGTCAAATCGAGCGCGGATCGCACGCACCGTGCGAATACGTCGACTGCCTTTGCCAACGAGGGGGGATGGCCGAACAACGGTACGCCATCACACATTCGCGACCCCTGCGACGGGTTTGTTCGTTTGTTCGTTGACGTGTCGCGCTCACAGTTTATGGGCCTGTGGCTGTTCCTTGGTCGGACCAGTTCCCAATCCCCCAAGGCGATGACCGAGGCCGATATGCAACGTGTCATAGATGCGTTTGCAGCCGCGACAGAGCGGGCTCTAGTGGCTGGTTGTGCGTCTCGTCCTGCGTTCTGGTAACCTCACGCTGAAAAGTTTCTCAGTCGATTTCATACAGATTCACGGAGCCCACGGATACCTTATCCACGCGTTCCTCTCCCCGATCTCTAACACCCGGTCAGACGACTACGGGGGCCAGTCTTTTGAGAATCGCATCCGCTTCCCCCTGCGGGTAGTCGAAGCCGTCCGCGAAGCCTGGGGCGACCGGCCGCTTTTCGTGCGGCTCAGCGCTACCGACTGGGTGGAAGGTCCTGAGAAGGACTCGGAGGGGAGATGGCTACAGTGGGGCGTCGAACAGACCATCCTGTTCACGGGCGAGCTAAAGAAACTTGGCGTGGACCTTATCGACGTCAGTTCCGGAGGTAATTGGTCGGCACAGAAGGTGGTTGTCGGGCCAGGATATCAGGTACGCTGCCCCCCAAAACATCTCTCTCTACTCAAGCGAGGTAACTTATTCGTTTTCAGGTTCCGTTCGCAGAAGCAGTCAAAAAGGCTCATCCCGACATCCCCGTGGGTGCTGTTGGGCTGATCACGACGCCAAAGCAGGCGAACGATGTATTGGTAGAAGGAAAGGCGGACATCGTGTCGCTAGCGCGTGGGATCTTGCGGGATCCGCACTTCGTTTTGCGTGCGGCTGACGAACTCGGGGTCGCTGTGAGACCGGCGGTACAGTATGAGCGCGCCTGGCAGACGGTGCTGGCGCGGCTTTAGATATCGAGAATGTCGTCATAGATCATAGGCTGACATGCAGGTTCTGTAAGATTATACATTGCCAGCATCGATTATAAACATTGCTCGGGATTACTTACTCAGCCCACCGACCTTCCAAACACCATAAAGCAAAGCTTGTGAGCATGGAAATGGCCATACGCCGCCTCCAAGTTTTCGCGCGTTCGTTTACTTCGTCCTCTATCGCTGAGAACAGCAATGTCTTCCACTGAAAGCTCCAAGCCGATCGTTCTGTACACCGCAGCCACCCCGAACGGGTTCAAAGTTAGCACGTTTCTCGAGGAACTGCGTGTGCAATATGGTGGGCCTGACTACGAGTAAGTTACGCTACCATTTTGACCTGCGAAAGTGCGGGATGTAGGCATCGATATTAACCTCGTACATCTGGCAGAACAGTCCGGTTCAACCTCTCTGAGAACGTGCAGAAAGAGCCTTGGTACATCAAGCTCAACCCCAACGGCCGCATCCCGGTGATAACCGATCGCTCTCGCGACAACTTCAATGTCTTTGAGAGCGGTGCAATTTTGTTATACCTCGCTCAACACTACGACAAGGGCCATGTGTTTTGGTTCGACCCCACCGAGACCCACTATAGCGAAATGGTGCAGTGGATGTTCTTTGCGGTGAGTTGGTCAGCTTCACCGAGGTTGCTGACTGACTCATCTCTGACGCGGCTCTAGCATGGGGGAGTCGGCCCGATGCAGGGTCAAGGTACGCTTTCCTCCTCGCATTTTACTGGCGCTGGCGCTTAGTTACCGGCGAATTAGCTGGCTTCTTCACTTTTGGGACGAAGGAAGATATCCCTTTCGCTCGTGAACGTACGTATGCGTCAGCTGGGGTTATTCCTGTGCCTCACCCGCTGCACAGGCTACGTGAACGAGACCAAGAGACTCTACGGGGTTCTCGAGATTCGGCTCTCTCAGGACCGCGACTACCTTGCTGGCCCTGGACGCGGAAAACTTTCCATTGCGGACTTCAATGTGTTCCCCTGGTATGAATTCTATGTTGTGAAGTTGGTCTGATGTTGACCTGGACCCGGCTGGGAAATAGGATTGCAAGTCATGCAAGGACTATTGCTAAGACTTTGGACGAATGGCCCAACCTCAAGGTGGGGCTTGGCTTTTGTTGCCCCGAAGTCTGAATACTAACTATGTGAATACGTCAGGCGTGGTACGAGAGGATTAATGCTCGAACAGGTGTTCAAGCTGGGTTGCAGATACCACCAAAGGTGTAGAGGTAGATAGCACGCACGTGATACCTACGACGTGAGAACATAGTTCCAAACGTAGCAATGAAATTCAGTTTAGGTTGTTCTGCAACGTCCTCAACGATGAAGGCGTACCCTTCCTTACCCGAGGTTATGCGACACGAGTCCCTCACAAGCTGCCAATGCGGCGCCCAGATCCACTCTTAAACAATCCCAACACTATGACACTCTCTGAAGTCTTGACTTTCATTCATCGTCCACCACCCTCATCTCCCCGGAGGACGCGGGGCTCTGGACGGACTCGCAGATCGTGCCACTCTGATGGGTCGTCGACTTTGTGCATACGCAGACAGCCAAGATCGGCGTCTTCGTTTTGCGTGAGGCCGACTCCGACGAACTCGGGGAGTCGGGGTCCCTGTAAAGCCGGTGGTACAGACATGCTGACGCGGCTTTAGAGATATCTAGAGTGTCGCCATAGACCGCTGGAGGCTGACATACAGGTTCTGTAAGATTATACTGCCAGCATGGACTTTAAACACACACCTCGGGATTACCTAGCCCACCGAACCTTGATTTCTGATGATTCATTGTGACATTGTGACGTCGACCCAACCAACACAAAGTAAAGTATATAAACATGGCAATAGCTACACACTTCAAGACACACCTCCCAGTTTTCGCGCGTTCGTTTACTTTGTCCCATATAGCGAGAAGGGCAATGTCTTCCACTGAAAGCTCTAAGCCGATCGTTCTGTACACTGCAGCCACCCCGAACGGGTTCGGAGTTAGCAAGTCTCTCGAGGAACTGCGTGCGCAATACGGCACTCTCCTGTGACCCGCGAGAGTGCGCCTTGGTTCATCGAGCTCAACCCCAACGGCCGCATTCCGGTGATGACCGATCACTCAGGCTCTCGCGATAACTTCAATACCTTTGAGAGCAGTGCAATTTTGTTGTACCTCGCTCAATACTACAACAAGGACCACGTGTTTTAGTTCGACCCCACCGAGACCTACTACAGCAAAATCTAAATACCACCTCAAGGTTAGGCCATTGATCCAAAGTCTTAGAGATGGTCCTCGCATGACCTGCAATCCTATTTCCCAGCCGGGTCCGGTCAGTATTAAACCAACTGTATAATGGAAGTTCTATACCAGGGAAACGAACTGAAGTCGGCAACGGTGAGTCTTACGCGTCCAGGGTCAGCGAGGTAGTCGCAGTCCTGCGAGAGGCGAATCTTGAGAACCCCGTAGAGTCTCTTGGTCTCGTTCACGTAGCCTGTGAAAACGATGAGAGGCACGAGTATGACCTCGGCTGACGCGTACGTACGTTCACGAGCAAAAGCAACATCTCCCTTCGTCCCAAGTGAAGAAGCCGGCTGACATGGAGATAACTAAGCATTCATGCCAGGCACGGTGCATCGGGCCTAACTTCCCCCGTGGCCAGCTACCTCGGTGAAGCCGACCGACTCACCACACAGAATATCCACTGCGTCATTTCGCTGTCTCGAGGTCCTAAATAATAAACACGTGAATACTTCAGGCGTGGTACGAGAGAATCAATGCGCGAAACGCTCAAGCCGGGTTGCAGATACCACCAAGTAGAATCGGAGGGAATTAGCATGCACGTGATACCTAAAGGGACGTGAGAATGTAGTTCCAAACGTAGCAATGAAATTCAGCTTGCCATCTCACTCAGGTTGTCAACGTCTGCAACGATGAAATCGTGTTTGCGCCTACCCCTCCTTACCCGAGGTTATGCGACACGGCTCCCTCAAAAGCCGCCAATGCGGCACCCAGATCCACTCTTAAAAAATCCCAACACTGTAACTACGTCACTCCCTGAAGACTTGACATTCATTCATCGTTCACCACCCTCCGCGTCGACACCATTTTCGTACACCATCAACCCCACCTCTCCGCTTTTGCTCACAGAATCACCGCCAGCGGCAACGAGTTCCTCACTACCACCACCGCTTGCGCAGCCCAAGTTAGAACGCCCCCGACTGTCGGACGATAAAATCACGGAGATGCAACGCCTGCGCGTGCAGGATCCGAAGCGGTACACGCGCCAAAGGCTCGCGGAAATGTTCGGGTGCTCTTCCGCATTCGTGAGCTACGTGGCCCCTCTGGCGCGTTCGGAGAAGAAGGCCGCACTGGAGAGGCGCGAGCGGATGCACGAGAAGGCGCGGGCGCAGTGGGGGGAGAAAGCTGCGCTCATTCATGAGATACGCAAGAAAAGGAAGGAATATTGGTGACACTGAATATTGGTGCTAGGGACGATGGTGCGACTGGAACGTGATTCTTCCGGACGGTACGGTTCTGGATTAGCGGCTTGGATGCAGGCGCACCGACACGGTGTTGACCCAGAGCGTGATTGGCAGGTTGATCGGTATTAGATCGTACTTTATGTTCCATATTCTCTCTACTGGCGAAGTTTTCGCGGGTGGTGGTGCTAATTTGATTGTTACTGGGATGTGCGCGCTCTCATGTTCGAGAAATAACATGCAGGTTGGATTCCGTCGGGCATGCGGCAAACCGGTACTTCTGTGTATGTCGTCACCAGATAGTGCCTCTACGACTCTAACGCACTGTTAAAGCAATCGTTGTCGGTGTTCCGCTCTGAGAGTGTAGCGCGTGTTTTGTTGAGAGGGCAACTCGGCTATCGGCGAAAGACGGCTCCGCCCCACAAGTTATCCAAATTCGGTATGAATCCAAGTTTATCACGCAATCACACGGACATTCTGGATGGGATACGTCGAGATGCGGTAATCCAGTGCCTCGAAGTGAATGTTTGGGGCCAATCATTGCATCAAGGGTGTTCGGGCGCGTGCATCACAATCCAGCCCTTGCGGTTTTCCGTCCTATGACACCACCCCAGAGATCAACGGTTCCCCAACTTATTTCGCTTCGCTTCCTTGACTGCATATAAGACACCTGCCTCATATTTATTCTGCTTCGTTTCAAATCTTTGTTCCCTCACCTCCTCACTCACGACTCTGCAAGCTATTGTCTCCATGGCCGCCCAAGTCAGTGCTAACGTCGTCAAGAATGCCGCCACCACAAAGATCCTCGCCAAGGTACCCCCACCTGCGTTCTCTCAGGCGACCCACCGGTCGCGCTGCCTGGCTCAGCTGCGTTCAAAACACAACGGCCTGGAGAAGTACATCTATCTCAATGGCCTGAAGGATCGTGATCCTACCCTCTTCTATACTCTCCTTTATGACAACATGCGGGTAAGTGCTCCTTTCTCTTGTCTGTACCTCGACTTGCTCTGACATGACTGTTAACAGGAAATGGTCCCAATCTTGTACACCCCAACTGTAAGAACATGCCTGTTGGGGTAATCTTTCACCATATATTGATCTCCCACCCGTGACTGCTTGACGATGCAGGTCGGTGACGCGTGCACAAACTACTCACACATCTGGCGTCGCCCTGAAGGCATGTATGTCTCCATCGGGGACAAGGGCCGCATCCGCGAGGTGCTTTCCACCTGGCCTAACGTCCGCGAGGGGCGTATTGCTGTCGTCACTGATGGCTCGCGCATTCTGGGTCTTGGTGACCTCGGCGCGAACGGGCTCCCGATCGCGGTGGGCAAGTTGTGAGTGTCAAGGTCCTTTCCGGTCCTTCGGAGAGAGCTGACAAGAAGTGGGATTATAGGGATCTTTACATCGCCGGCGCAGGCGTTCGCCCGTCTTCAGCGGTCTGTTTCATCTTCTGTGCGCTTGAGGACGTAGACGCTGAAACCAAAACTGGGTACAGGTACCAATATGCCTCGACCTTGGCACATCGACGGAGAGGTACCTCAACGACCCTTTGTACATTGGTGTCCGCCGGCCGCGACCGTCTCTTGAGGAGGTACGTTATACGATCTCGCGGAGCTGAGCATCGGGTCATGTTGATTGTAGATGGACGAATTCATGGACGAGTTCATGGATGCCATGAAGGAGGTCTTCCCCAACCTGCTCGTGCAGTTCGAAGACTTCTCGACGGACAATGCATTCAGGTACCTCGACCGTTTCCGTGAGAAGTACCGTTGCTTCAATGACGACGTGAGCCTTTCTGGATATGCCGCACTTGATCCGATGCTTACGTAGTTCGGTGTTGGTAGATCCAGGGCACAGGCTCGGTCGTACTGTCTGGTTTCCTGAATGCAGCACACCTCGCATCACATGCCTCTGGCAGGCCGCTCTCTGAGCATCGTATCCTATTCTTTGGCGCTGGTTCTGCGGGCATCGGTGTCGCCAAGCAATTGTTGTCCTTCTTCAAGTTCGAAGGCATGAGCGAGGCCGATGCTACGAAGCAGATCTGGGTAAGCTGTCGCCCCCTTGCGTTGTCTGTGAACGTGTTGTTCATGACATCCATCGCAGACCGTCGATTCTAAGGGTTTGATTACCGCTGATCGTCCTGGCCTTCAAGAACACAAGAAGTGTCAGCTTTTTTCCTTACCATAATTGGTCCCTCATTAACCAGACGGTACAGTCTTTGCTCGCACCGATTACCAAGGCCCCCCCTTAACGAACTTGGTCGACATCATTAACCATGTTAAGCCCACCGCTCTGCTCGGTCTAAGCACACTCCGCGTAAGTATCTCATTGTCACCGTGGGTTCCCTATGGTGAGTTCTGTGCCTACAGAATGCGTTCACAAAAGAAGTCGTCGAGGCGATGGCGTCGCACAACCCCCGTCCGATTATCTTCCCGCTGTCGAATCCGGTGTCGCTGTGCGAGGTCGACTATGAAGATGCTATCAACTGGTAAACGAAATCCTGTTGTTATAAGTTCCTAACACTGACGATGCTGGGAACGTATAGGACCGATGGCAAAGTGATCTTTGCATCTGGCTCACCGTACAAGCCCATCTCACGTGGCGAGAGGACCTTCGAACCCGGCCAGGGAAACAACATGTACATCTTCCCCGGTATCGGACTCGGAGCGCTGCTGGCCAAGGCAAGCCGCGTGACGGACTCGATGGTCGAGCAGGCATCCGTTGCTCTTGCTAGTTCGCTTGATAGGGAGGAACGCGAAGCGGGCCTTGTGTACCCGCGCCTTGACCGTATCCGGGAGATCAGCGCAAGGATTGCGCTTGCCGTCGTGAGAGCGGCGCAGAATGCGGTGCGTCTGATTTGAGTATTTCCCTCGAATCAGAACGTTGGAGCTGACTGGGTTTGTTTTCCAAGTCGGTTGACGGCGTGCCCGCACTCCGCCACGTTACGGATAACACGCTCCTAACGTACATTAAGGAGCAGATGTGGGACCCGCGCCCGTCCAAGAACCATCTTTGAGTGTCGGATGAAGACTGTTATTGACTTGACGCGCTGTGATGCATGAGTGATATGATGTCCATTATGTTTTGCATGTCAATCTGGCGTTCGTAATAGAGTTAACTTATGACCCGTTCCTGTGTAGCAAGTGACAGGGACGTTTAAACACGAAGGATACACTTTGTTTTTGGTTTATTATCCTTGATCCCGTCTAGATCCTGCTATTCTATACATCCAACTCACGAGTCAATATCTTCCTCAATCTCCAATCCGTGCGCGCTCACACCGCCCGCGCCCACTTTCCACTGCCCAATCGCAAAACGGTGGTTGACACCCTCGAGTCTGGGCACGCATACCGCGCCGCCACACCCGCCCGTGCGCTCCATCGGAATGAGGAAGAACACCTCTTTGACGCGCGAGTGTAGGAGAGCCATCGAACACATCACGCACGGCTCGTGTGTCGTAAAGAGAGCGCGCGATGTCAGGAGGTAATGCTGGCCGTTCTTGGCTGCCAGCGCCGTCGTCGCCTGGGCAGTTGGGCTCGGGTCGGGAACAGCGGACGCTGGCGGGGACGGTGAAAGCGACGGTGACGGTGCGGTAGGGGCAGCAAAGGCGGCAGTCGGATCAGAGAGCGCACGGACAACGTTGAGCACGGCGTGCCGTAGGGGGTGCACAGACGAAACGCGCGTGTCGCGCGCAAGGTACGACGGCCATGTGGGCTCATCAGGCGGCGCGGGAACGTACGACGCGATGGGGAGCTGAGGTTCGAACGGGCACGTGGTATATTAGAGACGGATAGGGTGCGGAAGGGAGAGACGCGCACCTCGCCAGCAGCGCGCGCGGCATGCGCCTCCTGCACGACGCGGGCCATCGCGGCGCAGGCCCAATGCGCACGGGCGCGCGTCCAGTCCTCGGGCTCACCCTTGCGGCGCGGGGCAAAGACGGTCGGCCAGAGCGCGTTTTTGAGCGCAAGGGACGCTGGTGTGAGCGCTGCGCTGCGCGGGACTGGTAGTTGGTAGGGCGGGGGGAGGTCCGCGGGGAGAATCGGCGCGGTCGGGGAGGCGGTGAGGAGGATGGAGGAGTGGGCGGCGGTGGGGGACTTGCGTACGCGCTTGAGGTGGGCGAGGGTCGGCGTGTCGAGGCCGGAGGATCTGTGCCATCTGATAAGAGAGTGGGTTGAGCTTTTTGGAATGCAGGGGGTCGGGTACTTGCCTCAGGGCGGAGGTGATGTGTCGTGGGTCGGGGATGTCGACTGCCCATGCCCGTACTGTACTTGCGATTGGGCATCAGGAGACGCGTGCGGGAGCGCGGGACGTGCTCACCTGTGCGGACGGTCTCGGCTGTCTCTTCGTCGTCTTCGTCAGAGGTGAGCTTCACCCTGGTGAAGGGGAGGTCGTCGTCGGGTAGGATCTCGTTCGGGTCGGGCGTGGCTTGCAGAACGTGGTTTGGTGCTTCTTCACCGACGACGACGAGGGCGGCGGAAAGCCCACCGCGATCATCATCGGCGGGTTCTGCGCTGCCATCAGGTCCTGGCCCCTCGGACGAGAGACTGGGACCGTGGCTATAACGGACGCAGAGCTCTCCATCGGGCTCTACAGCCCGTGTGGTGGTGAATCGGATGGACTCTGTGGCCGTATCGATGGAATACGAAACGTTCGGAGAGTCGGAGCGGTTGAAGAGGGAGCCTACGACGGAATAATTAAATAGGCGTCAGAGAGATAACAGCCAAGCGCACCGAGTCCGAGGGCGAGTGCCATTTTCCCGTCTTTCCACCTGAACGAATGACGGTCTAACACGGTGTGCCTCTCATGTGCCTCGTATTCCTCGGCAGAGAACAGTAGTGCAGGACTAATCTCGAGCAGCGTGTTCGCTGGTATTGTCCTGGATGCTGTAGATGACGACCGAAGTTCAGACTCGATCCGGTGTTCGATGAGCAGACAAGGCCGACTGACGTACCGTAGACTCCCCGACCCTTTCCCTTTGCATATTTTATTACACATCCTGTATTATTGAGGTGTTCAAGGGCAATAGAAGCTGGCCTGTGGAAGGACGACTCGGAGGAGGCCGTCGTGGAGTTGTGTATATCGGGCATCTCGGTAGCCTGAGGCCACGTCGAGCGCGCATGTCTGACATCGCTATCGCAACCCCCCACGTCGCGCCCGTACAGTCCATACGCGTCTATCTTGACCACCACCCATGTCCGACACGCTCTCCGCGCGTCCTCTGCCTTCCGTTGTCCTCTTTTCACTCGTTCCCGTCGCGGCCTGGTTCGTCGTGCGTCCACTTGTCGATCCTGTCCCCCCTCTCCCGGCTCTCCATGCCTCCGTTGGATTCTCCATCTTCGCACTTCTCACGACCGTCTATCTCGTCCCCGCCCTGGGTCCAACCTTCGTCAAAGCCAACTTGAAAGGTCGAGACCTGTTGAAGACGTACACCACTCCAATGTGTGTTCTTCCCCCTTCGATGTATTATTGCCGTGGTCTTTGCTAATACCAGTGAACAGACCAGAGAGCATGGGGCTCGTTTGCGCGTCAGTATATATCCTCCTGCTAATACTATTTATTCCGTTTGCATTCGCCTCGGTTTCCTTGAATGGGTCGCAGGCGCAATATACCGTCCGCGAGGGTATTGTTATCAACGCCTTTCCCCACTACCAAGTGCGGTATCCTCTTCGCTCTTGTACATGGAGATTAATGAGAATTGTAGCTTTCCGTTTACTTGTCCTCGCTTCTCTCGCTTCTCATCGCGACCATGCTCGGCTTCTTGGACGACATCTTTGATATCCGCTGGAGACACAAGATACCAATTCCTATCATCGCATCCATTCCCCTCTTGATGGTTTACTATGCCGACAACGGAAACACTCACATTGTAGTCCCCATCCCCTTCCGACCACTCTTCGGCTCCCTCTTAAATCTCGGTACGTGACCTTTTTGTTTCTCGGGGTAGTCCTTCTGATGCGTGTGTGACATAGGTCCTCTGTACTACTTGTACATGGCGCTTCTCTCCACCTTCTCCACAAATAGCATCAATATCCTCGCTGGGATCAACGGATCCGAGGCCTCGCAAGCGGTCGTGATTGCTCTCTCTGTGGCCCTCAACGATCTGCTCTACCTTCCTTGGCCGACCGGTTTCCGCGTCCCACTACATCTCCTTGGGAGTCGCGCAGAGGTTGAGGTGGGCGGCGTCTGGAGCGCAGGCATGGCATATGGCAGTACAGAATTGGTCGAGCGTCACCTCTTCAGTCTGTACTTTATGCTTCCGCTCGTGGGTGTCTGCCTTGGCTTCTTATACCACAACTGGTGTGTAAAATCCGCTTTGCCGTTCGTAACGTGGTCCCTGAAACTGACGTTGACGCATCGGACCGGGCGAACAGGTATCCCTCGCTTGCGTTCCCAGGCGATACGCTCTGCTACGTGACGGGCATGGCATTCGCGGTCGTGGGCATCCAGGCGCACTTTTCCAAGACGCTCCTCCTCTTCTTCCTCCCGCAGATATTCAACTTTGTTCTCTCCTGTCCTCAATTATTTGGGCTCGTACCTTGCCCGCGACACCGCGTTCCCCGGTACGAGCCCACTTAAACGCCGCCACTGCGCGTACGTACTCACGTGTGCCTAGCTTCGACTCGGACACACACCTCTTGTACCCGTCTAAAGCCCAGTTTCTGAAGCGCCCGCAGCGGCTTTCCACTGTCGTGTTGCAAGCGCTAGCGGGACTCGGCTTTACTGAACTTACGACGCTCCCGGATGGGACGATACTTGAGGCAACCAACCTGACCCTTTTGAATGTGTTGCTATTGCGCCTGGGGCCGATGCGCGAAAAACGCTTGACACAGGCTCTCATCGCGGTTCAGGTGATACGCCTTTCCAAGCTACACGACGCATGGACGTAATCACTGACGATACTGCTAGGTCACGGGGAGCGTTGTTGCCTTTGTCGTTCGCTACGGCTTGGCGTATTTGGTATATGATGGTGATCGTCGGTAGCGCTAAAGCCAGTAGCTTGGCAGCATCGGCCGAAAAAGTGCGCAGACCTGTCAGGATGTTAGCGTGCAGCAGACCGCATGACATGTGTTCCACACCAAGTTCCACACACCATATGATTAGGATTACCGAAATGGAGCCGGGTGGCCGAGACAGGGTGTACTTCTTGGTGGTGTAACGCAGTTATATGCTAAGGCACGTCGCATAGCGTCATGTTGATTTACTTGTCATTTACCACTTGCACTGGCGGATGCCCTGGTCGTGACGATGACGGAGATAGTGCGTCCTCAAGCTGCGTTTGCTCCATCCCCGGAAATTTGATCGGGAGATCGGAAAATACGGGACGGAATAAGTATCACATGCATCCGTCCCCCGATTCCTAAATAGGAGATTGCACCTCTACTTAGGGCGGACCTCCCTCTCCGAGTCCTCGTTATTTGAATCCAAACAAACTACCCAACTAATCCCCCACTTAAGACCATGTCGAGCGAGAGAGCTGCATTCCGTGCTGAGGTCGCTGAGGTAGAGCGTTGGTGGAAGGTTCGCTGATTGATCTTTCCCACCTTCAGATCCCGTGACCACCTTCCACCTTTGTAGAGCCCTCGCTTCGCAAAGACAAAGCGACCATATACTGCCGCAGACGTCGTCTCGAAGCGTGGCACGCTCCCCATATCCTATCCCGCCAATGTTGTCGCCAAGAAGGCGCACGCCATCTTTACAGAGCACTTTAAGAGACGCACGCCCTCTCACACATATGGAGCGTACGTCATTCCTGTCGGAGCTGTGAGAGCGGTCACTAATGGTGTGCAATAGGCTAGACCCGGTTCAGGTCACCCAGATGGCGAAATACCTCGAGACAGTCTACGTATCTGGATGGCAATCATCAAGCACCGCGTCCAGCACAAACGAACCTGGCCCGGATCTTGCTGGTGCGTTTGCCTGAATCACTGAACCACTCCCTCCTTGAGTAATCGGGACTCTCAAAGATTACCCCTATAACACTGTGCCGAACAAGGTTGAGCATCTCTTCTCCGCTCAGCTTTTCCACGACCGCAAGCAACGCGAGGAGCGCGCACATCTGAGTGATGCGGAGCTCGCCTCTACCCCCGCAATCGATTATCTCCGCCCTATCATCGCAGACGCCGACACCGGGCACGGCGGCCTTACTGCCACGATGAAGCTTGCCAAGCTTTTCGTGGAGAAAGGCGCTGCGGGGATCCACATCGAGGACCAAGCGCCCGGGACCAAAAAATGTGGCCACATGGCCGGCAAAGTGCTCGTCCCGATCCAAGAGCACATCAACCGGCTCGTCGCTATCCGTCTCCAATTTGACATTATGGGGGTCGATTGTCTCGCCATCGCGCGCACGGATTCCGAGGCGGCTACGCTCATCACGAGCAACGTCGACACGCGCGACCACCCGTTCATCCTTGGCTCAACCAACGCAAATGCACGACCGCTCGTCGAGGTCATGAGCGAGGCCGCAGCACGCGGCGCAACGGGCGACGCGCTGCAGACCGTCGAGGACGACTGGCTCACCCATGCCGGAATCAAGCTTTACAGCGACGCGCTCGCAGACGCCCTGCGTGCTCAGACATCCGCGTCCCCCGCAACTCTTACCAAACTTGCTGCGCGTATCGCTCACGCGTCGCGCAGCGAGGCGCTGGTCATCGCGCAGAAGGAGTTTGGCCTCCGCAGCGCGCCGTTCTGGGATTGGGACGCGCCACGCACCGTTGAAGGGTTCTACCGCTACCAGGGCGGCACGCAGTGCGCTGTCAACCGCGCGGTCGCTTTCGCGCCGTACGCGGACCTGCTGTGGATGGAGACGAAGAGCCCGATCCTCGCGCAGGCACGCGAGTTTGCCGACGGCGTGCACAGGGCGTACCCAGAGCAGTGGCTCGCGTATAACCTCAGCCCGAGCTTTAATTGGGACGCGGCGGGTCTGGGCGATAGGGACATGAAGGACTATGTGTGGGAGCTCGGCAAGCTCGGATTTGTGTGGCAGTTCATCACGGTGCGTACGGTCCGCGACGCCGTGTCCGTCCCCTGACGCCATTCGCCCAGCTTGGTGGCTTGCATTCGAACGGGTACATCTCGGACCTCTTCGCGGGGGCGTTCGCGACGGAGGGCATGAAGGCATACGTCGAACTTATCCAGCGGAAGGAGCGCGAGCTCGGCACGGATATGCTCACCCACCAGAAGGTACGCCCTTCTGTTTTGAGGGACAGGAAACGTGGTGTTGACTGACGATCGCGTGCAGTGGAGCGGCGCGGACTATGTTGACAACTTGATGAAGACCGTCACTGGCGGCGTTTCGTCGACTGCCGCGATGGGCAAGGGTGTGACAGAAGCCCAGTTCAAGAAGAGCAAACTATGACCTCCTGTGGCGGAGCCGCACTGGACGATGCGCCCGTCGCGGTATTCTTTCTTTGTAGTGATGTATATTGTACGTGTTCGGGGCCCGCTGGACCAGAAAAAAAAACATCTTCAGTCACTTGATATGGCATCATTGCGCGTACCCAAGATGGTCCCAGTTCCGTCGTGTGCTACGAGATCGATTGTGACATTGACCGTATCTAAGAAAGAACAAAAAACTCCCAGCAGAGCCACGGAAGGGGCCTCCAGAAACAACGGGCCTTCCGGACGGTCGTCTCACGCCGCTTTGCGAAAGAGAAATCCTGACGTTCGTTCTATACTCTACCCTTGGACTCGGTTCGAGTCGTTGTACTTGGTAGAGCGCAACATAATAGAGTAAGAATATAGAGTGTACGTCTGATCATACGAATACATCTGCAAATGGCCCAACTAACAATAGATATTTGAAAATTTCACTTTTTAGCCTTAGATTTTTTACCAGTCTTCGTCTCCTCCTTGTCTTCTGCCTTGAGGCGTATAAATACGGTGTAAGTATACGCATCAAGTCACACGACGCAGCGGGCTCACCTTGCGCTTCGTACCTTTACCCTTCACGTCCTTCCCCTTTGTGGCGGCGTCCTTCTTCTTTGGCGCTGAGGTATTTGGTGTCGCGGTGAAGAAACCGTCCAGTCGACCTTGCTGTTTCGCGTTCAGGGATTTGGCGAGCTTCTCTGCGCCTTTGCGGACGCGCTCCTCGCTAGTCCCTCATCAGCGCCGCTTTCGGCATGGATATCGGATAGTGCTCACTTGAATCCCTTCTCCTTCACCAGAAACTCGACGAGTCCGTCGACGTTTGGTGTCTCCCATTCCAGCTGCAGGCGTCGGGCAAGCAGATCAATTCACAGCCCGCTGGTAAAAGAG
Source organism: Lactarius akahatsu (assembly GCA_021524915.1). NCBI lineage: Eukaryota > Fungi > Basidiomycota > Agaricomycetes > Russulales > Russulaceae > Lactarius > Lactarius akahatsu. Next base: position 145,892 of record JAKELL010000039.1, read on the forward strand.
CACGATCGACGCACCTGAATCTGATCTGCAGGCGTCACGTCTGGTTCGGCGAAGACTTTTTTGGCCTCCTCCCATGGCCACTCTTCGGGGACTTGAACGCCTCCCTTTCGCTTCTTCCCATCTTCCTTGTCTGCTGCGGCCTCCTCTTTTTCTGTTTGTCTGTTCTTGTTGTCAGTGGGAGACATGATGCATTAAACAAACAAATAAATACACACTTTTCGCGCAAATGCTCCACGATGCCTTCGAGCCCACCAAACTCGCGCACCAGCTTCAAAGCCGACTTGGGCCCGATGCCCTTGATCGGTTCAAGATAATCGCAGCCAAGTAAGATACAGAGATCGATAAATTGGGACATATCCATTTGGAGTCCTTCGAGCGCGACCTTCAAGTTGATTTCGCTTATTGGTTCCTTTTTTGCCTCTGAGAACGTGAGATGGCGGTAAAGAATAGGCGCATTGAAAGTGAGCGTGTCCATGTCCTCAGATCCCGCCGCGTATACCTGTATCCCGTCATGTGGGTCATCAAGTCGGTCATTTGAAAAAAAAAAAAAAGAAAATCAAAGCACCTTTCCGCCGCGTGCGAGTTCCGCGCATTGGGCCTCAGCTTCTGAGGGCGCCTAGTGAGTAATTAGATGTAGAATAAACCGAAAGAGGTCGTTGGACCGTACTATTACGACAGGAATGCCCATCAGCCTGAGGAGCCTACGGCACTCCTCGTTGTGCTCGCGGGTCACCTTGACTGTCCGTCGCGAGAAAGCGCTCGACGTCTTCCGCGGTACCTGCGTGGCGCACACGATCAGCGGTAGCTCGGAGTGTACGCGTCCCCAAGACTGACCTGTTTCCTTAGCCTCCTCTCCTTCTGCCTTTGCCTCTTCGCGCCTTTCATACCGTTTTGCCAGCTGTGGGGGATCCGGGACCGTTAGGGTCGAGTGCGCGAGGGGAGGGGATGACGACGTACCACGCCGGCTTTGAGTTCTGGGGGCTTGCCATCGAAAACATACGCCGGTTTGATGCCATTTTCGACGATCCGGATTGTGCGATAGAAGAAACCCATCAGGTGACTGTACGGTGCCCACGTTCCGCGTCACGTCGCGCACGGAATAACGAGGAGAAAGCGTTCCGTACCTCGTCGTCTCTCCTGCATCGTTCATCAGCATTTCGCCGTCTCTTTGACGAACGGCGATGAGGAATTGGTAGATTGACATGGACGCGTCTATGGCGACTTTGCGACCGAAGAGGTTCTTGATGTCGTGCTCCTGTATGTGTAACGTCGCATCAGTGAAAACTGAGAACCATCTATGTGAGGCGCGTACACGAATGGCCTTCGGAGCATGTTCCGAGATGAGCGCAGTCAGACCTTTGATTCCCATTGAAGAGCACTACTGTGACTTGAAGTAGTCAACGTTAACACAATAGTGTGTCACGTGACCCAACGCGTTGAGGGTGCCGGTATCCCGAACTGCTGAACTGCGACTCATAGTAATGGAATCTCATCCAACACACTCCAAGTACCTCCCTCTCAAAGGGGCTGTCCAGCGATACCCGCGCACGGCAAGTGCAATCTTCCAGACATACAACGACCTTTTATTAGGTGGGTTATAAATCAGCTCACTCAGAATAGGAATTTCTGAACGTCCCTCCATGAACAGTACAGCAGTGGAGCGATTTAGAGCTCGTGGACCTTCCTACGTGCGAGAGGTGTGGGTTTCAGGGTCGTCGACCAGAGAATGTGAGTCAGAAGTCTGATCCATGTTTACTCGAAATGATGCGCATGTGCCTTTTCCCATAAGAACACACTCACATCCGTTGTTCCCTGCTCGCTAGCTGAGTCTCTCTCTATGAGTTGGTACGTTGACAGTTTCTTTAGAAATGAAAGGAAACAAAATAACAATATCTAGGCTTCAGTCTGCGTTCGGTGGATTCGAACCTCACGAAGAGTTGTTTTTAGCTATTAGCGCAGAAGACTCGTCGATCGTGTATTATAAGCTGTCTATGGGAATAACGAAACCGCCCCTTTAACCTCTAACCTCTTTTCTGGATCCGCTTTCACGACAAAGATGGATGCGGTCCCGTAAACTACGGGACTTAAAGGAATGGCCGTTCTTCGCGTTCGCCGTTGCAGCATGTCGAGAAGTACGTATGCAACCTCAGGTTTCCCACTGTGGGACGCGGAATGTAACGTGGAGTCGCGGGCCTGGCCTTCTGCATTCACGTTCACTCCGCGCTCCAGTAACAACTGTGCAACAAGAGCATCACCTTCAGTTGCGAGTCGTGCCTGCTTCGTGACACCACATGCAACGCAGTCTCGCAGCGGGGTTCTTCGCATTCAATTAACATCATGGTTAAGCAGCCCCGTCTTCTTGAGCGTTATGGTTGTCCCTCAAAACCATTTGCAACGGGGTCTCGCCCTGGTCCTGCCTGTATTGTAAGCATTTTGCTCCTTTTGTTTTGTGACTCCGATCCGGCCGTGCGTACTGTACCACTGGTATTCGGCCATGATCGACCTCCATCTCCTGTCTGCCCGGCGCTTGGGGCATCTTCCTTCATACAGTCTGTGGCTGCCTTTTCTTCAGCCGCAGCCGCGATCACTGGGATGTGAGGAGTTTCTTCCTCCTCCCCCTTCTCCAAATCTGGCCGACGCCCTGTTATTTGGTGTTCCATATCCTGTCTACGCGGCGCTAGCAGCAGCAGCAGCATTCGAGCTCTCACGCTGTGTCTTTCTTTGGCCGACATTCCGCCTCTCTTCCGGGCTTCTGTGGCAAAGGTTTTGTCAGGCCACGCCACCTTTTAAGGTGCGTCTGAGTTTTCTAATTGTGGCGATTATATCACGTCTCGGTGTCCATGGCACCGGCGGTGACATCGATCCCATTAGGATCAAAGTGTCCTCGGCACCAGGCGTTTTGCCCGTTGCCTCAAGTTACTCACGCAATTCGGCAAGTCGATCAAACATTCACGCATGCCGTCGTTTTCAGTGCGGCGTTATCGAGTCGTCACTGGGTCTGTGGCATCAAGTTGCCTACATTGCCAGTATCCTGGCCTGGATATTCGGTCATGGTACGTCTCCCTATTGGGTCTGTCCGCGACCAACAATTGTCGAGTAGTAGGGGCTATACACTGGGGGCGATATTCACGTGGTGCATGCGCTCGGGATCATGAATTCAATGTACAGCTCAATGCGATGCCGGCTTATGGCTGTCTGTCTTGCGCCAGCATACTGGGTAAATCTCTTCCTTATTTTCTTCTCTACACAGCGCAATGCTAGCCTACGGCCGTCTGCCTCGCGCTGGCTAACATGTTTATGTTCCAGCTCAATCCGCTCGTGACTTTCGTCTGCATGCTGTGCCCTGTCATATGGCACTATCGGTCGTTCGTGATGTCATGGGCATACTGTTGTAAGTGGTCTTCGCCTGGGGTACCAGAGCTTATACAGGACGCCTGTGTCATCTCCGGTTCGGTTTTCTCGCACAGAGTGGAACTTTCTCACAAGACACTAGTTATAAGAAATTTACGCAAAGAAAACAATAATGTCTATACTCGAGAAAAGGAACAACAACAACCAAGGCATTTGATAGGCGAAGCGAGGTGATAGGATGAAAGAAAACGGTGGCAAGGTCAGGGAGAAGTTATGGTACAGTGAACACAGGGGCACAAGAAACAAAGACGACACAGTGCCCGGCTCGAGGATGCGTATGGTGGCCTATGACCTGTAGTTGTGGGAAATATTGATGATGCCATAGGTAGCGTCAGGTAGTGGATGGTAGAATGAGTGGGTGACAGAGACGATAGCCTGGCTCGGAGGATACGGGTAAATTGGTAGGTGAACCACACGAAACCGGATTGCAAACTCTGAGCATAAAAATACCCTGAGACTCAATTGCAACTGCAACAACGTCCGATGAAGAAATACTAGCTACATACCTTAAGGAAGGTGCACTCGGAATAGCCGCCTCCACCATGACTGAGGCGGCTGAGGCGGTGTCTTGATAGGGGTTACCATGATTGTATAAAGCCCTAAGTTGCGTACTTCGAAACATGTGGTGCCCGAACCACGGCCACATATTGCACCCAACTGTGACGGCGGTACCACGGTGAGGTCAACAGGAGATTTATCGTCATTGCGTATGGCCCTTTCTGTCTATTACGAGCTGTTGAGCCGGAAGAACCAAAAGAAATGGAGAATACACCTTACAATCGGGACCCCTGCCTCCAATATCACCCGGAAGCTTCTATGTGCCCTCCAACTTCTGGAAGGGTGGTCGAAGGAAAAACTGAATTTGAGAACGGTGAACCCATTTTCATAAATAGCATTGTCAGCCTCCTTCCACCACCACTCAACAACTTTCTTGTCATCCTTGGAGAGTTGAGGAGCCATTCCGAAACACTTCTCAGCTTGCCTGTTTTCCTCAGGGAGTTGAGTCATGCAATGTGTGGACAAGGAAGGACAGGGAGAATTCCAGGTGACGGCGGAAAACAACGTCACCGACCAGTCACTTTCACCCCTCTACTCATATCAAATATCAAACGAGACTATCACGGTAATCACACGACCACATTTCCACACGAATAGAAATCTGACTAAGATTCGACTTAGGGCACTGCTGCTAATCTTGCTTTCTTTACTCTAATAAGCCGATTCCTTAGCTCTCTGAGTCGGGCCGTTTCTGGTTTTTTTTTTTTTTGGTTTGCGGGTATCACGATTCTTCCTGCAATTTGACACTCTCTACATCTCAGTAGTACCATGGTGTGCAGTACAGCTGACGGCGTCTAGGGCCCTAGTTCATTTATTCCAGAAATGTACTAGCAAGTATGTGTGTGCCATCCGAGAATATCAAGAAGAACATGCGGCTGGGAGTTAGTTGGCCGAGGAAGACGTACAAGAGCACAGACACTCGTGGGGCTTTTGATTAACGACTGCCACTGGCCCTCGTGCCAGTGGTGTGAAGCATAACCTAGAGTGACATCTGCCCCGCGGATTGCCGTATATAATCCATTCCAGTCTAACTGTACTGTATTCGAAGCATCAGTCACACCGATTCACTGGTAGCCCACACGACCGCTTCAATCCGTAATTACAACCCTCCGCCATTAGGTACTTTTCGTCTCACTATCGGATACTGTATACTGAAGGGAAGGCCAGCCTGATGCATGTATCACGAATCCCTCGGGTGGCGAAGAATGAAGAGTATGATAGGGTAAATGACAGACCAGATATGGCGACCCAAACTTTGATAACGAAGAAAGCGACAGGTGCCGACAGATAGATCCTCCTCTTCACAGAAAGGGCTATGTACATGCGAACGGGTATCCCAAAACATACAAAAAAGCTTAAATGCCAGGTCTTAACCAGAGGGATGCGTGGAATACAAAATGGGAATCCGATGGACAATCAGGGATTATGGTTAGTATAACAAACGTGGTGATACAAGTCGCGTGAGGCCAAACAGGGCTAATGGCGGTGCGTGGATCTCTACCAACCCTGCGCATACTGTGGTGCCTGGTAGAGGTCCAGTGAGCACAGATGGGCAGCAGAGCACGAATGGGCTACCTTGTCTGATTCCGAGGTGATGGACACCCTCTGCTGACGCACGTTCCGTTTTTCCAGTGTGCGTTCTAGCGGCGCGGGAAGGGTGTTGGCAACCATGAGGAAAGTTGGTATAGTTGGCTCCTCGCGATCGGTACCCCTCCCTTGAATGAACCGTCGGGTGTTAAGCCTAGGAACTGAGGTCAACGCGTGTTATTCGCTCTAAAGGGAGTGGCTCACGTTCCCACACACGAGTTTGCGAACACTACGCCAAGAACAAGTGGATCAGTCGGGGCTGTAGATTCATGAAAGGAAAGGACGGACGTTTAGACAGTACGAAGTAGAGGGCGATATAGATGAGATTTAACGGCATTAAGTTGTACTAGAAGCACTGTTAGTACTAATCGTGCAGAGAATTGTCGGGGGTGCAACGTACCGACGCCAGTACTGCGGCACTAAAGACGCTGTAGGAAAACGTGGTTAGGGACCTAAGCCATCGCGTGCCTTAGATACTACTCGCCTTGTCAACGCGCCGGTGTTGACCGAGTAAATGATGAGGCGATTGATCAACGTATCAGACCTGATCAGGTTAAGCCTTGACTACATGTGAAGGATTTACACCAATACCTCTTGAATCCTGTCCTCATCTTGTGAAGGAAATAGGAGAGCGATGCGGCAGTGAAAACGTCGGTCACCATTCCTAGGGATAAGGCTACAGAGCCGATTGTCTGTGAACCCTGTTAATACGAGACGGGTCGCAAAGGAATGGAATACCTTAATTTGGTCTGCCTGAGCCACAGTAAGGTGGAAACTAGCAAAATTTTCGTATTAGTTGTCGTCAACGCAAGGCCATCTCGGGATAAGATGTATTTACGTTCTAAGTGTGTAAACTGTAGGGGTACCGAGTTATATTAAACACCACGCAGTCAGAGAGGACACACGTACCGATAGCGGTGGCTTTAGACGACCAACAAATTGTTCGTCAAGACAACAAGAACCATACGCAAAACAACGACTTACCAAATTGAGCAACCGCCATGCTAATCTGAATGAAATGTAAACAAAGGTCTCTCGGACAAGAGCCGCAAGACGACGCACGATCAGGCCCGTGACCAAGTAATTACCACGGGAAACTGGGATGCTCGCGTGAAAAAAACGCCTCCTCTGAACAGGTAACCTAACACTCACACTTCCAAACACGCATCCCAAAGCATCTAAGAAACATGTATCAGAAAATATCCGGGTACAATAGTAGTATGGTTGAATACATCTTCACGATAGTCCCTATGAGCGACTAAAAATGTGTTCGTTAAAGTTATGCACTAGTTAGGTTTAGAGTAGTAGTAGGCGGGACTCACACCCAACAAGGTTTGGGCCTATTTGGTTTCAGAATATTCAGCTTCTTCGGACCAACTAGGATTGGGAAAAAAAAGCTCACGCTAAGGGTCCTAACAATGTGTGTCAGAGTGAGCTTCTGCGCCCCTGTGACAAGGCTGTAGAGACTCTCCGTGGACTTACCACACTGGAGGTTTGAGAAAGACCAGGGAGCTTCCGAAATTCCTGCGAGAGCGCTGGTGAGTGATGGGCAACACTGGGCGACTTAGGGCTCACTCGACTAGGTAAAACCAAACGATGTGACCAACAAAGATTTGGTGGAGAGCCTCCAGGGCCCTGTTTAATTGTAAGCACTGGGCGGTGGTGGAGACGGGCCAAGATGGGCGTACCAGAGTGCCAAGACCTAGACGCCGAGAATTCGCGAGCGCAAGCACGAGCGTTATTAAAACAACACAAAGGGCGTCAGCGGCTGACCACGTTTTCACTGAAACACATATCATGGGCGTACCAGAACCTTATACGACCAGTGGTCGTTCGGGTACCGTTGGTAGTATGTCCAGACCTGGATGCAGAACATGCCGAAGATGCTGTCGCATATGTGGAATGAGAGTGTGTAGGCAGCACGATCATGCGCCAGGACGTACAGAGACGAAATCCCCCATCCAAGGACCACGGCACCGATAGTGTTGCCGAAAAGGTGGCCTGTCGGGACTCCCGATGGCGATAGTACTTGGGCCATGATATAAAGGAGATCAAGACTGGGAACGGTGGGCAGCCGGACGGGCTTCCAGGGATATCTGGTACGCGGGGAGACAGAGAGAGAAGGAAGCGATGTTGCAACCAAGATTCGACATTGAAATATTCTATGCAGACCCCAAGATAGACCCGGACCCGGCGTTTGTGGAAAAATAGCGAACGGTGCACGTGGGTCACAGCAAATGCACCCCTGATCTTAGATCTAGGAAGCAAGACTTCCTGCTGCTGGTCTAACCCGATCCACCTTCACATTCTCTCCCGGACGCCGATGTGGGCTTGCAGTAGACATTAATATTACAAAGCCGTTTGCTCCGGATATGTAGTACGCTTATCATGATATTGCAGTACATATACCGGCATAAAAATTAACCGAAGCCCAGTGGAATGTGAATAATCAATTACTTGGAAACTTAGCATCTCAACAGGAGGTATCCACGACAGCACAGGGGGCTACGACAGGTTCTTTCGCGGGAGTTGGGCGAGGGTGGATAAAGCCAGGGCAACGGGTGGCGCCTGCGCAGCAGGAAGTCCGGCAAGAACGCCGTCACGTGCCAGGAACGGACCAACCGAGCCTCGGGCAACATGGGCTTGGGCGATCACCGCTCGCAGGTTCCCCCTTATCCGTACACGATCACTGGCAAAGGCAGTGACTGCTGATTGCACCAAACAACGCGCGAATTCGCGCACTGATAGTGCGAGAATCGCCGACGCTGTTAGCGAGGTAAATTCGTGTTCAATGTTTGGGGGGAAGTCGACCCGGCTTCGTATGCCTCGATCGGCCGTCATCGGGGTAATAGCAATGCCATTGGGCCCTCCACCGGAAATGGAAGCTTCACCTTGTGACTTTTGGAAACAACTTAATTTCAGCGAAAATAAGATGCTCCGCACGGCAAAATTGAGAGTCGGATCGGTTACGGCTAAGACATCTCGTGGAGACCAGTGGAAAGGTCTCTGTTGCGCTGGAGTATAACGAGTGGACTGTGATTGAGTAGAGATACAAGACCCTACATCCAAAAGTGGAAGCTGTGACGTCGAAGAATGGGGACAAGAAGGACCGCTGCTCGGTGCTTCCCGTGGGGGGTGTTTTGCTGAGTCGAGACCGCAAGCCGGACAGAACGTATCTGCTGCCGCTGACGGCATTATTCGTTCTGATGCTCTCTTCTCGGTTGGCGCGGCGGTTGGCGCAGATGGTGGCACAGCTCGGCGGAGAGACAGTCCTGTATCTCTCAACCAGGTAAAAACCTCACCAGTACTAAGTTGGGGATACTCCTCTGCCGGCGTCTGTTCCTCCCGGGCTTTCTCATATGCCTCACGAAGGGCACGTGCCCGGGTCCACTGTGATAATGTTCAGAGGCTGTGAATCTTACCAATTGTCGCCTACCTCAATAGCTTTTCTCCTACCAGGAACGAACGCCCGGAATTGTGCAGGGGAGGATACTAGCTTGTATGGGAGAGGGGTCGACGATCTACCCTTCAGGTCTGTTCCAGAAAACTCAGTGACTTGGCATCAATGTATTATACTTTCCAAACCTCGTAATGTTAACGGAAACACCGGGACAAGTGATCTAAGGAGAGTGATATACCCTGTTGGAAATAAACAAAAGAACATATAAGCGTTGATCTACTAAAGGAAACCAGTTGACTCGCGAGGCTCACCGGGAAGCGCTGGCACAGGTTTTGGTGAGGCCGGTAGGGACTCGGAGTCCAAATGCCAAGGGTCCAAGCCATGCTTGGAAGGAGGTAATTGGCGGAACACTGTATTGCGATCCAGTTCGACATCCAGAACTTGTTCATCGCCGAGCGCTGGCGTATTGGTGTGAAGCGTGTCGAGCTAAGCACCAGTTACGGTCTCGTTGTTATGGTTATGTAATTTATCCTACGATGGATCATCGCACCTCTACCCAATGTTCCACTTCTAGTGGGGAATTCAACGATCCGCTTGTCCATTGGAACCGAAGCCGGGCAAGAAATGGTTGGGATGTCGTCCCGCAAGCGAAAAATGGGGGGCCTGACACTTTCAACGGTTCATCGAGCGCTCGAGTAGGAGGAGGGTTTGGAGACAAGCAAGTGATAGTTGCATGCTCCAAAACGGCACCGAGCGGTAGGCTCTGAAAACTGACTTCAGCGCTCCGCGGGTGGTCACACGCATCAGCGTACATACGTATGTAGGTGCTTCGATCGACAAACACCATCGATGCGTCTGTTCGGGTGCAGTAACTGAGCGCCGATCTGTAGGGGACGGAGAGGTTGAGATGTTTCTTTCATTCACTACGACAATACTCACCGATAGGAATCCACAAACTGCGGTCGGATATTGTGACGCGGGAAACGATGTGAAAGCGAGTGCCCTGAGTCACAGGTGCCACATGGGGCGTTAATTGGGGTAGTGATACATCAACTGGAATGATGAGATCCAGAGCAGGCCGAGCTCGACTTCTGTGTGTGAGAGGGATTCTCCATCGCCGCCCAGGAGTCACATGCGGGTTTCCGTCGATGTCTACCAGAGCGTTTTCATCATACGTCGTGATGCTTCGTCGTTTCGGTGCACGGCCGAGGAATGGTGCAAGAGCCGGTGTATCGACGTGGTGACCAAGAGTCCGAGAAAGGTGCGTGCTTGCGTGAGTCGGCGCCGAAGACCGTAAGTCTCTCGCCCCGACACGGTAATATGCTCTGGACTTACGTCCTGGTGAACTGATGGGGCATCATTCACCGGTGAGATCTCTAATGGGGTGCCAACGTCACCAACCGCCATCTCAAACAGCCTCCGCAAGCTCGGTAGACTGACGTTTCTGAGCTCGCTCCCATTTTCTATGACCCATGCCTCTTCATCCGCTGGAACTTGGACCGCACAGCCACGGATGCACTCATCGTGACTGCCAAACTCACGACCGTGTTGGATGCGGCAGTGGTTCAGAAGACTTTGGACTCGCGGGAAATCTCCGCGTGCACAATCAGGGCACGCGAGCCGTGCAATCGTATTAGTGGAAGAGTCACGAATGTAAAGATGTTGGGGTGCGGGACGAATGGAAGACGGTGACCGCCTGGAGCGAGCTAGACGAGTGTATGGGCGAGCATAGGGGTTTGTGGAAGAAGTTGCGGGCGGTGTCGGAATGGCCTCAGAAGTAAAACGAGAGGGAAAGCGAGATTCCCGGGATAATATAGGGAGTATCGGGGTCTCCGCGACGTGCAGGGCGTCCGCAGCGGCGAGTTGAAACACGTTGGTACCGGTAGTGTCACCCGTGCTTTCAGAACCTATAAAGGTGAGGGTCCATATTCTTTGTTTTAGGGGAATAGACGCACCCCGATTCTCATGCACAGCGTTTAAAGATGTCTGCAAACAAGTTGCCCAACCAATGCGCGACTCGATTGTTTCCTTCAATCTCTGCCGCACACGGATTTCCAGGTCGAGTTCTTCAAGGACGAGCTGTCGTGCGACAGCGTACCCCGACTGTGGTGCGGCGATGTCCCCCTCATTATTCAGGTTTGGCGTGGGGGAATTGGTTGCACGCTCCTTTCTCTTGCCCAACATGTCCGAAGTGTTGCTGATGACGAGACTGTCTTTCGCCTTGGAGAGAACTTGATGAGAGGCAAGGACGGTCCGCTACCGGGAGTACCGGATTTATTTTTTTCTGGTTTTTTTTTAAAGTTACGCACGTTGCTGCTTTACGCCGTGTTCATATCGATGGGGCTCTTGACGAAAAAAAAAGCTTTGAAAGAGGTGGGATTTCGGGAACTCCCATCGGCAGAAATGTTGAGATAAAAAAAATTTATAATGAAAAGTGTCAAAGGATGGTCCGAGGCCGGGCCGACTCTTTTTTTTCAGACCTCAACACAGTAACAACACACGCTGAAGATTACAAAACAGTGAGCACTCTTTTCAACACCTTTTTTCGAGAATTTCGCCAATGATTTCAAAATATCTGATTTTAATGAGTACGACCTGCATTGAGACTGCAGGAAAGGACGTCACACTTCATTCTGAGGCTTTTATCGTACGCTCTTGATCATGGATGCGTATTGATCACACTATTGCAGATTCAGCGACCGCGTTGCTCCAAGTCACAATGTTTGGTGAGTTCATTCGATTGGCGTATCCAAGGTCGCATCTTACTGTCACCACTTGCTACCAACTTTTCTCCTCATGCCTTGTTAGCGGCATCGTCATTGAACCCTCCCATGTCGGGTGTAGCTAAGATCATAGGCAATTGTCACGAGCAACGTTTCATCAATTATGATAACTGCAGGGTGCATGGCAATGATGTGGCCCTGATCATGAGTTTCAGCGATCTAATCTCGACACTACTCTCTCGCTCGTTTTATCAGCCACCTCCCCGATAACGCTCGTTCGCGAATTCTCATCTCCCTGTCGCATAACGTGTGCCCGACGCAACAACGCAATGCAGGATTTTTCTCTTTTCTGTACCCTGTCATTTTTAGTTGCTATCCGTATCGCTCATTATGTTGCACTGGCACGCCCGTTATACCATAGCCCACCCCTCTCTCCTTCCCCCCTCAGTACCCTTGCTGTTATAGCCCCTCGTCTGTCCTATACCCACCCCTCAATCGGAGTTTGATCATCGTCGCATTGACGCGTGCAGTGAGGTATAGGGATGTTGTATAATGGACTCTACGCAATGAGGTAATACGCGGCCCAAGCCCAGCGTGCGGGCCCACGCAGGCGCTGTGTGCGCGCCTCGTCCTCACGCCCGTCGACCTGCCCCTCGTGCTCATCATGGTAAAGATCTACACGTGTTACGTCTACAAAGTCGAAGAACGGCTGGGCCGGGTGTGGTGATGCCGGCGGCGGCGTTGATGGTGATGCCGGAGGGTGACGCACGCGCCGGACGAGGAGCCAGAGCAGGTACATGAGTGCCATCACGGGCAACTCAATATAGAACGAGAAAAAGTCGACTGCGGAAAAGCGGGGGATGACGGAGGACCACCCTTGAACTGCATGGTGCCGGACAGACCCACCGAACCCCGATGATTTTCTGATTAGCTCACAAATTCAAGCGAAAAAAAGACATAGAGGGTGGAGAGGAGAGGATCATGCACGCACCGAGGATAATGGCCGATACGGCTATGATCTGATACACGTCAGTGAAACGCGACGGGGTAAGTCGGCGAAGAGGGCTAAGCGCGCACCACGAAAGGAGGGCCCCAAGGCCACGTCCACTGCGCGCGAAACTTCATCTCCGAGAGCGGGCGGCCTTGCGTCTTCCACGCGGTGCGGAAGCGCCATGACGCAATCCCAATGGAGAGCCAAGCAATCTATGATATACACGCGTCAGGACCCGAACACGTGAAAACGCTCTTCCGTACCTGGTTGGACACGCCGACAAGAGTCTGCAGCAATGCCCACAACTGGCCGTTTCCGATGAAAGAACTGCCGAAGCATAGGGCGCTGATGGCGCTGGTCAGGAACAGAGCGGGAAGCGGTACACCTCCGCGCGTCGTCCACGCGAAGAGAGGTGGCGCATGAGACGCTGCGGCGAGGCTGTAGAGCACGCGGGTTCCAGCGAAGAGCGCATGGTTACCGGCGGAAATGACAGAGCTGAGAATGACGGTGTTCATGAAAGATGCGGCGGTGGCTGAGGAGTGGATATCGGAGCTAGAGGTTTGGGAGCAGCGCGAAGGACATACTGGATCCAAACTGTTTGAACACGATCGTAAATGGTGACGTGGTTGCGGTCTTGTTGGAAAGATTTGGGTAGTCCCAGGGAACTAAGGCGAGGATTTGGTAAAAATGTCAAGGGTTTGAGTATATGCGCACCATTCAAACCGATCAACAAGATGCTCAAGAGGTAAAATAACAGGATTCTGCAGAAAGCGTGAGCTGAAGCACCGAGGTACTCTCCGGAGGGGCTTGCGCACCGCCAAAATACAAACTTGACAACCCGCGGCATGTTCTTACCCGGATTCTTCGTTTCGCCTGCAGTGATTCCAAGGCTCTCTGTCCCCCCAACTGCGCCGAAAGATAAGACGATGGTGAAGTCCAAATTCAAGAATAACGTACAGGCAAAGCTGGCGGTAACAAAGACGTGCGCGAAACCGCCAAAGCCTCCAACGAATGGGGCACCAGGGATCTGCCAGTTCTCAAAACCGATAAAGCGATGTTCTTGATTAGCACCAGCATTCACAAGAATGCCGAGTAAAATGAAGATGACAATTGTGACGACTTTAAGAGACGACAGCCAATACTCTGTTTGACTCCGGTCAGAAAAGTGGCGGAACTGTATGGTGAGAATGTGGATAAGAACAGGACCCACCTAGTTCACCGTATGCCCCGACATGAGTGGCGTTAATGGAGACAAGGAATACCCATAGTGTAAGACTAAAAATCCAAGGGTTGGAAAAACTCCAAAATTCCAAGACTAATTGGGCGGCGGTGAGGTCGGAGGCAACAGAAATGGCATCGTTAAGCCAATAGTTCCATGAGAGGGCGAAACCGTATGCCGGGGAGAAGAACCTGGTGGCGTAGACGTTGAATGACCCTGGGATGAAACAAGTTGAGAGTGGTGAAAGGGTACCACCAAGAATGGGAAGGATGATAAGGTACCAATAGAAAGAATCCGAAAAGGGTGCAATTGGAAATCTGATGCGAGAAGGTAGAGAGGGTTGTGATACGAAGAGGCACTCACCGGCTACGGGATACTGAGTCGCCATCTCACCTAGGAGCAGAAGAGTGACATAAACGATGAAGCCGACGATGGAATAGCAAATCAGCATGCTAGCTGGACCGCCTTGGGCTAGAGAAGTGCCAGTGCCCAAGAAGAGACCTGTGCCAATCGTGCCGGCGATGGCGATCATCTGGACCTGGCGCGAAGACAGGCCACGGTGTAGTGTCCCGATAGAAGGACTGGGCGGAGGATGCGTTGAGGTATCTTCATCGTGTTGTCGATGTGAAGACGGGGGTTTGATAGTCCCATAGCTGATGGCAGAGGAGAGTTCAGAAGCCATCGCAGCTGGTTGCCAAGTTCGGTCCGGTTATGATAGTGTAGCCATGGCTGCCGCGAACTGAATTACTGGTACTGTAATGAGACGAGATGATGGATATGGATACTGTATGGTCCACGATCACGGTAGTCCGCCAAACTTCACAAAATCCGACCTTGTAACAACACAGGTTTTGTATCACCCCTATGATATCTCATACATTTGTAAACTAGGAGACTGCCTTCAAACACCAAGAATTTGCGGTCTCATGTGTAGACGTAAATTCAAGTTATAATCCAGCCCTTCGGACGCTGGTTCGGACGTCACGAACTACCTCCGCGCGTTGCCACCTCTGTCATGCATGCCATGGTCGACGCAAACTGGGATGTGTTTCAACATGTAGTCTCGTGATTGTGGGAATACCCAAGGTACCCAAGTCTAGAGAAGGCGTTGAGGCTTGGAGTCGCGTGCTGACTATACTTGACAGAATGGAAGTCCGGAAGTCACACGAATGCGCAGGCTGTAGCTTAAAGCGCATCTGGTCCTCGGGTGACACTCCGGGAACCGCTAACATGCGCTTTTGCCACCATGATGACAAGGTCAACGTGCTTAACGTGCACACCAGGAGGCCTCAGTGGAATATCTCATGGTTTCGCACTCGGACTGTCCTTTTCGCCGTCTCCATTTTCATTACCCTCGGAATTATCTTCCTCTTTCCCTGGTTTCGTACATCTCCCTTCCGATTTCAACATTTCTTGGAGTCTGGTTACTCGGGACTTCTGGCCTGCATCTATTCAGATACGATGAGCAAGGAAGCTGCACTTTCCGCACCTATCACCGCTGCGTTCTCTTCCAACGGACGTACCAACGTGGTACAATGGGATAAGTACACACTCGCCCTGCATGGGCAGCGTGTCCTGGTATAGTGAGTCCGCGAGATTTGCTCTCAGAGGCCTACTCGCAGGTAGCGCTTACTTTTGTTTCTCTGGCAGTTCCGGAGAGTTTCACACTTTCCGCCTGCCCGTACCTTCCCTGTGGCTGGATATTCTCCAGAAATTCAAGGCAGCAGGCCTAAACGCAGTTTCAGTGTACACCCACTGGGGACTTCTAAACCCTGCACCTGGCGTTGTTGACTTCGATGCTTTTCGTGCTCTGCAGCCTCTTTTCGATGCAGCTCTTGCAGCCGGAGTGTGGGTTGTTCTTCGTCCCGGTCCGTATATAAATGCGGAAACGACTGCGGGTGGAATAGCCCACTGGGTCACTAGCCAGACTGAAGGCTCCTTGAGGACTAACGCGACAGATTTCAACGTTGCATGGCAGGACTATATCCAAGGCGTGATTACCCAAGCTGCGCCAAATCAAATCACTGAGGGCGGACCTATAATTGGTAAGTCATACGTCGGTCTGAGGATGATGGAAACACTCATCACTTGAAAGCAATTCAGGTTGGTGCGTGACAATCGTCCTACCACAGCATAGTATGGACAGGTAATCGGTCTATCAGATAACGAGTATTTTCAGAGCGGGTCGGGTAATGCGCAATATTTCGCTGAGCTTGAGGCTGCCTACCATAATTCTTCTATCGTTGTCCCGCTCACATACAACGATCCTGGCCAAGACGGAAATTTCGTCAATGGGACGGTGGGACTTGGCTTCTCCATGCGGTTACGTGTCTCTCGCTTACGCCCTTTCAGGGTGCGGTGGATATATATGGGTATGGCCACGACGTTTGGCTACGTGCTACGCCCGTCTAACTATTCTAGTTTGGACTCGTACCCTCAAGCGTTTGATTGTTCTCACCCGCAGACGTGGAAACCGGTTGTGACAAATTACTATGAGTACCACGAAGGTGAGGCCTTTACTGCACAATATTATAGGTAACGCTAGAAGTTCGTATCCGTAGAAACTAACCCTGGCCAGCCGTTCTACGTTCCTGAGGTAGGGCACGTGGATGTACAACCCCAAAACACTAACGTAGATCAGTTTCAAGGCGGTTCTTATGACGCGTGGGGACCGACAGCTCCCGGCTACACTTCCTGTGGGGAAATGACGGGCGCAGAGTTCCAATCCGTCTTCTACCGCCAGCTATGGGCTTCTAATGCGAAATTGATGAATTTCTACATGGTATATGGGTGGGCGTTGGTCCCCCTGTTGGCATGTACCCTTCTCAGTTTTATCTGCATTGTAACAGGGGCACTTCTTGGGGTGGTCTCCCTTTCCCGGGGGTTTACAGTAAGCTCCAATATACAGATACGTGGGGCTCACGTTAATCCCCCTCAACAGCATCTTATGACTATGGCGCAGCTATTGGAGAATCTCGCGTGATTACAACTAAATTCACAGAGCTCAAGGCCCAGGGCTTGTTTTTGAGGAGTTCACCGGAGTTTCTAAAGACTGAACGGGTGGGAAACAGCACGTCAGGCCCATGTCATGTCACGAACTCCGCTGCCTTCGTAACTTTCTTGAAGAATCCAGACACCGGCACAGGTTTCTGGATTGCCCGCCAGACGAATTCATCATCCACGTATGGACGCTATGCTCTTCCTCGCGAGGCTAATAGGTTAACACGATGACGTGTAGGGCGTTGACAGCCTTCAATTTGACGGTGACGACAAGTGCAGGGACCGTTACCATTCCACGAGCAGTACCTAACATCACACTCAACGGTCGACAATCCAAAGTGATCGTAACCGACTATCATTACGGCACCTCTAGCTTCATCCTTTGGTCTACCGCGCCAATTTTTTTCGCCGGCCATATTGGTAACCGTGATGTATTATACATCACCGCGGATAGCGGGGAACCTAGCGAGCTTGCTCTATCCCACTCGGGCGCGGTCGACTTCAAGTTCCCAGACGGGGTCCTTGAAGGCGGCCCTTTCGCTGTTGTCGACACGGAAACCTCCCTCGTGCTAGTTTCCACCTCGCTCACAGCGGGCACGTTTTTTGCTCCTGTGCTCGACGGGACTGGTCCACACGCCAGCTTCTGGCAGATAGGCACCAACTCCACCCTGCTAGTAGGTGGCCCGTACCTCGTGAGGAATGCCTCTCTCGGAACAGATGGTACTCTCGCGTTATACGGTGATCTGAATGCAAGTGTCACGCTCCAAGTCATTGGACCCCCTCAGATGAAGGCGGTGACGTGGAATGGCAAGATTGTCGCGAGGAACAACACTGCAACTAACAATCTTTCTCGCTTCTCGGGCACGTTTATAGGACACCTTACGTTCTCGAATCCGAAAATTACAGCGCCAGCCCTTACACAGTGGAAGTTCAGCGACAGCTTGCCAGAGATACAGGCGACCTTCGACGACTCCAGCTGGATCGTGGCCAATCACACGACGACGAACGTCCCATTTAAGCCTTACTATGGAGATGGACGAGTCTTATATGGATGTGACTATGGATTGTACGCAGAATTTTACACTTAGGTCTGAGCCCCTGCGCTGACAGGAGAACTCAGCTGCGAAAATATCGTCCTTTGGCGTGGGCATTTCGACGCAACAGGTCACGAGAGATCGGTCAACCTTTCTATAAATGGTGGCGAAGGTATTTACCGTACTCGCGTTGTTCCCTGACGGCTCACCCAACACGCGATAGCCTTTGCTGCTAGCGTCTGGTTGAACTCACATTTCCTGGGCACTTCATTCGGAAAGTACGAGCGCTCCGTCCTGGAGGCGGCATCCTGCTGACCCTTCGGTCATAGCTCGACGAATAATCTCCATATACTTGAAGAGACTGATGACGAACTCATCTTCCCGGCTGGCTCTCTAATACCTGGGGCAGAGAACGTGATCACCATTGTCCAGGTAAGCGCTTATCGGTTTCCGGATTTACCCTCGAGCGACGTTATCCCGTAGGACAATATGGGCCTAAACCAGACGGATGGGAGTGAGTCCGCCTCATTGCTTCTGGTTCTCATCTGAACATGTGGAAAGGCATGACCGACGCTTCCAAGTCCCCACGAGGCGTGCGTGGCTTCAAGCTTAATAATGGCACGTTTGGTACATGGAAAGTCCAGGGGAAAATCGGTGGATATACAGAGTTCGCAGCCTTTTATGACTCCTCAAGAGCCTTGCCCACTTATTTTCCCACTGTCTGTCGTAGTTTTCCCGACCGCGTCCGCGGCGTGCTGAACGAAGGCGGACTCTTTGGCGAGCGCGCGGGATGGCACCTACCCGGGTTCGATACGAGTAACTGGGTGGCCCGGGACCTCTCGGCCGGCTTGCCTAACGGTGACGCAGGCGTCGGATTCTTTGCAACGGAGTTTCCTCTCCATATTCCTCCTGGCTTCGATGTGATGCTATCGTTTACTTTCGACGAAAGTGCACAGCCATACCGTGCGCTCTTATTTGTTAATGGATGGATGATGGGCAAGCGCGTGGCGAATCTCGGGTATGGCACATCTCGTACTTGAGCTCGAGAAAGTGCAGGGGTATTGATCGCGACGTCCGTTTGTATAGCCCTCAATTCAAGTTCCCCGTACATCAGGGTATCCTGGACTACAATGGAACCAAGTCCGTGCCTCTTTTTATGAATGAGTTCAAAAGTCGATGCTGACCCTCGGTATAGTACCGTCGCGATCGCTCTCTGGGCAATGGAGGCTGTTCCAATCACACCTACTCTTTCGCTGACGGTCGACACTATACTTCAGGGAGGTGTTGGTCCTATCATTTCCAACAACCCCCTTTGGAGCCCGAAGGGAAGAGGCTTGAGAGGTCTGTGCTAAACCGGACACGGAACGTCATATGTATGTTGTAGTACTATCGACGATTCACAAAGGTCTATGAAATCAACACGGCAATCCTACCACTTCTTTGTGTTCCTCTTCTCTACGATCCTTTCGCTATGCACCCGGCTCTTTTTCCGACGAGCTCCACTCTCATGGTTCTCTCTCACTCTCGGCTATACTCCTTGGGATCTTGGGACGCGTCTACTAGTAAATGAAGGTATCAACTTGTATTTACCCAACCCAACCCCGAAGAATGTCCGAGAACTTTGCATGTACATTGGAATGCATTGGAGTCAGCCGCGGTCGGCCCCATGCAAGTACCTCCCGCCACTTACACAACAATTACCTGCTAGTTGCTTACGTTCTCCGTACACCTGTGACTTACATTCCAAGAGGCCCGCGACCATATAAAATAGGCTGCAATGTGCTTGTATCCTTATCATCCTTTCCTCCGCTTTCTCCACTTTCCCTCACAAACGCCTTGAGCCTGAGATCTCTTTCATCTTCCCCAATCACACTTGGTTCTCGTTCTGTTCCCGGACCGATCTTAATAAAACCCACACATCCACCTCCGCGAATTTCCCTCAACATGTACCAATACAATGCCGCCAGCGGTGGGTCTCATTTTGCACCTCTGACTCCCAATCTATCGTTCTCATGAGGACTCCTAGGCCTTCGCAAACCCAAGCTTATTAACGGATCAGTTCCCTTTTTTTCTATGTACAATGAAAGGGCAAAGGAACATGACGGGAAAATGATTGAGAGGTGGAAAGGTGATGTGGAAGGGTTCCTTCTTTTTGTACGTGAACGAGCTTGCTCTTTCTGTGACAGGATATCAACCCATTAAACCATTGTAGTCTGGTCTGTTCTTGGCAGTCGTTGCCCAATTCCTTGGAGGTCTGTTTCAGACCCTCCGGCAGACTGAGTCACGGTCTCGCTCTGAGTCAAGTGAGTCAATCAGCCATTCGACTTCCGGGTGTCCTTTCGGTCGCTCGTCATTACTTTGTCAGCGACAGATTCCACGGGCCCCTACAGCGTCAGGTTCGAAATGATCCCCATGATCGACGCTCCCACGAGGTAGCTCAAACTCAACAATGGCACGTTTGGTACAAGGAAAATCTAGGGGGATATATAGACTTCGCCGCCGTTTATGACTGACTCCTCAAGAGCCCTGCTCACTTATTTTCCCATGGTTTTCCCGACCGCGTCCGCGGCGTGCTGAACGAAGGCGGACTCTTTGGCGAGCGCGCGGGATGGCACCTACCCGGGTTCGATACGAGTAACTGGGTGGCCCGGGACCTCTTGGCCGACTTGCCTAACGGTGACGCAGGCGTCGGATTCTTTTCAACGGAGTTTCCTCTGCGTATACCTCCTGGTTTCGATGTGATACTGTCGTTTACTTTCGACGAAAGTGCACAGCCATACCGTGCGCTCTTATTTGTTAATGGATGGATGATGGGCAAGCGCGTGGCGAATCTCGGGTATGGCACATCTCATCCTCGAGCTTGAGGAAGTGCAGGGGTATTGATCACGACATTCATTCGTATAGCCCTCAATCCAAGTTCCCCGTACATCAGGGTATCCTGGACTACGATGGAACCAAGTCTGTGCCCCTTTTTATGAATGAGTTCAAAAGTCGATGCCAATTTTCGTCATAGTACCATCGCGATCGCTCTCTGGGCAATGGAAGCTGTTCCAATCACACCTACTCTTTCGCTGACGGTCGACACTATACTGCGGGGAGATGTTGGTCCTATCATTTTCAAAAACTCCCTTTGGAGCCCAAAGGGGAGAGGTTTGAGAGGTCTGTGCTAAACCGGACTTCTGGAATGTCGTATGTATGTTGTAGTACTATCAACGATTCACAAAGGTCTATGAAATCAACACGGACAATCCTATCACTTCTTTGTGTTCCTCTTCTCTGCGCTCCTTTCGCTACGCACCCGGCTCTTTTTCCGACGAGCGGGAGCACCTACACCCTTGTGTTCCGTCGTGTGTTTGCGCACGCGCACGCGGTCCTTCCCCTGCTCTGGCACCTGCAGGGCGTTGCGCGCTTTCTTCTTGGCGAGGCGCCGTGCAACCCGTTCAGGGTCAACCGCCTTGGCAGCCTTGCGCTCGGCCTTGGACAAATGGGCTAGCTGCGTGCCGAGGTTCGGGTTACCCTTCGGCACGGCCGTGGGTGTGGGTCGTGATGATTGTGAATGAGTACCACGAGAGGGAGGCGTTGTGGAGGCGGTAGTGGCAGTGGTAACACCGGAGGACGGCCGGTCGAGAACGCCTGGTAAGGTTTTACAGCGTTCGACGCGCAACTTGCGTTTCGCGAATTTGAGCTTGCCGGGCTCGAGGGCAAGTATCTCATCAACGCACTCGCGGTCCTGTCCAAGCCGGTTCGGCCCAGGTTAATGTCAATTGCGAGGGCGCGTGAAAAGTAAGTTTACGTACCGCAAACTGAACGTATGCGATGCCCTTGCCCAGTAGCGTGTCCTTGTCTCGGACGATCCGTACACGCGTCACCCATGTCTTTGGCTTCGCTTCGGCGCCTGCCTCGTCATCGGAGCCTGAGTCAGCGACAGCACTGCGTGGCCCGCGCTCCGCGCTAACAACGCCCTCGAAGAACGTCCGTAGATCTTCCTCGTGACTCGCGAAATCTAGACTCCCGACGAACACCGTGCATTTCGGATCTCCTACGCCATCTCCTAGGGTATCCGCACGCAGTGTGTGGCCCATGAACGGCGAATTATCGAGCACGACAATTGCAGTCCTCGCAGCCTCGTCGGGGGCGAGCTCTCCGCCATACGCAAAGAGAACATAAGCCGCGACGGTGTCCGCTTCTTCATGTAGCTCGTGCCTGATGAAGGCTATCTTCTTTTTGTCGTGGGAGGTAAGGCGTGGCGGTGGGGCGGGTACGTCGTCGCCCTTGGACGCACGCCATTCTGCGGTGCGTTCGAGGCTGTGCGTGCGCGGCGCCGGCGCAGCGGATGTTGGTTTTTGGAACGCGACGGAACGGAAGCGCATAGACTCTATCTTGGACCCCGGGACATGCGATAGTATATGCCGACTGAATTGCTTCTGAGCGGACTGCCAGGTTATGTGAGAACGGCGTGCGTGAGATCGAGGAAGAGGAAGAAGCTTGGGCACACCTTGCTCTTCGCAACATCAACAGGTACATTGCCAATGAATATTGTGCGTGCGTCGCGCTGCTCTTTCGTCTCGTTTGGGGGACTGTCATGGTGTATACGTCTCCGAGTTGGTCGTGTCTTCGCACGTCGGTCCCCCTCCCCAACTGTCTCGTGGACGAGTTGCGATGCGTCCACCTCACTATCAGAAGTGTCCTCCGGCCCCTCCTTGTTCTTCGAGGTGCCCGGCGCACCTTCCTTTGCAAGGTGGCGGGTTCGGCGCTCATAAGCCTCTTCTAATCCACCATCGGCCTCTTCCTCGTCACTTCCCTCCAGAACATCTTTGGTCTTACTCTTCGACGTCGAAGCCTCGCTGATCTGCCTTTTTCTCTTGATCTTTTTCGAGTCATTTGCTACAGGTCCAGCGTTTTCTGGCTTTGACGTGAGGAGGGATTGGTCGACGGCTTTCGCAGATTTCTTCCGCTTGACTGGACCAGGTAATAAACCGTTTCCTGTGTCCCTCCCTCTCTTAATCACGGCGTTCTGAGGAACGGAAGTAGTAGTAAGAATCGTCGGAAGAGCTGATACCTACGCGCAAATTCACAACTGAGAAAGCCAGGGTTTGAAGGAGACGCACCGAGGAACGAAAAAGAGAATCAAGATCCCCATCGATACTCCCCACTCCTTTCGATTGATGCTTTCCAAGCAAGAAAGTAGATAGACTCATCTTTGCACCTGCACACAGTGACCGAGCGACATTGACTTGATTTCGAGGTTCACCGGGCCGCAAGTAGGTGAATATTCCACATTAGTCATACCATTGACCTGGGATGATCTCACACCCTATGGGCGTTTGGCACAGTGGTAGCGCGCACGCTTTGCATGCGTGAGGTCGAGGGTTCAAACCCCCCAACGTCCAATACTTTTTCTTTTTAATAGCTACGTAGGCACGTGCCTTCATCCCCAGCGCTTCAACCGGTCGAATCAATAAACCCGAATCGATAGGCCCGTTCCATTTCGAGTACTGCAACAGTGCTCACGGTTTGAACGACCCATACCGAGGTTTTTTCCCACAGAAAATAAATGTTGTGAATACAAATAACACTCTATAACCCTATTTTTGCGACATAAATAATTTTAAAAATATTTATCCTCCCACTTAATTATGAACCCCGCTGGTAAACCGGTAAAGTTTCAAGTCCTTGCCGTGTGTCCTTGCCGTGTGTATTTGTTGAAGCGCTATATGTGCACTTGGAACTAGCCGGACGATACGACTATCGAACCATCTCTGTGCTGCACTTCTCTGCCTCGGACTCCTGACGTGGTGGCTTGAGTACCGGATCCTTTGAGAGAATGCGACATTGGTGCAGAATTTACCTATCATCCTAACTTGAACGACGAAGAGTCGCCTGACAAATATAATATAATTCGGCCAAGTAAGGCAGGTGGAGATGGCGTATTCCCACTGGCGGCAATGTCTTATCGGATGTGATCCCATAGAGCGTAGGCGAGCCGAGTCTCGGAGTATTCAAAGGGCTCTCTGGTCGTCCATGGGTCGTCTTACACTTTTACACTAGATTTTCCCGATATCAAACCGTGTGGTGCAAACTCTCGTCGGGTTTGACCGATTTCTTCTTCATATAAGAGTTGCCCATTCAATCCCACCAACCTCGCTAGCGTTCTTGCCCTGCTTCCCTGTTCGAGTTCTTCACGATGCCGCTCCCACTCCCAGCATGGTATAGGTCTGTTCCGCGTGGTTCTCGGCTATGCGCTCGGATTGATCTTCCTTCAATGCACTACCAGATCCCCCATGACTCAGGTTGTCCTAGTCGGTCTGTATCTGTCTGTCAATCCGTCTCCTGTCCGGCGCTTACCAGGCTTTACCCAGGGATTACCTGTTTCGCGACCGTCGGCATGTTCAGCGCCGTTTCTAATTTCGGCGGTGGTGGTCTCCCAGACACCGCCCTCGTGGATACTGCAAACGGTGTCCTCTATGGGATGTTCGCTCTCACCGGTCTTGTCTCGGGAGGAATCAACAACCGTGAGTCCTTTTAATCCGATGTTTCGGGCAATCTTCATGGTGCACTAGTTCTTGGTCCTCGCCTTACCCTCTCCATTGGGTCTCTTGGTTACTCGCTCTACATTGGGTCCTTATGGTGGTGTGCTTCTTTTAATCCCGCATAACCCGCTCTGGATCCACGCTCAGTGGATGTAAGGGCCTAGTTTCCAGACACAGGGAGCGCGTTGGTTCGTCATTTTTGCTGGTGGGGTGCTCGGCGTGTCCGCGGCCCTGCTGTGGTCCGCCCAGGGTGCAATAACGATGAGTTATCCGCTCGAAAAGGACAAGGGCAAGGCGTTCGGCGTCTTTTGGGCCATCTTCCAATTTGGTTCGTTCATTGGTTCTGTCATCGCTCTGGCCATCAACATCCGCTCCGGAAAGCTCAGCGACGTGTCAACCGCGACGTACCTGGTACGTTTCTCTTATTCGCGCGTCCTCAAGCTCCTCATTTCCCAGCTTAGGCATTCATAATCATCATGTTTATTGGCACGGCATCGACCATGCTCATCCTGCCTCCTGGTGCGATTATACGCGCCGACGGCACCCTCGTGAAGGTCCAGGCTTCTTCGACCCTTCGTGAGGAGCTCAACAACTTTATCAAAGTGCTTAAGGACAAGCGCATCATCTTGTTGATACCCATGTTCTTCGCGAGCAACTACTTTTACGCATACCAAGGAGCACTCAACGTGTATTACTTTGACGGATCGACCCGTGCGTCATACATACGCACCTATTTTCGTATTCTAACTATGAGTGTTTTGTAGGTGCATTAAATGGCACGCTCGAAGGTGCCGGCGCCATGATTGGTGCATTGATTATTGGCTTCTTCGTCCTCGACGGCCTCCCCTTCAGACGGCGGACGCGTGGCTTGGTCGGCTTGGCGTTCGTCTCAACCATCAACATCGTAGTCTGGTCCTGTGCGCTCGCGTGGCAGGTCAAGTTT
Source organism: Lactarius akahatsu (assembly GCA_021524915.1). Classification (NCBI taxonomy): domain Eukaryota; kingdom Fungi; phylum Basidiomycota; class Agaricomycetes; order Russulales; family Russulaceae; genus Lactarius; species Lactarius akahatsu. The sequence continues at coordinate 171,288 of JAKELL010000039.1, forward strand.
GACCGCACGCCACGGACAAAGTTGCACTACACCGACAGCCGGTACCACGCCAGGGGCGCACTCTACTTTTTCGGTGCGTTTCCCGACCCTTACTTGCTACGAGAAGGTGATTGCTGACGAGAGGCAGGTACGCTAGTCTTTTTCGACGGTGCATGCTACCAGGCGCTCGCGTACTGGATCATGGGCGCGATCTCGAACGACCCGTTCACGCTCGCGCGCTTCGCAGGCTTCTACAAGGCGATCCAGTCTGTGGGAAGCGCGGGCTCCTTCGGAATGGACGCGACGTCGACGCCGTTCCTGAACGAGCTCCTGGCGAGCTGGTGCTTGATGCTCGCCTCGTTCCCGCTCGCGGGGATCGTCATCTGGGGCATCAAAGACACGTCATACACGGAAGAGAAGACGGTGTACGCTAGCGGTGTCGCGGCGCAGAGCGGGGCTGCGAGGAGCACGGAGAACGACAACATGTCGGACGTGAAGGAGAAGGAGAAGGGCCATCAGGAAAAACCTACTTCGGTAATTTGTCGATAACTTAGGATAATTATGTTAGGCTAGCGATAATTATCGATATTTTAGTTTCTCCCGAATGCATTATCTCTCTTACTCCGGTTATTGATAAGTTATACCTCGCTAGCGCAGGAGGTTTTTCCTGATGCAAATCTGATTGGCAAGTGCGCACACGACAACACGCCCGAGTTGCGCCTAGAAGGAGCCCGAGAAGCGTGTACAAGCTGCGAGTAACCCTGGACCTGGGCAGACAGAAACCCCACGGAAACAACGAGGAAACCGGTCGAACACCGCCATAGCTCCCCCTCCTCTGCCGGGGATGCAGGAATGATCAGGCGTGCCCATCAAGTACACGCGAGATTCGCGCACTGCCCAGGGAAATATCAAAAATAGACTGGGTTGGCTCTTCGGAACCCTCCCCCATCCATTATATTGCCCTTCGAATAATTACCGGCTATCATCCATAGCCGAGTGAGGTGCCCTGTGCGCGTATCAATTTCCAGAGCCAAGAAACACGTATATGAGATGCGCGTGTGCGACAACATACTTTCTGCCCGAGAACACGTGTGAGCCGGAAGTGGTACAGGATGCACGTACCAATATGCCTAATAAGCAGTCAGATATACTTGAACCATCGAGAGTAGTTTTCCAATCTAGCCAGAGTAACCTGAACACCCATACCGAGACAACGGACTGTGGTAAGGCTAGGCAATCCCCAACTATACAGAGTCGATCCTCGAACTCGGCAGCTTACCCTCTGTACACTGTAATACCGACATGCTCACCAAGATAAGCATCTTTCAACCCTAAGTTGGTGTAAGGTGCTCGACTCGGGATCGAATATCCAGTACATCAGTGATGTGGAACATCTATGACCACTAAATCGATCAAAAAAAAAAAATTCTATGAACACATCTCCTCGCCACTAACGCGACTCGAACATCACGAGAAGTAGTAAGGTATGGGTAATGCAAGGTAGTGCTTTGTTAATCTTGCCACCAAGGCACTGCAAGAACTGAGTTGGATGTTGGTCTATTGAGACCTTGGATGAGACGCGATCGATCACGAGACCACGCGCATTGCTAAACCGCTTAATGTGTGTGACGGGACTTGCTACATGAGAGCTTACATTCGTGTCGTCTTGGCTTGAGTACTGGCCCCAGCCCTAGATCCTAGTCAGACGTCGGTGTACAAGTTGCTGTACTACCCCCCGGGTCAAACGACGCCTTGAGGTTTCTGTGAACTAAGACATTTCGGGCCAAACGCCGCCACCTCAGCCCAAACTGCGCCACAACTTCACACAACTTTGCTTACTTCCTCTCTTCTTGGGTTCGTCCTCGAGAAGCACCTTGATCGAGATCCACTGGGTACCGGCTGTGTTCGGCGCTACAGTGTCTGTCGAGTGCTTGGGCCATTCGTGGTGCTCACTAGCAGATGTATCACGCGAGACGATTATATGATGGGGAATTTTTGGCCACACGAGTACGCTGCGTGAGGGTGGACACATCGGGATTTGGGTCTACATTCGCGGCTTGGCGCCACGAGAGTTGAACGTCAAATGCGCGTTAGCGCAAAGTGGCATTGACTTGGAGCGGAGCATTTGAACCTTTCCTTTCTTCAGTGGGTGAAAGGTCAAAAACCCTCCGCTAGGTGCTTCGAGATATTGATTATGTGGGGGGTGAGTGGCTTGCAGATGACAACTCCCACAACAATATTAAAACCAAACAAAGTAACATGTTACCACGATCCGATGATCAAAATCGTATGTTGGAGTGTGTCCTGTTCAAGGTCCTGTTGTCTCTGCAGAGGGTATGCGGACAAGGGCATTACTCGATCAACTGCGTCATGATGCAGCCATACGTACTGTACGCCTGTTCATGAAAACGCACTGACGTACAAAAAGTTCCCTATTCCGGGACTTGTGATGTTATTGTAGTGCCGTGCCCCCGGGCTCGGACATACACATGGATCGTAATACGCACAGGCGCCTGATACGATCACTTACTCTATTTGTCGTGTCGCTCCAGCGTGCACATGCCACGAGACACCTATAAGAATCGTGCGACGGCACTTACGACTACGGTTTCCCCCATCCATGTCAGTGTATGACCCCTACAGCGGTCGGTATAGGACCCCCTCCACTTGGTCCTACTCCTACGCTCCCTCCAGTCCCCCACTCAGTACCTATGCGGAGAGTTACTATTCCACCCGAGAACTCCCAACGGGCCAAGTCTCGGAGAGGATGTACTTCAATCTCAATGGAAAGCTAGTCAGGTCCTACAAAATCCGAAATTACAGGGTCTGTCCTTTCGTGTTTGCCACCGGAGTCACCATGTTGACGTTGTAGTACGGATCCAGAGAGCACAGAGACACGTCCTGAACTTGTATCCAGACATGCTGCAGGGCATCGCATCCTCCCGCATTCAATTCTACGTGATGCGTCCCGGGTATTATCGAGGACAGTACATCAGCTTCAAATCCTACATCGCAAAGCATGCCTGGGGAGTGGAGATAGACAGCTTGGCAGAGCACGACACAGTGGGGATTGACGTTAGAGACAGTGTTTCAGTGACAGAGTCCGTATCTAGTTTCTTTAATCGCACACGGTTCTTCTAAGTTAGTTTTTTTTTTGGACTCCCCTTGTACTTTGACACTGGCTTGTACTTGTACCTGTATTCCAAGGCTTGGACCACTGGATTGTGAAGGGTTCGTCCACCCTGATCGATCCCTGATGTATACCACGACGGGCATCACAATCGCAATTTCTCCGGACCATAATCGATCATGATCACTAGCCATTTGAAGCCCAGATCCTCCCGGAAGTCGACAAACTGGGCTGTTGTTTCCGTGTCTTGTCGCTGTAATGGGACGTTCGCATGTATAGTATCGTCATTGGTAGTCCATGGCCCCATGCCCTTCACAACTCCTTCACCCTAGTTGGTAGTCACGCAGTTTCTGGACCGCGTGTTATTGATGTAAAGATTCACCCGCGCGTACTTACGCCTAGTGCTGCGGGCTGTGCGTCATGTCTTGCTGTGTGGTTCTGTAGAACATCAAGAAGCAGATACTACTGTAACCGCTAGTAGCGAATCGCTGCAGTGGATGTGGTCCTGTCCACTTCAACCCGGATGCCATCTCTTACGGGTAACGGGTTACCCAACCATGGGTCTGCGCATACAACCCTTCGGAATGCTGGGATGACGATACCCAGGCAAGTACCCAGGGTTCAATTTAGTCACCGATCAAAATCCCCCCGTCTCTATTACCGCTTACTGGTAGTCATTGTCGCGATGATGGTATCCACTAGTGACTATTCCGGAAACATCCCGAGCTTGCCCGCAATGCCCGGCCAAGTATCAGTGGGCCACCGAGCCTGCTCTTCCAAGTCTCAAGTTGTGTATCCAGTGAATCTAACGGATAGCAAAGCAAAAGTTGAAATATATCTGCAACTGTATGCTGCGGGTCATGAGTACTTGATAGGCGCCCGGCACATAACGTGGTCGTCAATTGGTTCTCATGACCTTTATACGCACTGGCATGATCATCTTGGTGTCAGCGTGATAAATACACTGATCCCGATTGCCGGAGAGAGGGATGATGTCGCATTGATATTCAGTATAAAATGGTTGTCTCTACAGTTCGGATTTCCTAGCTCTTGCTCGCCCTTCATTCTGACACTAAGGTACTGGTTACCGCACCCTTGCACATCTTACGCCGCCTCACACACCTAATCACATTCTTCCTCAATCCAATATGCGCACCACTGCTGCTACTGCTGTCGCTTTTTTCTGTTTTACGGCCCATGTCGCTCCGTCATGCGCTGCTGCTTCTTTGTACGTGCTGTTCTCTTCTTCTGTGTCGCACTCGTAGTCACGGTTGACTGAGACCTGTACAGCCAAGAGCGTGCTGCTGCGGGACCTCCCGCTGCCCCACCAAGCAGTCTTGGTAACGCCGCCGCAGGCAGCGCCATTGGCGCTGCCGTCAGCCTCCTGGCTTCGAAAGCAATCTCGGGCCTGTTCAACGAATTTAGTAATCAGTAGGAGCTCTGTACTTCGCATAATCTACTAGGTCCTCACTATCCACTCGCTGTAGGACCGCAAGCCGCCGCGAAATGCTCGAAGTGCTCGAGGCACGAGTTAACCAAGAACTAGCCGCTCGCAAGTACCGCCGCGAGTTGGTAGCAGCTCTCCTCGAATTGCGCTCTCTTGACGAATTGGATTGATGGACATGATCTTCATATGATGTTCACAGTATTAGCGGCTACGGAATCTGTACCCAGTAGAATAGGACCAATGCCATAGCTCAACCAACCGTACACTCGACTATCCCTCGGGCTTCTTGGGTTACATCCAGGTCTTGTGTGTGGGCCGTCGACGTGACGCTGGAAACCGCCTACCCAATGTGCTTCAAAACTTCAAAACAAGCCGTGAGTGTACCTGGCGAGCAATATCGCTTCTTCCTCAGTGCAGAAATTGATCGGGACTGAACCCCTACTTGGTCTCGTATGCTTCACTCGACAGGCGAGCACGAAGACCTGCAAATTGGATCGTCGTGATGTGTAACTTCGGCTCCGAATCAAGCAGAGTGCAGCGTGAGCAGCGTCTTAATCCTTACCACTGCTCGGGCTAATTGTTGGGTTTCTTTTCTCGTATTAGTCTTTTGTGCCTGCTCCAGTGGACAGCCGTATGAGGTCGTTTATGTGATATTTAATGCTTAATGCATAGCATAACGGCCTGAGAAAAACGACAAGAACAAGTTCTCTGAGTTCATTTTGTGGTGTGAAAAGGAAGGAAAGCTTGGAACAAGATGAGAGCGTTACCACAAGCGGCCGAGGTCGGGCAGTTCGGTCTCAGGAGCGGGAAATGCCGTAAGGCGCAGTTACGACCAAGATCTGGGCTGGATAATCAAGTCCGCAACGGCGACGACGAGCACACCCTGCCATTTGCGACTGAAGCACATAACAATTAGGGACCATGTCAGATTCTACACCTCCTAAACCTAAACCTGGCTCGCTTCGTGACCGCATCGCTGCCTTCGAGCAAAAGCCAGCATCGTCCCCCGCACCTCCCGCACCTCGCCCCAAACCAGGTGGTCTCTCTCAATGGAAGCCCCGTGCACCCTCCCCACCTCATTCCCCGCAACCGGTCAATCGTAATGATCATAGTATGTCCGCGACTGACGCGAAGGAGAGTATTACCAAAGGCGGATCACTCAAGGAGCGCATGGCTGCACTGCAAGGCCTTGGGGCATTTGGTGGTGGCCCGGCAGCCTCCCCGCCCCCAAAGCCATCGGAGAAGCCGAAGTGGAAGCCGCCGCCCCAGGTCACCGTGGCGCCGCCTGTAACTGGCGACGACGGAGAGGACGTCAGTACATCCGGGGTAGCCGACACTAGCAGTATACCTGCCGTTTCGCCTCTGAAGACGCCGGATGAAGAGATAATAGCAGTTCTTTCAAAGTCTCCGCCGCCTGTCAACGAAGAGGCCTCTGTGATTGTCTCCGATGTGCCTGGTGAAAGGGAGGAGGAAGCGGATCCTGAAGAAGAGGAGAGGCAGCGTCGTGCAGCGATTGCCGCACGGATGGCTCGTCTCGGCGGTACGAGAGTCGGGATGGGTCCGCCCATCTTTGGGCTCAAACCAGAGGTCAAGCCAAAGCCTGTCGCACTCGCGGCCGAGAAGGCCAAGGAGGAACTTCCGATAGCCGACATTCCTGTTGGGGAACCCGTCCTCAAAACTGAGAGCGACGCTGACCATGGCCAGGTTGACACCGAGACCGCGGATAATGGTGTGCATATATGCGCATAAAGTCAACAGTTCGTTTACTTACTGCGTATGTCTTGTAGCGGCTTCCAGCCCAACTGTCGTTGTCTCTCCCCAACTACAGAGCGCCTCCCCAGGTACGTACCTCCTCTGACTCCTGGTGCTCGCTCAAGGACCCCGATACCTTCGTCTGTAGAATATATCTCTCAGCAGGCCTCCCCCGCTACGAGCCCCAATATTCCACCGCGCGCGATGCCTCTCTTACAAGGCCCGCGTCGTGCCGCCCCGCCACGCAAGAAGGTTACGCCGAAGCCAACTCTCTCAGCTGAGACTGAAGTTGCGCCCGGGTCACTTGGAGAAGACACGTCAGGTGTCACTTCCGAGGGCCTGCCCCTACCAATTCCCGTGCCCAGTCGTGTCGAGACAGAAGTCGTGGCTGCCGATCCAATTGCTGACGCTTCCCCATCTGAGCCTGCGTCAGGGAGACCTACCGAAGAGTCGCTCGATGGACCCGCACCGATTGTACATATCTTAGAGGAGAAGTCAGAGCCTTCCCCTCCTACGCGACTACCTTCGGACCCTTCGGATCTGCGCCCCGGGTCTCCTGAGGAGTCTCAGGTAGACTCGAGGACGGAGCACGATTTCCCGCTACCGGATGTCCCAATCGAACTGGATGTTCCTTCAGAACTGCAGGTCCCACGAGAGGAATCGAAGTTGGAGGAAGCAACGGCGTATGGACCCAATAAGGACGGAGTGGCTGTGACTGAGGAAGAGGAAGAGGACGAGACCACTCGAGGGCAGCATATTGCAGAATGCGTCTCCAAGACGGGAGAGTTCAATCCCTCTGGTGGGCAATATGATACTTCACCGTTGGACGAGCCTACTACTCTTCACGCTGAACGCAAGTTGAGTGTCGATACCCTTCCCACGGGGACTGGAGGCAGCACGCTTGAAAACCAGTCCCTTCAACTCGGCGCCTCACTCGCCTCCTATTCGGTTTCTTCGCAGGGTGGCAGCGCGAACGCAGTGAACGATGAGGATGGTGGGGACAATGGTAAATATTAATTACTGTTTCGAACCCCTATTCCCCTTTCTCCGGGATTGTATATTACAGGACGTTGATGAATGCTTCTGTTGTTTCATAGAATCTGATCCACATGCGCAAGCACTCTTACAACACGCCGTTGAACACGAGTTATTAAAGACGCCGGAAGGTGAGATTGACTACGATGATGAAGATGCACGTGTTGCACACGAGGTGGAAAACAATGAGTTTACCAAGGAGTTTACGCAAGTTGCGGAGCCCGGACAGCCCCCCGAAAACAGGTATGACGAAGCTGAAGGGCACGCGACAGCTGAGGCCACTTCTAGCCCGCCTAGCCCCATACACAGCCGATCCGCCACGGGTGAACCCGAGGCTGCGCAAGTGGGTGTCGAAGTGGGTGTCGAAGGCGAACCCCTCATACCTGCACCATCCGTTGAGGACGACATTGATAGCGAGATGGCTCCGCCACGCGTTACTCGCCCACTTCCACCCGCCCCTGCCCCTCCTACTCCTGGGGTGAGCACCGAATCCGCCATCGCCCATACACGAACTCCCGTAGCTCCCGCAGTTCTGAAGAGAGCATCAGTGCCGCCACCCACTCGCGCTGTCCCGGCGCCTGATAATCCTCCGCTACTCGCCCCGGGTTCGTCTCCGCAACGCACACCTCCGGGAAAGAGGGCCTCCGTGCCTCCGCCTTCCCGAGAGATTCCAGTTCCTTTCCAGGAAAGTCCAGATGCGGCGTCGTCATGGCGCCAATCCCCGACACAGAGATCGTCCATCTCAACACCCACTCGCGTCGTCCCATCCCCATCTGTCCCTCACTCGGAATCGCTCATCCCCCCTCCGCCTCCTCCGCCTATTTTCGGCGGCATTGACCATGGACGCGTTCTAACCAGGGAGCCTGACGTTATACCTCAAGTTCAAGACGATCCTATATCTCTTCCACCCGCACTTACTCCCAAGCCTTCTATTCCACCCCTTACTCCCGAGGGACGTAGGAGTGTAGAATCCCGACGCAGTACTGACTCACGACATAGCCGCGAAGAGAGGCGAAGTTCAGGTTCAGGACAGTATGGTATCCCAGCAGTCCCTGTCCCCGGGCCTTTGAAGAAGCGAGCGCCCACATCTCTTGTTCCAGAACAAGGAGTCTTACACGAAGATATAGGGGGTGATTTTCCTACCAACGTTCGTATATCACTTTACTGATAATATCGCAGACCCGACTGACCCACGGCCCTACACGCCGTCAAAGCCACCTGTTCCACACACACCACCGCCCACCACCGCGGAACATCTGTCATCTGTACCACCTACGTCGGCACCATCCCTCCAGTCTGTCAATGAAGCAGAGGACGAGGACGATGATGGATTGAAGCGCAGGAAGACAATCGCAGAGCGCATGGCCAAGCTTGGGGGCATTAAATTCGGTGCACCTCCTCCGATTCCCCGAGCGCAACCGTCCACATCGGCTGTTCCTACAGAGGAGCTAAGCACAGATAGGGGCGTTCAAAGCTCGGGGAAATCGGTTCCTGAAGAACCTGGGGAACCGTCGGAAGAGACGGAGGAAGAGGACGAGCAAGCGCGCAGGCAGCGCATCGCAGCGAAGCTCGCGGGGATGGGAGGCATGCGCTTCGGCATGCTCCCAATCCAGCCTGGTATGGTGGTAGGATCCCCGCCGCCGCCACCTCCTGTTTCCACACGACGTGAGGAAGAGGCAACGCCGCGCGAGCCACCACGTACTATACCTCCTCCACCCGAGCCCGTGGCTCTTCAATCCGAATCCGATTATGAATACGAGCACCCTAGCAGCTCGGATGATGGCGTGCACGTCGAAGCTGAAGAAAGCGAACTTGAGGAAGTGTACCCCGAGGATTTGGAAGACGAGTACGGCGTACAGGAGGTCGAAGACGAAGACGAAGAGCCACTTCCACCGCCGCCACCGCCACCGCGCTCGACCCGTCCACCCATCCCGTCAGCTCGTCCACCTCCTGTCCCGCCAGCTGGGCGACGACCCTCTACCGAACAAGTCCCGTCAACCCCACCCCCGCGAACCGGGTCCGTCGATACGCTCACCTCGATCCCACGGCCTCCGGTACGCCAAGCCACATCGGACTTCGTGATGGTCGAGCCCGAAGACGCCCAGCTCGTTCCCGCGCGACGTGGACCCCCACCTCGGTCCGCACCACCAGCGCCAGAGTCGTTGGAGTCGGCGAGCACCGGTCAATGGGAGCTACCCTCGATTCCGAGCGGCTCGCTCGACTTCGGCGACAGCGGCGCGACGAGCGACCTTTCTGCGTCGAGGTGGTCCGAGGACTCCACGTCCTACCCATTGCCTGCACCGCGATCATCTGCACCCCCTCCAGCACCACCACCGACTGCTGTGCCGCCGCGGCTCTCCGGGGAACGACCTCAACCCTACGCAGGCGTCCCTGCGCGCATGACGGTCGACGAGCTGCGCGCTGTGTGGGGACGCGTCGGAGTGCACGTGGCTGAGGCTGCCGGGGCGCTGTTAGAGCGGTCGAAACATAAGCTTGTAGGAAATGGCTCATACGAAGGTTTCGTTGCGGAGGCGCTCGCGGGGGTGCCGAATGCGTTGGCGTCGTATGGACCGGGTGAGTACGGCTTCTTGGTGTATGCGCAGACAGCCGCGCAGGTGCACACGCGCTTGGCGGACATCATGCCCGGTGATGTCGTCGTGCTCGAGGGCGCCAGGTTCAAAGGACACAAGGGCCTGCACACGTATAGCATGAGCGCGGGCGAGTCCGCGCCGTGCATGGGCGTCGTTAGCGAGTTCGACCCGAAGAAGCTCAAGCTCAGGGCTCTTCAAGCAAACCAACGGGTCGGTCAGGCGGTACGTGCACCTTTCCTCATAAATGTTGCGCACTTCGGCTGAGCTGTGGGTAGACTGTGGAGTCGGTGAGCTATAGGCTAGAAGACCTGAAAAGTGGAACGATAAAGGTCCTTTTTTTTTCTCCATGTTCGTGCTTGCTCTCCGCTGATCGCCCGCGAACAGGTGTACCGTGTATTGGAAGCTTGAGACATAGTATGCAAGCATGTAGCAATTGAGAATGCCGTTGCGAATTACTGTCTGTGTTGTTCTACTCGGTTCCATACTACTACTTCGATGTAAATGAGAAGACAGATCCATGGACCATTGTCGGTCGTTGCGCTGTCCTGTGTAGCCACTTGAGAACCGGACGAAATGTCACTTTCGGCAGACGGTCACGATACAGGCGTCGCATCTGTTCTAGGGAAGGAAGAAGCTCCCGTCCTCAATGTTCACGAGCAAAGTTCTGATTCCCTCTTATCGCCCTTTGAGTGGCGGACCCACTTGTGATTGTGGTAGTCGTGGCCCGCCCTTCGTCCTGGTTCACATTCACTAATACGCCCACAGGCGTTACAGATACACACAGACGCCGCATGTAGCCCTTTTGGTTTTCAGGGGAGGAACAAGCGGACGTCGTCTCAGATTTTGAACTATCTACATCGAGTGCTGTTCGCTGTTGTGCTTCAAGTTCACAGGCACGCGTCTATTTGCTTTGGGACTCAGAGTGCTAGCTATATTTCAGGAGGGCATCTGCTCGCATCTTGCATCTCGTTGCCAAGCGCCATCCCTCTTCCCCAAACTCATGGTTCCCAGCAAAACGGGTGAGGAAATCACCCCAATAAATGTATTGATGGGTTCATGGACGTGTGCTTTCCGATTATGCCACCCCAATACGCACGTTAATTTGAGAAAAAAAACATTGTGCTTCTTAACGTCCTTCCTTCAAGCTTCAGGGCGTCAAGATATTTGTACTATGTATGCCCTATGATGGACATGTCCGAAAGTTATCTGTTAGCATAGAGTAATAAAGTGGTGCCTCCCCGTTTAGCCTTGCTGTCTAGCAGACGGCAGACAGTGCCAGGGGGTCCTAAAAGCGTACCACTGATCCCCAATGGTGTGTATAAGGCCTAAAAGGAAACTTGTAACCACCAAAGCGTCCGCAGCCTGGAGCACTGGGAGTACCCTAGCAGGCGTGAGATTTCGTGATAGTGCTTCGTTTCGCCTTCCCTGAATACACACCCTGAGAACACTGGCACGAATCGCCGTGTCCAAGTTGCATCCCCCGACCATGATGTGCTAAGCCCTGATGGGTTAATTGCACTTAAGGAACAACGGTGAACTGCGCCACAGTCGCACCAAGTGGCTGCTGAGACCCTCGTTTTTCCAGCGGAGCGCCCTACGCCTGCTATCTTGGTTCCGTTTCGAAGGACTCATCAGGCGACAGCTCCAAACCCTAAGAATCACCCTCAAGTGTCCAAAGTGGGAGTGCGCAAAGAACTCACCGCCACTGTGCCTTGAAGGGTCAACGGCCAAAGTCAAGAACAGAAGCACGCTTTCCGAGCGCTCAGGTGAATCGTGCGAAGGTACTGACGGCCATGTGCTGAATCACAATCAGAGGCTGAACGCTGAGCACTAATGGCCGCTTGTAGTCACTAATATGGTAAGATTGGTGAGGAAGCTGGCCCCAAGGAGCCGATTGAGGTATTGACTTGTGGAACCTCCAAGGCCTACAGGTATGTGAAATCAGAAATGAAGCCAGCATACCGGCACGCAGTAGCCTTTGTGGCCAACCCCGTCAACCTGCTCTAGAATGCTGACGACGCCACACTGATTAATTATGCGGCGGGTCGAACATTTGAGTAGCTAGTGACAATAATGTCTCTTGACGACTAGCTCGGCTCTGCGAATTCGGGGCAAACATTATCATCGAATTCAAATCAAAAGCCCGGGAATGTGCAGCCACCTCTTAATCCAGCTGCGTCCTGTATTGCGCAACGCGCCTATCTGTCGTGCATCGCTGTTTCTGGAAACGATTTTGAGTTGCGCCCTCAGTATCGCCATACTCACCACAGACGACTGCGTGTAGAATATACAATGAGCAATGCTGAACAACGTCCGCACGTGAATATAGACAGGGGAGAATTACGGAGTGTTGTTGTAGACATCAACTTTACGTTTGTAAGCGCTATGGTGAGCGTAAAAGAGCATGGGGACACCTAACGGAATCACGAGATTTTCACCGACCGGTACTAATGATAGATAAATAGGCTGCATTGGCATAGTGGGGAACAGTACTAACATTTGGGGCCGCGAAACTATCGAAGGTTCAATGAGCAGAGCACCCAAAGTAGAAATAAGCTGAACCTCACTAGATCGCCCACTTCGTGTGATAGCGTGGAGGGAAAGGCCGGGAATCGGAGATATTTGCAGAGGACTTTGGGGTGGGTTCTCGTGCCGGCAGGACCCTACGTGAGACCCATGTCTCACAACTCTGTACCCCAACGGCGACCATGCACATTGTACACGTCGTACCGAGTCGTGAATCCCCCGCGAACTCAGACTTAGCCTCGCCAAACCTTCGAAGGGACCCCTTTTCGACAAACTCCGCCGCCCAAGTGAGCGGCACGGAAGGCGTAGTCGTCTGAATTACCCAGGTCAACACCAACAGACTCGATGATTTCGAATCAACAGGATCCATGACAACTTGAAGCCCAAGCCCAACGGGTTCGCCACCCCGTTGCCCTATTATCGCCGCGCGCACCAAAGAAATGAGCACACCGTACGTACCTCTTGGTGCATTTGATGTGGGGTCTCAGTTTATTTTCTAGGGGCGAGGGTCGGCTATAATAGTAGTGGCGCATTCCAGCACTCCAACGTCCGGTGCATTGCAAAGCCCTTCAAGCTTCAAGCGCGATAGCATAACAGGAAGGATGACGAGAGGCTTTAGGATCAAGCGGGGAGGCGACTCCACACGCCGGAAGCAGCACGTTTTTAGGGGCGTAGCATGATCACCCTTGGGATCAGTGGAGACTCTAATCCGAGTTGGGCAACGACGATGATTGTTTTCACCCCAAGGTCAACATTTTGCAAGTGCCGGCGGCTACTGTAGTTGGGGGTCGTCCCTTTACGCTGCATTGCAGGACCAAATACACCACCAACAAAGAGAGGGAGCGGTGCCGACTGTGCCAAGTGCCTGCCGAATTATGGAATTTTCCTAATTCGGCAATCACAATTTTCAAAGCCGGTGACCTTGTTCTTGTTCTCGATGCAGTTGTCCCTGCCCTGCAGAACTACTAGTCCTTCGGCTGGCTTTCCATTTAGTACAGCACAGTGGGACTCCGGCCCAAGCGGGTTGTTTGTATATGAATGAACTGCGCACCCGTTCATAACTATTGTTGTGGAATTTCAGAACCAATCAATAACCCCCTGATCCTGATCATGCCATGTTGTTGATGGATAACAGCACACAGGACCCCGCGGGACTCCGGATCAACTCCTGCCCTCTCAGGGCAAAGTCGAAGATTTTATTGATTGATTACCATTCAGTTTTCATTCTCTGAAACGTCGAGAGACACATCACACCGACACAACTTTCGTGACTGACATGGGCACCGGTGAGAACACGTACAAATCTCAGGGGCTGGTTCCTGCCGCATACGGTATAACCTTCTCTGATTGCTGTATGCGCGCTTGCGGTTACGGCAGGGCTTCCAAGATGAGATCCCACGTCGTGAATGTCCATTGTGGGCTGGCGAACCATGCCCTGAAAGGCGCGCGGTGTCGACGTGTCACGACACCATGAATGGCCCTGGGTCCGGCGAGACAAGACAAGACACGACACAACAGACAGACTGCCAAAAAAAAAAAACGCGCGAACACAAGCCCGGCATTTGAGACCTGCGTCATGTGCGACATCAAAAAAAATTAAGTGGGTAAAGGAGATACGTCCTGCCAAAATGAGGTTCATTTCCCGATCTGCACGGTGCGACCATCTATAGGACGTAAGAAGGATTCGTCGGGCTACGTCTGCCGACGTGCGAGAGCATGCCGTTACTCTGTACAGCCGAGCGATGTTGTCCACATGACCCTGTATTCGAGGCATAAAGAAAATACCGCCGTTCAACTGGGTGTCGAGTCGTACGACAGGACAAGGTCCATACAGAAAAGACCGATGTCACAAACGCCCATAGATTCCGGCGATGCAAGCAAGGGAATGTGACGAACCACAAAGCACAATACATCTATCCGCAGTGAAAGGGCTGAGAACCGAAATCTTCCGAGAGCTGGCACGGTTATGAGTTTTATTGTTCCGAGATGCGTTCTCCAACAAAACGAGAACAGTACTTACCATCGGTTCCCGTACGGCTTCGCAGTCCACCCCCGTGCTTGTCGGGATATCGGCAAGAAACACGTGTAGTACAGTACCTCGTCGGGTTGTTGAAACAAGTTGGAGCGATATTTCGGGAACGGTCGCATTCAACACAATACGAGAAATGAGTTTAACGCTCGCGTTCTTGCCAATAACAGCTTGAGGTATGATCGTCTGCAACGTGTGGCGTACAACCTGCAGCCCCCCTCGAATAGTAAGTTAGTTAATGCCAACGACGACGTGTGTAGAACAACCCGATGGTCGGTCGTGTGCCACCCAGGAAAAAGGTAAAAAGGTCAATAACAATGATTTAGACCTAGTACTCATTTATCCCTGTCAGGAATATCCGTGATCTGCGCTACGAAACGCGAGGTATATATGGACTTTACGGGTGGATCGGGAAACGCACCTGTGAAGGACACAGCTCTCCGCGGCGATGATACACCGTATGCATCAACGAACTGCCACTTGTAGGTAGAGACGAAGCAGAGCGACTGATGCCCTCCAAGCAAACCGACCGACTCCCGTTCGATATCGTCCCAGAGTCATGACTAGCCGCGCGAACTCCAGATCTTCGCGTGTACATTAAAATCTGGCACGATTGTCGGGCGGGAAGGCGAGGAAGGGAAGCGATCGACACGACAAGAACCTTCCTGGGTCAAATTCAGGGCACACCCACACACAGCACTTCGCAAGAGTCAATGAACCGGCAGGGCATAAACCCCTGCCACCTGAACGAGATGTTGTGTAAATTCGAAGTGAGATCCCCTAGCTCGGGGTCTGTAGAAGCGACGAGACACCACGGTATTCACACGCTGCTGGAGGAAAAGTACATAGACGCACACCCGAGTAGCCGCGGCGCAAACATGTAGCAGAGAGATCGGCCCATGCACCACGTCACTGGAGAGCGCAAAGCGTTAAAATAATGACATGTCTAGCAACGAGGGGGAGCATGCGGCGGGCGTAGAGCCCAGGACGAGAGGAGACCGAAGCGTCCCAAAGCGGCAGGTGAGAAAGAAACGTACTTGTTGATTTGACAGCTGTCAAAAGCTTTGTCAGGACGTCGAACAGAGATTCAGGGAGCCAAGTTGTGCCACTGTACCTTCCAAAGTCACTCAGACCAAGCAATCTCGCCTCAGAGATCGAATATTATCTCGAACGTATATTACCGTACTCCGCTGAGTACGTCTGATATGCCGATATAATACAAGGATAAACGTCGCATTCGTACGGAGGTCGAGTCGCTCGAACGGAAAAAGGATACAACAAACCACATAGCAAATAATTATTGAGCCTTGGTCCTTGGCGTGTGCAAGCGCCCCCGTAGATATCGGCGAGCGCTGGGTATGCCAAACTACAAGTGGAACAAGAGCACGGATTAGGCGCCCTTAGTAAATGCTTCGAAAGCAAGCTTACGAGAATACTCACCTGACCGACTGGATAAAGCACTAACAATGCCGCCCCAAATGACCAAGCGATCCTTACAGTTGTCGGCAAGGGAGCAGGAAACTGACCTTTGCTCCACTTGACAATGGCCAACAACTCTGTGCCGATCGTAGCGAGCATTAGCCAAACGTGCTGCCCCATTCTCACCGCCTTCCTGAGGAGCGCAAGATCGCGTAAAAAATGTCAATGCCGTAGAAGCGCAACAAAGAGAATAAGGAAATGGTTGTCCCGTACCTTGGGTCATTGATGTATTGATATAGTTCGCGAACGGCGGGGAGAGCGCAAAGAAACACGCCCGCTAGCCTGGCGATCACAAATGGGTGGTCGGGCTCCATCCAAAGGAGACTCTGAAAACCAACACATGGTTCGATTAGGGTTATCACATCGTGAAATGAGAGGGTGTTGATGACGCAAACCTTTAGATAGAAGGGGTTAAGCTCTGCCGCGAGGAAGACAGCAAGCAGCACGACAACCGTCACGTAGTGTAGTAAGGACGCGGTTCCATGCCAGTGGAATGCTGTGAAATCGTGGGGCGAAAATTGCGTGAACACTCGTTTTGTCTTAGATCGGATGCCACGACTTTGGCGGAAGCCTCGCCATGTATAATGCTTCGCGGCCTGCGTGAGCTCCGACTTATCAGGTATATTTCCATACCAACCCACCTTCACTTCGAAGTATTGACATGCCTTCATGCCTGGCAGATTGATGAGCGCCCATCTCGGAGATGGATATCAGACGTAGGAACTAACCGGCGTAGGTTCCCAACCAGTTACATATTAATACGTCCAAGACCCACTATGAGACAAGGGACGTTGAGATTACAACCGTCAAATAAGAGAGACAGGGAAGGTCCTGACATGGTCCCACCAACACTAGAAGATCGAGCTCAGTTGCAGGAACGACAACGAATAGTGATAGACACATACTTCGGCAAAGTTAGCTAGCTGGTGCTGAAGACTGTACTCGGCAAGCTCGAAAGCAATACTCAGGATCTGAACATGGCGGGTTAGCCGATGGAAGATCAGCATCAGCCACGAATTGAAAATTACCCAGCAGAACCAGTAATCTCGCAAGATCAGGGCTTTCCCAAACCAGCCCAAGGCATGCGCCAAACAGAAAATGTCAATGGCATTCTGCGTGCAACATGTCAGAACATGTCAGACAGAGTGTGATGCGAGGTGAAGGTTGTCATTACCCAAATGTTCTGTGGTGTGAACGCGCAATTCTCGGCGTAGTTTTTTTCAGGGAGGGGGCGACCCAGATTGGGGTCAAGGTACGTCATCATGGCACGGGCGGAGTTCAAGTCCTGGAAGAGCAAGAACACGAGGGCAAGTTCATACAAAAGGTTGAGCCCAAGGACAACGCGCCAAAACGCGGGGTGAGGCCGGATGAAGGGGCCGTCACGGAATTGGATCATTGAAAACACGAGGAAGCCGGCAACGGCGGCATACGCCCCCCTGTGCATTCATCAACAAAGCGCCCCACAAGTGCATGGTAAGATGGCTTACACTCTTCGCTTATCTCGGCCCTCTTCGAGCACGTCTTGTGTCGTCGCCACATACCCCAACGCGGCTAGCGCGACTGCCAGAGAGGTGAGCGTTACTGGCTTATAAAAGAATCTGTGAATGGGGTTGTTGTAAACATAAGCGCGTCGAATATGAAAATGGTGTTTTCTTCTCAACTCGATGCTGGTATCCTGATGTTCTTGGAACGGTTCTATCCGGGTATATGGTTCGGTGCGGTCAGCCTGCGACAATGGATACGCCGCGATTTGTTATTTCCCGAATCGGTAATGTGGGAATGAGAAGAAAGGTCCACGTACGTCGTACCCTGTGTCACAAGGAAGAACAGGTGAGTTATCATTTTCTGGATGGAAGGATTGTGTGACGCGAACAGTGAACGGGATTCCCGTTAAGACCCGGCGCCGGCTCTGGAGCCTCAGGCGCTGATAGTATAGTAGAACCCCGGTCATCCACAGGAGACGTAGGCGAGAACTTTCCATCATCTTCAGACGAAGAGTGTTGCATAATGATGAAGGTAGGAAACAAGTGGGACAACGCGTTGTATGCACTGACGCATTGCCTCTCTGTTGGAGCCAACAACCTCATCCAAATCTGGAAATATGTTGGCACGTGTTTCAGGCACGTGCAGTCGGCAAGGAATTGAATCAATTAATTATTATTTCTTTTTGCTAAATTATTACAACGTGTTCATGGAGGAACGAACGTTCATTAACCTTCAACGCTCATTTCTGAAATGACAACGACGACGACATTTCGTCTCAGCGATGGCCATCTATTAACAGCCTTCTCGTCCTTCCATACATTCAATCAAGGGCAATCGCGTTGCTACACCACCTAGACATGCCGATTGCACGCCGAGCACGTCGGCGGAGTAAACGTCCAACTCCAAGAAGCCACAAACACCACCATCCAAAGGTGCGCCCTTCGCACGCGAAGACTTGATCCATCACTTTTCAAGATAACAGAACCGAGTGTCCAGAATCTTCTTGCGCCACTGAAGGCGGCTGTACGGGTGCTTTCATTAAACGGGTTCTGGGTACATTAGGTACGATCACACAAAGTAATGTGTCTTATCATCCCTGCGCATAGCCAGCAGATAGACATCTGGCTATTGGCCCTGCTCGTCGCGATACCAAGCGTATTCCGCAACGGGTCTAGTGTCTTCGGCTCAAGTATGAACCTCTTTGCGATAGAGCTTGAGTTCCATCCAACGTTAGCCCGTCGCCTCGCACCATTCACGGATACAGTATACTACACCGAGGGTCTCTAATTGCAGTCTGGTTCCGATTGCGCTCACCTCCGGTGCCACTGCAACACATCGGAAAGATGCCAGCTTCTGTCCCAACGTTGTCAAGCCACCACAGTTGTCCCCTAGAAAGGTGGGCCCCGATATGCGTACGTGAATAAAGCATCTCAAGATAGGCTTGACCGTCGCTCTTTGGCTTCTCTTACGTTAGGATGTCTAGACTTCCATCCTGGATATGGCATATTCTCCCAGATGACGCCAAGGGTGCTAGGCAAGCGAAGTAAACACGCTCTAATTGGTGGATTGATGACAGTCCACGTCGGAGGGTGTAAGGACCACATAATGTTCCGCAGCGCAGCTCGTAGGACGGTGAAGGAAATCAGGCCTGAGTGGTAAGGATCATCTCGGCCGGGCGACATATAGCGCGTCAATGGCTAGGCCCTTCGTTTTTTCGAGAAAATCCGGTCCTAGTTAGAGGACGAAGTCCGGCAGACCGCGGGGAAGGAGAAGTGGAGTGATTCCTTGGTGACACTAGATCCGGTACTGCACGAGAAGCGAAGCACGGTTGAGACACTAGGCAGGAAACGCAAGATCTATTGAATGGGACATAGCGTCCGTCGATTATCTTCAAAGAGACGGTCTAGGAAGCAAATCTCCCGAGACCGCCATATTGGCGCGAGGAAAGCCCCGCGGGTTGGAACATGGAACGACCGAATTCACCTGCAGGTGGAGTACACAAGCGAAATGAAATATCTGTATTCATTCAACCGCGCCTACTTTGCGTGCGTTTTGCTATAAAAATTATTTGGGCGGGATCGAGACCAAGTGCAGGGATCGGACGCCCGTTCAGCGATGGTGAACTCGAGTGTCGAAAGCGCAATACTCGAGCCACCGAGCCCTCAAGCAACGGAACGGGACAGGCCTGGGCGGCCGGACTGATAACGAGGGAGAGAACGCATCATCAAAGGGGCTGTCCGAGTGTCGTACGCGGAACGCCACAAACCAAAGTTGGGTGGTTCGACGAAAATGTACAGATGCAAACCGATTCTGGCCAATGAGCTCCACAGCACGTTTTAGGAAGTGTCGCCTGTGACGCTCTGCAGATCCAACTTGATGGGTATCTCTCCCCCCTTGATGGCTGATGTTACGCAGGCATAATCCCAGAAGTGGTCAAATGCGCTCCAACTTGAACATAGTTGCGAACGCAACGAAGCTTTTGGGAAGCGAAAATGGTTGTGATGGGGTGAGCTCTGGTTGATGGAGGGGGTAGCTGTAGAGCACCAAAACCCAAGGTTGGGTAGATCGAAGTGTTGCTTCTTTGTTTTGTCGCTGTTATGCGCGCTCAGTAGTAGCAAGGAACAGAACTGGGCTCGGAGTTGCACGCTTAATTCCGAGGAGGCCAAACACGTGATGGCGAAAACTCTAGTCGCTTGACGCTTGATTGCGATCTCGAAAGCAGGCACCGTCCTCGTTCTTGATACTCTTGAGCCTGGATCCTTCCTTCGGTGACTATAGAGTCGAAGGAAGGAAACGGCGTGAATGATCAGCAAGCAGTCCGCACCTTTGTGGGGTCCCTGACTCCACAGAATGTCCCCTCCCCACCCCAGTTACGAAAGAATAATTTTTCACAAGTAGTCGGGCTCAAGCTGTCTCAACGAATGACTGGAAGGATTTCATTTCCCGCAAATTTGGGACAGGCGTCACTGGAATGACTCCAAACGGCAGCAGGTCTTCTGTGAATAACACACACGGCAGGGCGGCGGAAGCATGTCGGAATGACGAGATTCGTTGTTTTCTAGCTTTGCCCGACCATGTGCGTGTGTGTGAGCAAAGGTGCTGCCACCTTTCACCTGTAGCTGAGTGCCGTACACCGGTTTAACCCTGGCCATCTCTCCGGAGAATCTCCGCCGAATTTGGGTCACCTGTACCCACGCATGACGAACAAAGTTTCGATAATAGCCTTTGGGAGCGTGGGCTCATTGATCAGTCGACTTGCCTATACAGGCCGAGGTGGTCTCATCTATGGTCGGTGGTCCCTAATTGAAGGGTGGAGACCGACGTCAGACTCTCGATCAAGGAGAGCCCAGGACCCTCCCCAGAGCGCGACACAATGCGAGAGCCGAAGTAAATGCTGCCGCTTCTTCATAGATTGTCACTGATTCGGAGCGCGCAAGTCGTGGCGCTGGGTAGTTCCGCAAAGGTGGGGCCGAAAGAATGGAAAGTTCAGATAACTCTCACGGACGAAGAGCCCGTGAATTGGGCCGAACCGACACACGCGGAGTCTTGCAACGTGTACAATACAAGATGAAAGGTTTTGGAAGGCAGGTTCCCTGGCAAAATGCGGATGTGGCGTGCTCACGTGTGCAAAGCGGGATTGTGAATCTGGCGAGGAATGCTCGTCGTTTGGCCAGCACCGAGGCAGGCCCATGATGCCAGTGACGTCGTTCACGCTCTCGCCAGGCAGAACACCGTCTCATATCGATGGCATGTGTAAAGTTTGTACGAAGTCATATCAGAGCAATCTACGAGGACCTTATCACACGCGGGGGAGTGCACGACATTTTTCACCAGCGGTCAATTGTTACAGGAGGGGAAAGGCGAGACTAGACGGAGGCAGTAAAGTTTGCTACAAAAGATGCCGGCAGGATGGTATGCTCGTTTTTTGCAAACCAGGCGAAGACGGTTTACTTTAAAACGAACCGAGAAGAGGGAGATCTGAGAGAAGGAGGGACCTGAGCTCGGAACGAAAATTCAGGGAAACAGGAGTTCCGGGGGTAATGGGTTTGGTAGGGTTCCTGGGGAGGACGATGACGAAAGGGTGGGTAAGTACGTTGTTTACCCAAAGACGTAAATGAATTAAAAGATGGCGGGGATGGAAAGTCGGTTTGTTGATTTTGATGTGAACGGAGATAGATATGGATATAATGGTAATGGGGAGAAGAGCTGCGGCTGTGATGTGGCATGGGAGAGCGAGAGTCGCGCCTTGGAGGAGCACCGCTGGGAGCGAAAAAAGAACATGGGAGAGCCGGCCAGTCGCACGAGCTGTCAAACCGCCGTCCCTGGCCGCCGTCCGTCGAACCGTCCAGATCGAACTGTGAACTGTATATATTTAATATTATTATTATTATCTAATATTAAATTAAATAATAATAGTAATAATTGATGAGTTCTGTCCTCTCCTGCCATTCCGCTATTATATATCTCAAAGGTGTGTCCGTCTCTTCAGATACCTCCCCTCTCCTCCACCGTACTCATCTCCCGTTTCCGCTCACATGGACACTCAGCCTCAGTTCGAGCCCACTCTTCACCTCAAGGCGGAGTCCACCTCCGCGTATGAATTCAGTCTCGACATCGATCATAGGAAACGCAGGCGTAACCGCACCACCCAGTCCTGCCTCAACTGTCACACTTCCAAGCGAAAGGTCCGTACTTGTTCTCTTCGGCCCCCTTTCTTCCTCTCATCGCGTCTTTTTAGTGTGACCGTAAGCGCCCTTGTCAGCGCTGCATCCAGCTTGGCCTGGTAATTATCCTTCTTTAGCCCCAAGGGTGTATCGCTTACACACCCCCAGACTGGTCTTTGTGTGTATGAGATCGATGACCCTAGTATCAGGTCCGTGTTGATCCCTCGAATTTACCGACCGTCTCCTCACCTGACTCTAGGGACGACCCCAATGTCGATGAGAACACTCGATTCCGCAATCGAATCGCCGAGCTGGAAAGTCTAGTTCGTGAGCTCCGTGGTCAGACTGAATACCATTCGCATACGTCCTTCCGCTGACTTGTACCTTCTTCGCGTTCCAGGCAAGCCCCATCCCCGCTGGGCAGACGCCAATTTTTGTGATGGTGACCCAAATGAGAAGTGGCACTCGCGTGCTTCTAAACGTCCTCCGGGTATGCGTCTGGACCTTCGTCGACAGCGCAGCTCCTTTGACGTTGGCCAACCAAATACCTCAGCGTCCCACACACCGATCAAGTCCGAGCCTGGCGACCTTTCTCACAATTTCCCCTACCGTTTCTCGCCATCTCCAGACTCGGCTCAAGCTTCCCCATACCACATGTTCCCCCCGCAGGGGCCCCCGTCTGCGTCATACCATGAACACGCGATGCAATACGGCCCCAGTAATGGCGGCGCCTCTTCAAGCGAGGGATCGACAGGCTCTTCATACAGTCCCTACTTGCAACCCCCGGGCGTGTATCATTCTGATACAAGCGACCCAAGGTATCGCTCCCAGGGGAGTGAGTCCCGCGGGGACGTCTACTGCCCGTGTCACGCAAATCCCAACACAAGCGCGGTCCTGGTTGGACTGTCGCAACAACTACATGGTGCCATTGGCGTGATGCGCGGGCTGCAGGAACACAGTGGTCACGCCCCATGTTCGCTCACGCGGCGCATCCAAGAACTTAGCGACATATTACAGTAAGCGCGGCTCCACTCTTCGACAACGTCATACATATATACTCATTTGTCCCCCTCCAGTCAATGTTGTGCAGAGCCCTACGCCGCGGGTAACGACTCGACCTCGGTTACGGGATACGAGTCATTGTCTACGCCACCGGACAGCGACGTGATCACACCATTGTCGTCGAACGAGGCGGCGCCAATCCGAACTGCGCAACTACAGGAATGGCATGCACTCTCGCAGGCACAGGGTAGCGCATACAACCCTTACTTCCCTCCGTTGCCGGAACGTAACAGCGTGCATGGATACCCTAAGGATCTCGATGGTCATCCGGAATTCCATAGCGTCATGTAAGAGCGTTCCAGGCCACGGGCTCTAGGCTGCTCCTTTAATGACGCTATTCTTGCCTATCTTATGTACCCTAATCTGCATTGTTTTTTTTTTTTCCGTCTCACGTCTCTAATTAGCAATACCCCCCTTTTCTTTTCTCTTCTCGCCGTGCCACGTTATTCAAAACTCTCCGTTTCTGGCACTCCCTTGTACTATCTTTGCTCTGCCACCGGTATTTTGCGCGCGCGCTAATTACGCCTGCGCACATCCGCTGTGCATGTTGTGTTCTAGGAAGCATGATTATGGACAGCTTTGTTTACTCCGCTACAGCACATGGAAATACCCATACTCTTGTGTTAATAGACACCCCTCCACCGTGCTTCCCTGAATCATGTGCGCGAGAAGGCATTCATTTCGCTAAGATGAAGGCATACATACGCTCATCACTTCTATACTTCTGATAAACGCGCAATTCCACAAACACCACCCTACCCCTTACGAGCCGGACCCCAGGCGGAAAGAAAACGCCCTCATATCGGTTGCGCCAGCACGCACAGGCGCGCCTGTGGTGTCGGGAAGCCATACATCGCGCTCGATGTATCTGACATGTCCATTGCGCCTGACGAGGACGACTTGAGCAAGACGAGTCCCGTAGTACGCATGGGGCGCGTCCAGCTTGGTAGCCCCTGCGTCAAAGACAGGAACAATGATTGTATTTTTCAGCTCCGCGCGTTCTCGAGGAGGTGGGATCGGCAAGTGGGTACTAAACGAGAAATGGGGGGGGGGGAAAGGGCGGAACGAACGAGTCAGTTCAAGCTCAGCCCCGTATGACAGGCGACAAGGTAAAGCCAAAAATGAGAGGGCATCCGGTGAGGCGAGCAAAAAGGCAATAGGCGAACACCGTACGCGGAACAGGACCGGAAGCTGACACGCACGTCAAGAGCTCGATCAGCCGCCCCGCAAGGCGCTCGTCCTCGTCTGGCTCGTCCATCCCAGGGGCCCGAGAGAGCTCGTCGAGCACGTTTCCTAGCTCCTCCTTCCCCTGCACCACTTTCGGCCACAGATCCCCGCCGTGCCCGTCGACACCGTTCGACATGCCCCCGCAGGCGCGCTCGGCGTCCGTCGGCGCTCGTGCGTGAATCGGCCCCCCGCCACCGTCGTTGCTGACGAGCCGCGCGTCGTAGGCGAGCGTAGAGGCAGAGGCGGAGGAAGACGCCAAGGGCTCGAGAAGGAGTAGGTTGAAGCCGGCGTGGCGCGTGGTTTGGCGCGTCAGGGCGGCTGCGTCGCACGCAAGGTCCCCGCTGGGATCACCCAGGAACGAGGATACGAGCGTACCCCTGGACGAAGCGTATGTCGCGGGCGGCTCGGTGATGTTCGTTCTACATACGCATGGGGAGGACGGGGAAAGGGCGGGGAGCTTCTGAGTCGTGATGCATGGAAGCAAAACTGCGCGGGGGTCTCACATGAGTGCGATACGTCCAGTGGTCCGGTTGATGCCCAACCAGGTACCTCCGGCCAACATGTCGCGGCCAGAGAGGACGCTGCCCGTGCCGCTGTCGCGTTGGACCGCCGGGCCATCAGGGTTAGAGGCTGGGGTTGGCTGGGACAGGGCTTCGAACGAATGGAAGTGGGCTGGCAGTGTTGGCCGGCCCAGGAACTCGTCGCGGTTCGCACATAGGATGCTAGCTCCCACGGTCAGCGGGGCATATCCGGACTGCACATGCGCACCAAGGAAGGTGTATGTGAGAAGGGGACGCACAGTGCGTATTCCGGATGCGTGAGGGACCAGAAGGCGACGCACATGTTCTTTGGTTGGGAAACACGGAATGGAGGATCAGATGATGGGAATGATCGGGTGACGTTGTTGGCGCAGAGTTCCCTTAGGAGGACAAAGTCGATGTGCTTCGCGATTCAGGATGAGCAAGGGGCGCATCAGGACTGGAAGGCAGAAGGTGGACGAACTGAGCGAAAGCAATTGAGATGTCTCCACCAATACTGATACAATGATGGCGAACGGTCTCCGAAAGTGTGCCAGGTGTTCTCTGTCAATCACGAACGTAAGAATGTGATTCTCGTGCGGTTATCCGTAAGGTGAAAGGGGCACTGAACACGTACAGGGCAAAAGGCAGTACAGTACAGTATTACGCGGGAGTCGTGGCTCGAGGAGGCGCTCGGGGGGTTGTTCCTGTCGAACTAGGTCGATCTGGACTCGAATGGCTTAGAGTGAAAATTAGTTTTTGGTGTCGTATCGCCGATGATTCTTCCCAAGCTTGACATTCACGGTCAGGATCTTCGTGTCAGTGGGAACTTCTCTTCCGTTCGAAGAGTCAGACACACGAGGTCAATTCTTGTACTTTTCCTTGGTTCAAGCAGCGGACAAACGCTATCGAAAGCGATCAGTGGCGTTTTGGTTCTCGTCCTTTTCTGGTTGGTATCGCTCATGTCCGCCCAGTGTCCTGATCCTGATGATGACCTCATTTACAGTAGTGTCTTTCGTCCCTGCTGAGTTCACCCAGTGGTCGTTCCTGTCTCACATCCAACTCGGGTAGCATTAGGACTGTACTGCTTTCAAATAAGATTACCCTGCATAGTGTGGCTTCATCAGCCAAGCATAACTCGAAGGGTGCCTGTGTCAGCCGGAGTACGTGTGTACTGTACCCCCGATCACATTCTCTGTGTGTATCTTGAGTCAATTTATTTCTCGTGCTGCGGCGCTCCATCCTCAACACCGCCCGGGGATGAAGAGTCCGTAATGATTGTGCGCTGTATTGTCTTGTCTTGTTAGCAGCGTCCTCCTATGAAAGTATATATTTATCGGTAATCGTTCGGAATTGTGTGGGCGGCGGCGTCACGAAACGGATTCATTCTATTTTTGTAAAATTTTAGTTTCGTGCGAAAGGATCGGCGTCAGGAGATATTCGGTATTTGTGTCCGTTCATTTTCGGTCTTTTTTTTTTAACACCACCGATTCGCAGCTACGTTCGTTCCGAGTCAGGAGCGAATCGTGGTGTGTCAACTGACGAGTCCCCAGGCTCATGCAGTCCAAGGACGCCGTCATCAAGATCACTCGTTGCAAATCTTGGCGTCTTGCTACCAAGCTGCGTGTTTTTTTCACCTGCATTGCAAATCCGTGGACCATGCCGATGCTGGCCTTGTACATGAGTCGACGCTCTCGGGGTTTGGCTTGAGACTCCTGGGTACCCGGTAACCGCCGTCTACGAGAAGTCTGTGTCTCCGAGATTGGGCATGGTCTCTGCCTAAACGGCTGCGCCCACGGCTCTTCGACTTACGGAGTACTTGCGCCCGTCTAATGGCCTCCCAAATCGCCGAGGTCACACCGTCTAAGGTCTACACACGTACTAGCTGAGATGTTGGAGATTTACGAGTACTCGGCGCCGCTGCCCCGTCCACGACGGTAAGGGATACTGACGACCAGTACATCTACTAGCATGTCGACGGCATGGTTCTTTACGCCGCTTTTTTTTTTTTTTTTTCAAACCAGGAGATAAACCCATTCACAAATCAGTTTCACGACAGCGGTGTTGACGGGCGATTGTAAACCCACAGATCACTATGGGGCGGCCTGTAGCAGCCCGGTGCTCAGTGACACAATGCCCGAATGCAGAAGATAGCCACGAAAAATCACACAGATGGCACCCTGGCTTCGCGTATCACACCGTCATGGCGCCACAAGAGAAAAAAAAACGAACCGTCTTACAGTAATTGAGGTTCAAATTATTTAATTTTTATTTCGCGTTTTTGATAAC
Organism: Lactarius akahatsu; assembly: GCA_021524915.1. Classification (NCBI taxonomy): domain Eukaryota; kingdom Fungi; phylum Basidiomycota; class Agaricomycetes; order Russulales; family Russulaceae; genus Lactarius; species Lactarius akahatsu. The sequence goes on from JAKELL010000039.1 coordinate 198,501, forward strand.
TTCGACTCAAGTACATTCTCAAGACGACATGTCTAAGTCGAACCACACCTTCCCGCAACGCGTGGTTGAATGCCGAACGGCCGACTCGAACCTGACAGACACACACTCCTTGGGTTTAGAGGTTTTGTTTCCCGTTTTGGTGGCGTATTGGTTATTCAGGGCAGCGTGGCTGCCCCGCGGATCGCACCGCGTGTCCCGAAAGGTACCGCATATACCGGAACCTCGAACCTCCGGACTCGAGAGTGTCTGAGGTTCCAGCCCCGAGTTACGTACGTGATCTTTCACATCGTGTGACACTGATTCGAATGGGTTCCAGCTTTCAAAGAGTGGCCAACAAAAAGGCTTTAAATGACACTGTTCATGCATGTTCGTGCGTCGTACCGACTTGCCGAAACAAAGGCACGCTGCGCAGGACGTGCCACCGATGCAATCAGACAGCAGCGGTTTGAAAGTCGCGGAAGCAGGCACGCCCTCGTGCTAATTCATCGGTTAATTGCTCGGGACGTATCAAACATCAGATGGGTTTGTGGCAGATGATCAAAAAGTCTGTAATACAGTACTGTTGATCTCTTCAACAACACATCGTAAGTACGTCAAAATTTACATAGTGGCAGACTGATGTAAATGTAATGAAATGGTGATTTTTACTGTGGAATTTTTCTTCTGAATTGCGTGGAAGTGTAGCAGACTTCCAAGTTTGCCCGTACTTGAATACTAAGCTTGAATCCCGCAGCTCAATCGCAGAGGTTCCGTGATTCCGAACTTGCCATGGCTAGTTTCTGTGCATTCTAACATCCTAATCTCGAGGAATTCCATAAGACCCACAAGATCCGTAGGATCTCGGATCTCACCGTGTGGACACGTCCATTTCTTTGACCTCACCATAGACATATGTTTCCATCGATCCTCTTTTTTTTTTCTTCTTGAACGACCCCATAACTACATATCCTGATATACATACAATAAATTTTGGGGGCGAAAAGGGCATTGAGAAAGTGGTGATCGAGTATCTTCAAGATTTGCGCGCAACACGGTTCTAGGCCAGGGAACGACAGTGCTGTAATGTCAAAGTGTGCTCAGGCCCTCATCCGATCTTTCTCGTGCTCGATAAACTTTTTTACGCAAATTTTCGTAAATGGCGCCACATCAGACGCTACTCTCGATGATGAATGTTGAACATTCGATCCGTCTTGTAGATCCCTCTGTGATAATGCCACAAGGACACAGCCCGGATGGACCTCCTCCTGCATCTTTGTCCTCCCACGCAGTCGGGTCTGCAGTCTGCAGAGGCACATGTATTTGTTCCTTGCTGGGAAGAATACGGCCTATGGTGGCCGTCTGACTGCTGAGCTAGAACATTTTGTGGGAGTCGCGGTTTCGGGGATACCATACACTTCATTGAGTATCGTACTTTCCTGATCGGAGTTGGCTCCCAATTTCGTGTTCAGGTCCATCTATCAAGTATCAGTTTATGTTTATCAAAGTGCACTGGATAGGGACCGTACGGCATTCATTGGAATCGCCGTGCTGACTTGTGTCGTTCTCACGGCCAAGACAAGGGCCAGTTTTTTTGTGGTTCAACACGCAATTCCTGTGGGTAAGTGACCATACTGTCATCTTCTCGAAAAGGAATGCAATATCTCATGTTTACTGGGTACGATGCGCCATCTCGACCATGGCATTGTGCCGCCACCGTGTGGTCAACCGATACGCGGAACCGATCCGCACCCTGTGCAAGGTTGCACAGCTCTTGAGCGGCTCGACTTGGCTCTCAGGCACCGATACTTCTGCCTGACTCAGGAACACAACATGAGGCTGATATTTCTCGCCATTGACATTCCCTTACAAATGTGGGTGTCAGAAGACGAGGTTCGGTCTGCTCGATTGCTCGAGGCGGAATCATGCAACCCCCCCTGGAAAGGATCGTTCCAACATACCTGCTCCGGGAAACTGGTTAGCTCATCAGTGAGTGTCGGGATGAAGATAACAAGAGTTGCCGGAACATGGCCAACGTCACCACCTTTGGCAATTCGTCCTCGAATCTTCTAGGTAAGCCCTCGTTCAGACATCGCAGGCACGCAAACAAGTCCAGATACCAGGGGTCTTGGACATCGATAGGCCAAGTCAAGCAAGGCTATGCCTTCGACGAAAGTGGGAGATTCGTATGCAGCCGAACAACCACTTCGAGAGCAGCCGGACGAAGCGGCGTTTTTGGTCGTGCCTTGTGGGAATGCGGAAAGAGGTACGAGGCAGAAGATTTGAAGTACCACAAAGGGTAACCCTACTCGGAGCTAAAGTTTCAGGTAGGGTATGCGCTGAAGGCCGGTGCGGTTACGTCTGAGACGAAGTAGACGACGTCAGTGAGGCACGAACGCAGCACAGAAACAGGAAGTTGAATGAACAAGATAGCGTGGATGCACCGGACCGGCCGTCCAACCGTGAAAGGATATCAGTGCTAGCGGTTATGGAAGGGGTGCTATGGACGGAAGTGTACGATTACGCGATCCACTCCCACGGGTAACGCGACGCGTCTTGTCATCATCGCGCTCGTCTCACGGAGAGTTCATCCAATGCCCAAACTCGAAGAAAGTCTCATCGACAACCTCACCCCGCGCCCAGAAGTGAGAGAAAAGGCACGCGCGCTTTTGCGTACTGTACACTCCAAAACAGGTCCTGGAACAGGCTATGACATCGGCGAGGCGAAGATAGGTCTGCCCGCCATTTGCGCGTACATCGCGTCCAAGAGGTACGTGCATTGTCTCTCACGCGTTTCTCTCTCCCCAATTTTTATCACGTCAGCGCGGGATACGCTGACGTTACCGAAGACGTCGCGCAGAAGGCGTCTTGTCTTGCACCCAGGCAGTTTGCGAGTACCCTGAGGACAGTCAAGGCTGCTCTCCACGTCCCGAAGACGCCGGCTGGTTCTCCGAGTAAATCAAAGACCGATGTTGACCCTATCGCGTATGCTACACTCATCAAGGAGCACAAAATAGGACGGCCTCTGCGCGTCGAATCATGGATGAAGGAGGCTCAGGCCGCCCTGGTCGCCCTACCACGTTACAAGCAAAAATTCGCGTCCCATTTCGCCGATTCTGGAATAGACGTACGCATAGCAGTATTCTTCTGGGTTTGTCGAACTATCAAGGTGCGTAGCGCGAATCTGGGTGCCCCTTGTTTTACCTACCAATATGCCCCCAGATCTCACACATAACTTATGCGCCCCTAGTCGACAAGTACGGGGTAACGCTCAGAGTCTTCTCTCGTCTTGTGAAAATGCTGGAGGAAGAATGCGTCGATGTGAAGGAATCTATCAAAGGCACGATAAGGGAGTTGACCAAGAAAACCGGCGGCGATGCGCCGTCGAAAACGCCAGCGACACCCTCGCAGTCTCGACCTGCGTCGCCGACCAAGTCCGCACTGCGCACCGCGAGCAGCCTCACGTCGTCCCTCACAGGCAGCGTGAAGCGCAAAGTTGCCTTCTCGCTCTCCGATATATCCGCCTCGGAGGACGACGTCCCGCCCGAGACACCATCGAAACGCCCACGCACCACGCCGCGCACGCGCACGCTGCCCGTGCGCAAGACGGCGTCGACCTCGTCGTCCGAGGAGGCGTCAGAGGACATCGAGATGTCGGACGCGCCCCCTCCGCCGCTCGTCGCGTCCGAGCCCGTCGCGGGGCCATCGACACCACGGCGACCCAAGGCGACCGCCACACCGACGCACGCGTACCGAACACCACCCTCGGCTCGCATGCAGGCACTCGCCATCTTCTCTGACGACGAGGACGGCGAGGCAGAGGAGGAGATGGCTGTCGTGGATGCGCACGCAGATGTGGGCCAAGTCGACGACGCGCTCCCCCTTTCGCGTCGTTTCCGTCCTGTGTTCCTCGATCGGGTACAGTGGGCACAACGCGCGCCGCGGCTGGCTCGTGAACGTGTGGCCGCCGAGAAGCGGACTAGGGAATTGATGGAGCGTTGGGGCCATCCGCTCGAGGCGTTGCAGCTGGCGATAGCAGAAGCAGCAGCCGGGTAGGTGTTTGTGGCGTTCTTTCTGATCACATTCTTGCCTACACGTTTATCGTACGTGCCTTCTGTTAAGTATCCTTCTTTCAGGCAGCTCTATCATCTCAGCTGGACGCCACTATCATTTCATTGTGTAGTAGTTGTTGCAACGGCACCACCACAAAGTGTTTTTGTACACAAGAAAGTTTCTATCTAACCTGGAAACGTTAGTCCTACATGCATCGTGAAATGGTTTCGTGAATCAGGCAGCATATCCAAAACGTTTCATAAACGAGCCTCGTGAATGACCTCATTTTCCCCCTGCACGCCCCCAACTCAGCCGAAGAAGATCCGCCTGATCGACGAGAACAGGCCGCTCGACCGGCGCCCTTTCCCATCATTGTCTCCCCATTTGCCTTTTCCCTTGCCCTGGTACTGAGGAGGGGGCAGCAGTTCCTCGACCTGGACATGCACGACCTCATAACGAGGGAGGTCACACAAGACGGCCGTCCATGTCATCCTGGGAACGCGCACGAGGTGGTCTGAGCCTGTCACGAGCAGGTGGATCCGATCGCGCTCGACCTCGCGTAACTCGGGCCAGAGCTCCACCACATTATCAATTGCCTCCTGCAACACACACGCCCTCCGTCAGATCACACACGCACACACATGAGAGGAGAGAGCGGGCGCACATCGTAGGTCTTGGCAGCGGGCGCGTACGCCATGTTTTTGTTATAGTGGAACGTCAAGATGTCGACGGGCTGCTTGTACCACGACGAGGGCAAGGGCGGCGACGGCTGCGGCACGACGACGATCGGCGGCTGTTGCGGAGGCAGAATGACTGGGGGTTGGATCGTGTAAGACGGAGACGGCGATCGCGGCAAACGGGGTCGGTAGGTGTTAAGATATCCCGGTGGTGTCATGCTGCGACGACGGGAGCAACGCCTCCAGCTTCGGCTCGAGCTACGGCTGCGGCTGCGGCGACGGGGGCTTGGGCTACGACTGTATCGACTATAAATACGCACGGGGCTCGGCCGACGAGGACTGCGACTGGGGCTGCGACTGCGACTACGGCTGCGACTGCGACCTCTGTCCTCTTCGACCGGAGCAATCGGTGGTGGTGCGATAATCACAGGAGGGCACATGTACAGATCGGTGCACTCGTCGACGAGGGGGACTGTCACGATGCGGGACGGAAGTGGGGGACACGTCGTCGAAAGGGGCGTACAAGGACACCGGCATGTCTAAGGGAGGGTATGTGGGCGTTGAGGTAAAGATAGGAAGCCGGGGAAGAATAGAGAGTCGGGACACGACCCCCAAATATGTAGTTGGGGCAGGCGTCTACAGAGATAAGCCACGAGGTCACCGTCCAATTGAGATGCGCAACGGGGGCCGAAGCCATCGCTTTGCTGGCGAAAGCAATGCACCCACACTGCAACCGTCCCCCAGGGCTGGACCGCCCACCGAGGATACGTTGACTCCGACGTGCCACGACACCGCCACATTGATTGCGCCCATGTAACGCTCAACAGGTTCCAACTGCAAACTTGGACGGGTCCATGCAGGGATGCTGTGAAGATATTGCGCGGTGCTCCAAGCGAGCGTCGGACTTGTTCTATGCAATTTCTGAAGGTCCGACCGTGTCTAGAAAGGTGTTCACCAAGACCCAGGAACAGCCGAGGCCTGCATGTGTTTTGCATTGCGTGCAACTTGAGCTTGAAAGCTTGAATCTCTGGGCATCAGTCACGTCAAGTGAACGAGTTATGCTGAGACCGCCGCCGCTGGAACGTCGTTGGTGTGGCAGTCTGCACGTATTGCTGCACAGGTGGTGCTGTAGAAATCGCCACGGATATGAGCGGCGGTCGCTACTATTACGACCTGTGCACTTACGTAGGACGGTAACGACCCACCCTAAAAATTCGTCGACACGCCCAATATGAGTAACGTACAACAGAACGAAACTGCAGTACTTGTATTACAGGTGCATGACAGCTTGCCAAGACAAATGAGTAAACAAGTTGGGGGAACAATTATACGGTGATGGTGCCCATCCTCCGAGTCGTTTATTGTAACACGTCAATCGAAGCCGAGAGTAAGTGCTCAGGACAGCCAGGCCACTCCAGCTGTCGGCGGGCGACATCTATGCCACTTCGGAACTTGGGGCATATGACAGCAGGGGACCATGATCAACGGCCCACTATGCCATAAGGATAGATGACGGACAAGTAAATAAGTTGCTGTACAATGGATCATCGATCATCAGTCGAGTACATCAACCAATCAATACAGTACTGTTCGCCGTGCCACTGAGAAAGATTTCGGTAACAAAGGTCCCTGAAAGCCCCGATACTAGTACACAACAGTCTACGAATCAGTCCCCCGAATAAAGCTTATCATCTTGCTCAGGCGATTCCCTTCAACCTGGGGTCCGTTGGTAGAGCGAGGCTCTTCCTTCTGCAAATACCGCTCCTCTTTCTCCCTCATGACACTGTTTGTAGCTGAGTGTGGATATTCCGGTAGGTCAAAGTCGTCATCGAGCCCTTCTGTGTCCCGTATTCTCACGTCCACGACGTGATATGGGGGGAGGCGCCGCACGACAAGTTGCCATGCCGCCGGCGTGATGCACGCAATACTCGACTTGCCAGTTGTGTGGAATGTGATGCGATCACGTCGAACGCTCCGCAATTCAGGGTATGCATGTTTCGCGAGGTCGACAGCCTCCTGAGCGACGCCCAAGGGCTCGTCAACTGGACAATAGGGACAATAGGGGGACCGGAACCTACGTCGTGAGTTTTGGCCGCAGGTACCCATGCACTATTGTCATTGAAGCGGTAGGTCAATGCCTCTGGGAAATCATCCTTGACAGGATTAGCGTGAACGGTTGAGGACGAGGCCGCCGGCTGGCGGGTTCCCGAGTACAGCTTCATCATAGCCGCAACCTGGAAAAGTAGATGGAGGTGCTAAGTGGACGTCCTGAGATGGGACAAAGACTTATAACGGTGTCCTTGGGAGGCTGTGATCAAACACAGCCTCCTTATCATTATTACCAAATCGCCCCAAACAAGGAAAACTAGTACGGGATGGCACAAGTTGGGATAGACTGGTTAAACTGGAACTTGGGCACACGTGATGGTGAAAGGGCACTAAAAAGGCAGAGTTGATCCTGGACGGCACTCTGGCGCAGGGATCACTAATGATGGACCACGACGAAAACGGGCGTCCGCAATTTGTAGAGATTGGAATATCAAAGCCCCTATTGTAAATATCACCGATGGGTAAAACTTTTGATGAGTGGCTTATGTGCACCGTCGAAGATGGAGGCACTACACCTCCAATACTGGAGGGACTTCGTGTCTATCGTCGACGATAAGACGGGGTGGAAGCTCGATGCCTTGCACGCAAGTACGTAAAATGAAATGCGCGCAAGGGAAATGCAAGTGTCTTGGAAGGACACGTTGAGTCCAGCTCGTTACCGTAATCGGAAGTATAAATGGGTGTTGGATGTGACGCGAAGACATGGCACACACCTCGTGTGAGCTGACGCCTGGGCCCGGGGCACATGTGCGGGGGGCATGTCGGCGAAAAACCATCATGCAAGCCCCACAAAGGGCACTAGGAGATATGAGTAGCTTCAAGAGTAACTTAGCTATTGACCCTTCGGCGATTAGCACGGGAATCGCTCCTGGATAAAGGTCTGCTCCACTGAGCGTCCCGTGAAACCAAATACACAAAAACGCCTATTGGGCGTTGACAACGCAAGGGTGTGGTGTGGACGTGCACGCTCCTTGCGCCGAATGTACACGTTCTCCAGAGCGAGGTGATGCCTCGTCCGTCCCCTGATGGCAACGTTCAGGAAGACCATGGAGATATTGAAGACCAAGACGCAAGGATAGGTAGCAAAAACACTGTTGCCTATATCACTCGTTGCACATGACGAAAAACAGGCCGTTACTTGGGGCATTACCTGCATCAACTGACATGGGCGAGACGCTGCGCTCTTGGCTCGGCCGTTCTAACGGGTTCGCCAAGGGGGCCCCAACGACACTTTTGCGCGCTGTGGGATCCCAGGATAGTCCGCAAAGTGATTCTGTGGGGTTGTGCCGCATACATCAGGCACGGACTTGGACGCCACTGCGCACATGGCCCGCCCAGGATGCAGTACCATCGGAAATTTATCACTTTGCGTTCTTGAATCAGTCGCCCGTCGACCGAGGTGGTGCCGGCGTTGAGCGCGTTGAACGTTGAACATCGCCGGGACGAGTGCCTTGGGGCGGGGCCATGGCAACATCCAGATTACCTAAAAGCAGCCACAGGAAATGGAACGAAAACTGAATGAAAGCCATAACGACAGGGATACGTCACGTGCCAAGACGGCTCGGACCAAGTATTATGTTTTCAACACCGCACGAGGAAAGACAGCAGCCACGTCACTTCGCAGGTCCTCTTGGAGCGTGGCAATCAGGGCCAGCGTCAATAGCCAATCATCGACATAGAAGAATATGGGAATCCGGTGCTTTCTCAACAGTTGACCATTGAAGGTGCGCAGGAGCCTTTGTAGGGGCGGTTCATTGACATGCTGCATTGATATCAGCCTTCGGTTTGTTACATACTACAATAACACTAGCTCTCGTTCGCGCGCAATCATAACTAGTCCTGATGCGACCTGGCCGGCGCCTGGTGCCGCTGGCTTTGTCGGCTCGCATCGCATGTTGTACTATCGTATCAGTAGTAATGCAATCGATCAAACTAATGCAAATCTCAAAGATTGCGGTAGATCACCACATTCCTGTTGTCTTCTCAGCCCCCCAAAAATACAGTGAACGAAGTAGCATCTGTAGATATGAAATCATAAGAAAAAAGAAAGATCATAAAAAAAATTGACTACAATATGACAAAAAAAACAGAGGGGTCATGAAATGTAAGGATCCTGACCCCCAGATCCCAATGATGCTGATGGCGCCACATAATCCCGTTGGGCTAGGGTGTTAGAATACATCGGTTAGGTCACCTATGGCTGATTTGAGGGGATGTGATGCACACGATCAAAAGTGGGATCAAATCTCACTTTTCCAGGCAGTGAGTGACAATATTTGCAGAAGGGAGTGTACGAACACAGGAGCTACAGAAATAAAAAGCATTATTACCGCAACTGTACCGCATCCAGGCAAGTCTCCTACGTGGGATATGAGGGAAAATTCGGAATCGTCGAAATCGAAGACTACGCTACATCCGTTCTGACCGTTTCTCGGGTTTCGGAAACGTTGTCGTAACGGACAATATCCTTCTGATCCCGCTCAGGCGTTGACGCCTGGCGGCGCCGTGGACCCCGAGACCACTGTTGGAAACACCATCGAGGTGGGTGCGTAATTATGCGCGAGATGCCGGTATCAAGAAGATTGTCGCGGCTGAGACACCTCGTACAACCTGGATAGCTAAAGGGCCTCCCATGATGGTAGCACCATTACTGTCTCCGGGGTTGAGAGGACGTTTCGGGTTTGCTCGAATTAGATCCCGCGGACAGTCGAGTATGCTAAGAAGCCTTGGATACAGCAATGAGTTATCTATGCTGTCAACGTCAACGTCCGGGAAATTCTTAGCGAAACAAGGACGTGGACAATAGAATGGGTATGTGCATTTTCCCCCCTTCACCGGGTCTTCCGGGCTGAGTCATTTCATTAGGTTCTTCTTGCCTTCATCTTCGGTTCCTGGGGGCGAGTCAGAATGGGACAGAAACAGTGAGTTAGGCGTGTATCGGTCTCATCGACCGAGTGAAAGGTCGCAAAGCCATGCCGAACGGGCTGTCAAACTCCCTTTTCAAAACTCGTCCTGAGACCCTGGGTATGTCTAGATGTGTGCTCACAGTGGCCGGAGCAGGCCTGTAGTCCGAAGCAAGGTCCGAAGTGTCGGAGTATCTGCGGAATCACACCCGTCGCCGAGGCATCGGTGGGCGTATCAAGTTCGGCCCACGGGACCAACTAGTACCCTCAGGCTAGGTACGAGACCAAAAGCGCTGGCCCACTACTCAGGCCCCAGGGAAAGGAAGTTCGACGATGCGGTAGATGTCATGCTATCCTGCACAGGTCACGCTGGCCGATTAATTTTTGAGCAACTAGACCCTATAAGGAGAACATGTACTATTTTTTGTGGTGGATGATCACACAAACCCGCTTATGTAATCCGGTTTCAAGTCAATGGGGACTGGTGGGGGCGATATCATGATCCTGAGTGTGTCTTTCTCTTTGCGACGCCCTCGACCCCCGCCAAAATGTCCGGATTCTCGAGGCAGATTATAAACATCGTGCGAACGAGCACATTTCAAAGGCGGGCCGCTCCAGGATCAGGTTTGTGCATCCGAGTCATTGCTGTTGTGTTTGTTTTCAACTACTAAAGCGCAACCTAGGGTGGACTCCTCACAGGGAAAGATCCAACGGAGTTTAATCCATCTGATCCTTTGAGATTATGGATTATTCAAGTCGGTCAGCGAATTTCACTTTCATGCTATCCGTCGTTCCTATGAGTTCATGCTATCGCAGGGATCATCATTGTCACAACCCAGATTCTCAGTCTTGGCCTCCGCAAGTTACGACAGCCTCGAGTAATCGCGGAAGTGCTTGGTGGTATCCTTCTTGGTGCGACCGCAAGTTAGACTCGTTAACATACTCATCAGCTGAGCCACCACCTAGGTCCAACTGCCTTTGGGCGTATACCCGGTTTTTCCAAACACATCTTTCCTAGTGAATCAATACCCTACCTCTCTCTCGTTGCAAATATCGGACTGTGTCTCTTCCTCTTTATCATTGGACTCGAGATAGATACTGCGATCATCCGTCGCAATGCGCGCCTTCTGCGACTGTCGCCACTTGCAGGCGTCATCATCCCATTTGGACTTGGCGCGGTGCTTGCCGTTCCCCTGTACAAGCACTTCATCGACTCTTCGCAAGTATCGTACACGCACTTTATGCTCTTCACCGGTGTCGCGTATTCGATCACGGCCTTCCCCGTGCTGTGCCGCATTCTGACCGAACTCAAGCTACTTGACACGACGGTCGGGATCGTGGTCTTATCTGCTGGTGTTGGCAACGACATCATTGGGTGGACACTACTTGCCCTCAGTGTCGCGCTTGTCAATGCCGGAAGCGGACTGACCGCGTTATGGATTCTGTTGGTCTGTATTGGATGGACCCTCTTCATGTTATTCCTCGTCCGCAGGGTGCTATCTTGGTGCGCTCGGGCAACAGGGTCTATCGAGAACGGACCAACCATGTTCTTTATGACTGCCACGATTTTAATTTTGTTTGGATCAGCATTCTTTACTGATGTCATTGGCGTTCACGCAATTTTCGGTATGCGTTTTTAGCACTAGTAGGTCCCGTGTTTTGACCCTGTTGCACCTACAGGCGCTTTCCTCGCCGGGATTATCGTGCCTCGTGACGGAGGCCTCGCGATCGCGCTGACCGAGAAGCTAGAAGATATGGTTTCGGTGATTTTCCTACCTCTCGTGAGTTACTTCGGCTCCGACTCCGTTCATTTCCTGATAGTCTCCAGTATTTCACAATCTCCGGGCTGTCGACTGACCTCGGCTTGCTGAATTCTGGCAAGTCCCCTACATCACATGTTGGCTGGAATAGCTGATAGATTTTATTGCTAGGAACAATCTGGGGATTCACAGCTGCCATTTGCATCCTTGCTTTCATTGGGAAATTCGGTGCTTGTGCATTGGCAGCAAGGTACACTGGCTTCAGCTGGCGTGAGGCGAGCACCATAGGTTCCTTGATGAGTTGCAAAGGGTAAGTCCACCCAAGTCCACCAATAACGCTGTGCCTCATCGTTGGTATCTAGTCTCATTGAGTTGATTGTTCTCAATGTCGGGCTACAGGCCGGTATCTTGACGAGGGTGAGCTCCTACTCGTCTCCTGATAGGTCATGTAACATACGTTCTATGTCCAACAGCTCGTCTTCTCGATGTTCGTCCTAGAGGCTCTTCTTCTCACCTTCGCGACCACCCCCACTGTTTCCTTTCTTTATCCCCCTCATCTTCGTTCGCGTGCAACCGCCGCTGGTCCATCGTTTGCGAATGTTCGCGATCCCAAAGACGACGAAACTGGCACTCGAGATCGTTGGCCGAGCACTGGTCACGACGAAGATGGTGTTTGGAAACGCCGATTCACCGTGATCCTCGACAAACTCGAACACCTACCCAGCATGATGGCGATCACGCAACTCCTTCAGCCCCCGGCCCCACCAATCTACCGAACAGATAGTTCCTCTTCCAGCCAAAGGTCAGGAATGGAAGAGGAGGAACCTGCGCATTTCGGTGCACTGCGCCTCATCGAGCTGACTGACCGGCCTTCAGACGTGATGAAATCGTCCGCCACGGACGCGTTGCTGCACACCGACCCTTTACTCGCTATTTTCCGCACGTTTTCAGAATTGAATGGGCTGTCGGTGTCGGCTGCCCTATCGATGGTGCCTTTTGATGCGCTAGCGACCAGCGTGGGCGAGCACGTTCGTGCAGCTGGCGCCCAGCTCGTGCTGGTGCCCTGGCTCCCGTCAGCACAAGCAGCTCCAGAGTCGGGCGGTGTCCCCACGAGCGACGCCGCCGACGCCGCCACCACTGCCGGCCGCAGCCCATTCGACTCGCTGTTCCGCACGAGCGGCTCCACTTCCCTGCTCCACTCGCACTTCGTGCGCGGCGTGTTTGCGCAGGCGGGGACGAACGTCGCGCTGTTCGTCGGCCGCGCCCCGCTCGGCAGTGCGCGAGGAGTCCCATCTGTTCTTGCCGTTCTTCGGTGGGCCCGACGACCGCCTCGCGCTAGACTTGGTCGTGCAGCTCTGCGCGAATCCGCGCGTCCGCGCAACGGTCGTGCGCCTTACCAAGCACGACGTCCGGGCCGAGCTCGCGGCTCCCGACGTTGCGCATCTTGCCAAGGACAAGGTAGAAGTGGACATGCAGGCGAACACGATGATGACGATTGCCTCCGTCCGGTCGGTGCGTAACTTACACGCGCGCCTGCCTTTTGTTTTCGGGAGCGCTGACGCTATGCGCGCACGTAGACGCCGGGCTTCCCAGATACGATGTATGGAAACGCGACGACGCACACGCGGATGCAGTCCGAGACGGCCGATGGCGTCATTTGGGCGCGGTACGCCCCGCCGGCAGCGGCTGCGACGAACGACCGCGCGCTGGCGGACGCGCTGTCCCGCGTGACGTTCGAGGAGCTCGCAAGCCCGACGCCGCTGCAAGCCGCACTACGGCGCGCTGGGGCGCTCGAGCGCGCGATCGTCGTCGTCGGGCGCTCGCGCCGTCTTGCGGTGGAGGACCACCATGCGGAGCTGCGGATGCTGGAGGAGGAGCACGGCGCAGTTCGCGCGGACGTGCGGAAGACGGTGGGGGACGTCGGGACGGCGTTTGTGATGGCAGGGACTAACGCTACTTTGCTGGTGATGCAGGCGTCCAGCATCCACCGCGAGGACTAGGTAGGTTATGAAACACGACGCATAACGAATTCACAATGTCTTGTCGATGATAGGGCATACTTTGTATCATAATTTGTGATAGTATACCATCGACTTGTTGATACCAGAATTGGGGAGGTTGCACATGGCTACAGCAGTTTTCATAACGAGTGGCCCCTCAGACTTTCGCGGACATCCAAAAGTCAAGAGCGGAGAGATTGGGCTGTCATAGAATAGTTATCTGCGTTGTCATGCTCGGCAGCTTGCCATCAGTGTGGCCACTCCCCTTCCGTTGTCGTCCCTTCCAAACCCTCAATGATGGTTCACCTGTACTTCAATATCATCAAGGAGTTGGTCATCAATGTTGCATCAGAGACTGCGTGACTCAGAAATCCATGAGCTCACTGGAATCAGTGTTACAGTGCCCTCGCCTCTCGTTTAAATTCTTGTCTCATCCTCATCCATCGGTAAATTTGGGACCTGTCAAAAGCATTTGACAGGTCCCAATTTTACAGATGAGTCGTGGCACTCGGGCCCCAAGGAAGGGATGTTCAACAATGGGGAAGATGTCATGCTATCCTGTGCAGGTGACACTGGCCTTCCGAGAAAGAATGATTGAGCAACTAGACACTAACTAGACACTATAAGGAGAACATGTACTATTGTGGATGTCAATCTGTCACACAAACTCGCTTATGTAATACGGGTTCAAGTTATCTCCTCTCCCATGAGCGACCCTAAATAATGGGGACTGGTGGGAGGTAGGGGCGATATCAGCCTGTGTCTTTCTCTTTACGACGCCGTCGACCGCCGCCAAAATGTCCGGATTCTCGAGGCAGGTTATAGACATCGTGCGAACGCTTGTGCGAACGAGCACATCAAGAAGCACATTTCAAAGGCGGGCCGCTCCGGATCAAGTTTGTGCATCATTGCTGTTGTGTTTGTTTTCAACCTACCAAAGCGCAACCTAGGGTGGACTCCTGACGGGGAAAGATCCAACGGAGTTTAATCCATCTGATCCTTTGAGATTATGGATTATTCAAGTCGGTCAGCGAATTTCACTTTCATGCTATCCGTCGTTTCTATGAACTCATGCTATCGCAGGGATCATCATTGTCACAACCCAGATTCTCAGTCTTGGCCTCCGCAAGTTACGACAGCCTCGAGTAATCGCGGAAGTGCTTGGTGGTGTCCTTCTTGGTGCGACCGCAATTTAGACTCGTCGACATACTCATCAGCTGAGCCACCACCTAGGTCCAACTGCCTTTGGGCGTATACCCGGTTTTTCCAAACACATCTTTCCTAGTGAATCAATACCCTACCTCTCTCTCGTTGCAAATATCGGACTGTGTCTCTTCCTTTTTATCATCGGACTCGAGATAGATGCTGCGATCATCCGTCGCAATGCGCGCCTCTCTGCGACTGTCGCTTGTGCAGGCGTCATCATCCCATTTGGACTTGGCGCGGTGCTTGCCGTTCCCCTGTACAAGCACTTCATCGACTCTTCGCAAGTATCGTACACGCACTTTATGCTCTTCACCGGTGTCGCGTATTCGATCACGGCCTTCCCCGTGCTGTGCCGCATTCTGACCGAACTCAAGCTACTTGACACGACGGTCGGGATCGTGGTCTTATCTGCTGGTGTTGGCAACGACATCATTGGGTGGACACTACTTGCCCTCAGTGTCGCGCTTGTCAATGCCGGAAGCGGACTGACCGCGTTATGGATTCTGTTGGTCTGTATTGGATGGACCCTCTTCATGTTATTCCTCGTCCGCAGGGTGCTATCTTGGTGCGCCCGGGCAACAGGGTCTATCGAGAACGGACCAACCATGTTCTTTATGACTGCCACGATTTTAATTTTGTTTGGATCAGCATTCTTTACTGATGTCATCGGCGTTCACGCAATTTTCGGTGTGTGTTTTTGGCATTGGCACGTCCCGTGTTTTGACCCTGTTGCTTCTACAGGCGCTTTCCTCGCCGGGATTATCGTGCCTCGTGACGGAGGCCTCGCGATCGCGCTGACCGAGAAGCTAGAAGATATGGTTTCGGTGATTTTCCTACCTCTCGTGAGTTACTTCGGCTCCGACTCCGTTCATTTCCTGATAGTCTCCAGTATTTCACACTCTCCGGGCTGTCGACTGACCTCGGCTTGCTGAATTCTGGCAAGTCCCCTCCATCACACTTGGGCTTGGCTAGCTGATAGATTCGGTTGTTAGGGACAATCTGGGGATTCACGGCTGCCATTTGCATCCTTGCTTTCACTGGGAAATTTGGTGGTTGTGCATTGGCAGCGAGGTACACTGGCTTCAGCTGGCGTGAGGCGAGCACCATAGGTTCCTTGATGAGTTGCAAAGGGTAAGTCCACCGAAGTATACCAAGAATGCTGTGCCTCATTGTTGGCATCTAGTCTTATTGAATTGATTGTTCTCAATGTCGGGCTACAGGCCGGTATCTTGACGAGGGTGAGCTCCTACTCGTCTCCTGATAGGTCATGTAACATACGTTCTATGTCCAACAGCTCGTCTTCTCGATGTTCGTCCTAGAGGCTCTTCTTCTCACCTTCGCGACTACCCCCATTGTTTCCTTCCTTTATCCCCCTCATCTTCGTTCGCGCGCAACCGCCACTGGTTCGTCGTTTGCGAATGTTCGCGATCCCAAAGACGACGAAACTGGCACTCGAGATCGTTGGCCGAGCACTGGTCACGACGAAGATGGTGTTTGGAAACGCCGATTCGTCGTGATCCTCGACAAACTCGAACATCTACCCAGCACGATGGCGATCACGCAACTCCTTCGGCCCCCGGCCCCACCAACCTACCCTCGAACAGAAAGTTCTTCTTCCAGCCAAAGATCAGGAATGGAAGAGGAGGAACCCGCGCATTTCGGTGCACTGCGCCTCATCGAGCTGACTGACCGGCCTTCAGACGTGATGAAATCGTCCGCCACGGACGCGTTGCTGCACACCGACCATTTACTCGCTATTTTCCGCACGTTTTCAGAATTGAATGGGCTGTCGGTGTCGGCTGCCCTATCGATGGTGCCTTTTGACGAGCTCGCGACCAGCGTGGGCGAGCACGTTCGTGCAAGCTGGCGCCCAGCTCGTGCTGGTGCCCTGGCTCCCATCAGCACAAGTATCTCCAGGACACCACCACGGACGCAGGCGGCCCTCACACGAGCGACGCCGCCGCCGCCGCCAATGACCGCCGCCCATTCGACGCGCTGTTCCGCACGAGCGGCTCCACCTCCCTGCTCCACTCGCACTTCGCGCGCGGCGTGTTTGCGCACGCGCGGACGAACGTCGCGCTGCTTGTCGGCCGCGCGCCGGTCGGTATGCGCGAGGAGACCCGTCTGTTCTTACCGTTTTTCGGTGGGCCCGACGACCGCCTCGCACTAGACTTGGTCGTGCAGCTCTGCGCGAATCCGCGCGTGCGCGCGACGGTCGTGCGCCTAACCAAGCGCGACGTCAGGGCCGAGCTCGCGGCTCCCGAAGCGGCGCATCTCGCCCGCAACAAGAACAAGGACATCACAGGCAAGGTGGAAGCGGACGTACAGACGAACACGATAATGACGGTGGCCTCCGTCCGGTCGGTGCGTAGCTTTACACACGCCCTGTCTGCTTTTTTTTGTTTTGTTTCGGGAGCTGATGCTGTACGCGCGCGTAGACGACGGGCTTCCCGGATACGATGTATGGAATCGCGACGACGCACACGCGGATGCAGTCCGAGACGGCCGACGGCGTCACCTTGGCGCGGTACGCCCCGCCGGCAGCGGCGGCGACGGACGACCGCGCGCTGGCGGACGCGCTGTCCCGCGTGACGTTCGAGGAACTCGCGAGCCCGATGCCGCTGCATGCCGCGCTGCGGCGCGCGGGGACGCTCGAGCGCGCGATCGTCGTCGTTGGGCGCTCGCGCCGTCTTGCGGTGGAGGACCACCATGCGGAGCTGCGGATGCTGGAGGAGGAGCACGGCGCGGTTCGCGCGGACGTTCGGAAGACGGTGGGGGACGTCGGGACGGCGTTTGTGATGGCGGGCGTCAATGCCACTCTGCTGGTGATGCAGGCGTCCAGTACCCGCTGCGAGGACTAGGTAGGTTATGAGACACGACGCATACGAACTCGACGAATTCACGATGTCTTGATGATGGAGCGTACTCTGCACAATCGTTTATACTATACCATCGACTTGTTGATACCGGGATTGGGAAGAGGGTTGCACATGGCTATTGTAAAGGAGCGATATTACATGCACAAAGCATAATTTACAGATATGAAAAAGACAACGCTAGGATGTGACCAAAAGGAAAGGATATAGATATACGGGTCGTGGGCATCAGTGCTTGCTCTTCTTTTCTTTCTTCCTTTTATCCTTCTCTTCCTTTTGCTTTTTGTCTTTTTTCTCCTTCTTCGGAGGTGCGCCCTAACGTACGCGAATAAGCTCTGAGGTAGGGCGACGGGGGCACGACTCACCTCGGTTGCCTCCTTCGCCTCCTTCTCCTTACGTTCGCGCTTCTTCTCCTTTTTCAGCGCCTTCTTCTCCTCCTTTGATGATTTCACCTTTTTCACGGGCTCGTCCTCACTACCCTCATCTCCGTCCATTTCCATCTCCTCCAGCTTTCGCTTCTTCTTCTTCTTGTCCTTCTTCGTCGGCTCGGCATCGATAAGAGGGAGCACTGGTTCAGTAGCGTCCGCCATATCCTGGTCCTCCTCCTGCTTCTTCTCGAGGGATAGCTGGTCGAGCACCTTGCGAATTGCATCGGCGTTTTTTCCTGGCGCTTCTCCCTTCTCGAAGAACAAGAGGCGTTCTTCCACCTGCTGACGCAGTGCCTCACCGAATTTGGGCGTGGGTGTGTCTGTCAAGTAAAAGCCTCTGGTCAGATGACCGGCGAGCGCGAGAAGAGTAGCGAATACCGGAGAAACAGTCGATGCGTGAGGCGATCGAACATTTGTTGGCAAGGAAGCGTGAAATGCGTCCCTTGAATTTGGGACCTGCCCGACCGATGAAGGACGAATGATAAATCAGGCCATACTAAATGTGTGTGAGGATTTCGAGAGCGGGAGAGGTATAACCGAAGCATGACCAACCTTAGGGGTGTTGCCCTTGGTTTTAAGAGCGCGGAAGAGAGCCTTCTCGGCACCGAGTATCTGGACCGTGCTGGCTGGGTACTTGCTAAGGTTGGTTAAAGACCCTGCGTGGCTGATGAGGCGAGCACCGATGCGCTCGCCTAGCAGGGCGGTGAGACTAGGCGCAACAAGGTTCATCTTCTCCGCGAGGTACGAAGTGAGGGACTTGCGGTAGTCGGCGATTGATACGACACGTGTGGCAAATGCGGAGATATTGAGCATGTCGATTTCCGAAAGGATTGAACCCATGGACCCTGCAGCGGCATCTATGACATTCTGGGCCCGTGTGGTGTCGTCACCGAGAAGCGCAGCGAGATCGGGAAGCTTTTCTGCTGTGAGGGTCTCTTTGGCACCGATGAACCTGGCGGCTTTGGCATATTCATAGTTGTCCGGCACGATTTTGACAAGTTCAGGAAAGTGGTAGCCGTACCACTCGCGTATGCGCATGGAGAAAAGGTTGACATCCTTATCGAGCTGGTCCAACAGGGCGATGGCTTGAATGATCATGTTATCGACGCGGTTGACGTTGAACTTTAGTTTGGAACGCGAATAAGAGTGGCCGAGACCGAGCTGTGCCTTTGTGAGGTCGTCCGACTGGAGGCCCTTGAGGAGCTTCGGCGCGTGAAAACGGATTCCGCGGATGAGTTCTGCGGTCGACTCGGACGTGTCGCATTTGAGCTTGAGAGCGCCCTTAATAGCGCTGGCGAGGATCGGGTCGGAAACACCAAGCACGATGGAAGAGCTTTTGGATGGTTTTGACAAGTTGAGTTCGAGCAGGGCCCTCAAATCCTCGCTGACCGTGCCTGCGCCAAAATGTGAGCGTGAAGTAGTAAGCGGTGAATCTGCACACCTTCAGATACGTCATTCGCGTTTTCCAGCGCGTGGGCGGCGTTTTTGAAGGGGGAAAAGCTCAGGAGGGAGACCATTTTTTTGAATTTGCCCAAATCCTGGATGGACGTTTGTACGGCCCCTGTCATGGAAGCAAGCTCATCCCGTAGTTTTACTTCGAATATGGCATACCCGGAGGCTGTCTCGAAGAGAATATGAGTGGCCATCCTGGCTTGAGGAACGCCGAGGAGGAGGACGAGGCGAAGTGGAGACAATGATTAGGTAAGAGGCACGGGGCTGGACTAGGAACGTTCTATAGATCGGGGTTGGTGCACAAGCATTGCCTCGTGTCGAGTCGAGCAACTTGAAGCTCACCGGTTTACTGCGGTCACCCAAGTACAATGGGGCTAGCATAGCAAGTCAAACACAGCCCGTACGTCTTGTGGCTGGGCTGGCGCTTGTGGGGTGGACTATAGATAATCTGCTTGGTCGAGCGTCAATTGACTGAACTACTACAGAGTAGGTAAACCGACGCGATTGGTTTCACGATACCCTCGTGCGGACCAGGATAGGTACGAGATTGCGCACGGTCATCGCCTCGTGTCAAACGGCAGGACATATATCACTCCTCGCCGCCCCCTTCGGCTCGTGTTCCTTTCCCCCCTCCCCTTCACGCCACGCCTTCCCTCCCCCGCTCGCAGCAGGTTCATAAGGCTGCAAGTCCTCGAATGCGGGGGCTCCGCGGCTGACAATCCGATATCACCCTCCCCACTTATCCCCGGCCGTCCCCCTATTTCTAGGTATTCCTCGCCCTCTCCACGACTATATCTTGCACTGACCACGTATCGATCCATGTTGCAGTCCTATCTTTTCACCTTTGGTCTCCCTCTTTCCCTCCACGCGCTTTACGACCTAATTCATTCAATCGCTAGACGATGCTTGCGACAAGACGTCAGCCTCGTGTGGCCCCCCCTACTCCCACTGCCCCCCGCATGAACCCTTGCCCGCTACCCGACATCGGACGCCTGCTCGTCGCTTCCTCAGTCACGATCCCGAAGTCACAGCCCCCGCCGACTCCCAAACCATCGACATCTACCTCTAATCATCGTCGACATCGCACGGACGAATCTGGTTACTCCTCCTCTGCGGAGCCCTCTTCATCGCAACGCACCCGCCCCACCTCCCAGGCCGTGCGATCACCTTTAGCGCCACCGCCACCGCCGTTGAAGGGGATCTTGAAATCAGGTATGAGCACGACCCGTGACCCGAGCAATGAGAATGATGCTGATGTAATCATATCGTTATCATAGGCGGCTCTGAATCTTCAGTCGTCTTCAGGGCGTCTCTAGTGCAGCAGAATCGAGATGGTTATGCCTCTTCTCCCGAAAAGCCCCCGTCTCTGAGGACGTCGCAGAGCCGGTCGTCCAAGAGCAGACCCCCCCACCCCGCAAACTCCGCGAGTGCGTTTCGTTTCAGACTGACGAGTTTGCGAAACGCTCAATAGCCCCCGCAGACTCCAGCAGCAGCAGTAGCCCTAGCTCACCGCCGGCGACGCTGCACTGGAAGCTTTTGCCCTTCGATGCCCAGCGCTCAAAGGGCAAGGTCAAGTTCGACTTTGCGCACGAGGTGGACGAGATCCTGCTCGCGGAGGGGCGGCAGGGCAGCGCGCGGCCGCTGTCCGTACAAGAGCGGAACAAGTCGGCGGCAGAGCCGAGCCTCACGGAGATGGTGATCCACTGCGCGGAACTGCCGGACTGGCCCGTGCACGTCGCGCGGCAGTCGGGGATCCGCTGCGTGGACGTCTTCGAGGCGATCCGCGACACGTACAACGTTGTGCTTACCACGACCGAGCGCACCATCCACCAGTCCCGCGTGCGCGACATCGAGCGCCGCCGCCCGCCCACGCCGGAGGGCGCCGCGGCTAAGAAGGGCGTCCGCAGACGCGACCTTCTCGATGGAAAGACGCTCTTCCTCGGGCTTGATTGGCGCGCGTCAGACTCGCGCTACCCCGACGGCTGCTGGTGCCTCAAAGTCGGCTCTCCGCCATCCCGGTAGCGCCCCGGCTCCCACTCCCCTCGCGATCAAAACCTGTGCCTCAATCCTCCCATCTTGATCATTCTGACGCGACCACCCTCATTTGTCTGTGTACTTACGTTCATCCTTGCATTTTTTCATCCATACCCCTCGCAATTGCATTCTGTCACGCATTCATGTTTTGGTTACGCTCCCCCCCCTCTTTCCCTCTTTCTCTGATATCGTTATGTTAGGCCGTCTAGGGGACCAGTGTGTTTTATTTGTTTTTTTCTTGGATGTTGTTCTTATTACTCCCCCGCTCATCGCGATGTACTTATACCACGATCTCGTTTCCTCTTTCCGCGCTGGTCCCGGAGATGTAGCCGTAGTTCGCTTCCGACTGGTCTCCCCCCCAAATGTATACAGCTGCATTTGGGGGTGAACCATCCGTCCTGTCTACTGCTATTGTTGAATACTGATAGTAATCTCGTACTCTACCATGACCAATGGACGTCTTGTACGCTGCACAAAAAAGGAAGCATCTTGCTTTGTGCTGATCGAAAGGATGGGATCAGAATCACGGGAAGTGGGCTTAATTTTTGGCGTGCTGCTCCGCCACCATCTCTCGTCCTCCCCCTCTTCTACATACAAAATACCCGTCTTCTCCCAGCGCTCCGAGATATCGGGGAAGGGGCTAATCGGTATTGAATTCTGACTGACAACGTGCTGGAGTGGTGGACAGGAAATGAAATGTGAAGCATTATTGGTGTGATATTGGGATACGCCGCCCACGAGTATCACGTTTTGTGAACCGAGGTGTACTACTCTGTACCGTCCGATCGCGCACACAATACACGCAAGTCGCGGAGCTTGCGTGAGTCACAAGGTAAAATGGGGCTAATAATGATCGGCCCATCTCACCACCCGAACACGACCATCTGACTGTCCATCTTCACACAACCGATCCATCATGCATCACCCACACAGACGATGATCCGGACGGCGCAACGAGTGGGGGGGCGAAGAGCCGAGTGCAGACGCGAGGCAAAACGTCCCTTGAATAACCAACCAAGAAAGAAAAAAGGGAAAGCGGAGCACACACACACGTATGCATATGCCCGATCTTTTTGCCCCCCCCCCCATCTTCCTTGTACCGATCTGTATCACGCGCTGCGCAATTGATGGGGGCTTAAATTCAAGGCGTGTGTCCGCCGGAAAGGAGAGAGGGGAATGTATGCCGAAACCTTTTATCGGGGCGTTCGGACGTACGGACGGAATAAATCACGTCGCAACGCACACTGACGGAGCGCCCTGGGCTCCCCCTCCTAACCCCCCTGTCAATGTAAGAGAGAAATATATTATGAGTTTGCACGAGGCGAGGCCGAGGCCGAGGCCGCACTCATGCCGCGAAACGGATGCTGTCGCGCGCGTATTGTAACCCAGAAAAATCTGATCGAAGAAAAGAGGACTTTCCAAGAAAGAAGACGAGGAACGAGGACTGGTGGCTTAGGATCGGCACCAATGGGGATTTGATGGCCAGGTCTAGACCGCAAAACGTTTTACCTGAGACGGACTACGGAAATCGAAGCTACGAGTGGGGGTTTGCACAGCGACCCAAATCGACCGAAAGAGCAAAGAAGCACAGCGGGCCTGGGGGCTGTACTAGACCTATACAAGCCCTCCGCGCTGCTTTGCTTGGTTCGCTGGGAGGTGGCGTCGTACAGGAAGCGACACCGCTCCTCAGGTGACAGCGTTTGAGATGGACGTCTCGAAAGGCCGTGCGCGTGTGCACGTAAGCGCCACACAGGTCGTGTGGGAACACAGTTTGCAGCGGTGCGCCTGGAGTGGAGTGGATACGTTCATAAAACAAGACCGGGCCAATCAAGTCGGGTCACGAGCGAGGCAACCGGGGGAAGAAGGGACGCAAAGAAGAAGATAGCACAGGACGGGGCGGGGCGAGATGGGGCGAGACGAACGCGCGCGGGGCGCGAACTGACAAAGAAAGGCTAAAAGTTTCTTCATGGAGTCGGAATCTACCCAAGGAAAGAGCAGAAGGAGGAGGGAAGAAGGGAGGGATGGCGCCGGTGTAGTAAAGTTTGCTTGTTTGCTTGCTTGCCCGTTCGCTCGCTCGCTCGCTCGAGCGCTCCCCTCGTCGAAACGGGGGATGGCACACGCATGGTCGGTCACCAGGTCTCACCGGCGGCAGCACACAACGGAGGCGTCAAAACCCATCTCCAAGAGCCGGCCAGAACAGGACACGTTTCCCCAGTTCGCTTTTCCAGAAGATGTGAGAGACAAGGAAACGCTGCCGTGCGTGGGCGATATCGGATTTGGGCGATTGCCTTTCCCGTGCGATCGGGCTGGAAGGCAAGCGGCTTGAGCTCGATGGAGATAATTAGCATGGCGCGTGCGGCTGCTGCTAGTGTACTCTTAGTCGTTCCATCAGTCCTTTAAGATTACAACCTGTGGGCAAGTCAAGGCGCCAGTGAACGAAAAAAGAGGCACGAGAACAGAAAATTTTATAAGTTGATACCCCTAAACATCCTCGGGCTAATCCCTCAGGCCCTCTGCGAATGGGCCCAGCCGGCAGAGATGTTTGATGGACTTCCCCACAGAATAGAACTTATAAACCTAGATTATGTTCTTCTCCAGCTTTGAGGTGAGTCCGGAGAGACTTCTCGACTGACTTTAATCCCGAGGTGCCAGGGGGCGTACTTGACACGAGTGAGACACACCTCACCACACACCTCACCACAGATGAAAAGACCAGAAGGATCCGTAGCAATGGTACGAGCGCAAGACGCACGCCGGTCGTGCCACTTGAAAGACAGAGCACGCGTACGTCGTGGCATCGGCGTGTCATTCCATCGTACAACAACGAAAGGGTACGTGCACAAGTAATATCCTATCTTATCATCAAAACAACTCGTGCTAGCGAAGTGAGGCGCCCCATCGATCACAAAAACCCGGTGCAAGTAGCCAACCTCAGGCTCCTACAACAACAACAACAACAACAACAACAACAATAGAAACTTACAGCTTCACTCTTTTTCCTCCCCCTGCGCCGGTCTAGCGCAGAGCCGGCGATGTTCCTCCCAGTCCCTGCGCTGGTGTTCTGCCGAGCAGTACTTGACCAACTTGCATTTGCCGCAGACCTGTCCGCGCACCGCCGGCCGTGCAGCGTCGGGGTCCGCGCCAGCGCTGCTCCCCTTCCCGCTCACGCTCACGGACGAGGCGCACTCGCCGGCGCGCTCCCCCACGCCGGTGCTGCGCGATGGGATCTCCTCTGAGAACGCGACGTCGCAGTCTACCCAATTGCACATCTCGCGCGCGCGCACGCGGCGGAAGCAGCGGCGGGCGCCGCGCTTGAGCGGGAGGACAACGGCGCCGTCTTGGCCGTTGCGGGGGAAGCGGATCATCTCGCAGTCCTCGGTGCAGCACGGGTTCGGGCAGCCCGAGGGGAAGTCGAGGAATATGTCGGCGGCGGGGACGAAGACGGGGTGGGTGAAGAATATCTGCGAGTAGGAGGTGGTCTGGTGCGAGAAGAGGACGATGAAGGGCGGGCGCCGCTCGTAGAGGATCGCGCGGAAGATGAGGTCGATCTGCGGGAAACAGGGCGTGCGCCGCTGGTGCTCGAGCGCGTACTTGAGTCGCGCGTCTGCCACGGGGACGTGAGCGGATGGGGGGTACTACTAGCACGCCCGTTGCGGGCGCAGAGAGATGGTCCTCACGTCGATAGTGTATCTCACGCTCCGCTTTGCGCTTCACCGTCTGGCCGAACGTGTATCGACAGACAAATTTGAAATATTCGGTGGCGGCGTCCATCTCGGCTCGCTTCATGTCCGTGACGATGATGAAAATGTCATCGCAGCCGTGGTCGTGCATGCCGCGCAGGAGCATAAGTTCGGGGAGCTGCATCAGATGCGCTCTTTCATTCAGACCGCGAAACGCGATTGCGCACAGTTAGGCGCCACACACCATGGTGAATACCACCGGCATCATGGACAGCTTGCGGTCCTGCATCGAGCGATGGTGGTATACATGCGTGGTCCATGTACGGTCGAGGGGTATCATGCGGGCGGTATCGACCGTGCGCATGAAAATGTTCTCAGGAACAAAGTCGCCCTTGCTCCAAGCAAGCAGCTGTTCTCCGCGCTGCAGAGTGTGCAAGGCCGAGTGTCTGCGTTCGCGCACGCGCATAAACCACTCCCAGTACGCGTCGTTGCGGTGCTCGAGCCACTTGTCGATCAGCACGTCCGTCGCGTCGTGGTCAAGCGTTTTACAGACGAGCTCGCTCATGGATAGGCTCGGAGGCTGCGTTGGGGAGTAAAAGCGATATTTTTTGGCTGGCATCGTAGTGAGAGGGAACGAGAGATCGACTGTCGGAGGCGAAAATTAAGTGGAAAGTTAAAGTAAAAATCATCGAACGCGAAAGTCACACGCGTATCATAGCACGCGATTAGATTACACAGCCGCCGCCACACCGAAACACACTTCAACGAGCCAGTTCGACTATCTGCGCAACACCCGGATACCCCGGCAGATTAAGTTCGTATCTTTCTTCCACAGACCTGTTCACACGTCAGTCCAAGTCATTTTAGCTCTCTCTCTCTCCGCCCACCTCGACACGAATCGCCCCCCGAGGAAATGCCGCCCCGCGAACCTCCGCACGCCCTCCTTCGGCGCAGTGAGGCTGACCAGCACGTCCGGGCGCAGCCCGCGCCCCTCCGCGTCCCCGCGCTCGACGTCCCAGCCCGAGGGGATGTCGACGGACACGATCGGGACGTTCGCGCGAGCGATGAGCGGGAGCGCGGTGTCGAACGGGGCGCGCACGGGCGGCTGGAAGGAGAAGCCGAAGATCGCGTCGAGCACGACGTCGCTCGACGCGAGCGCGGTCGAGAGCGTGCTCTCCGCTTGCGAGGGGTCCGAGGCGGGGAGCGTCGGGATGTCCATGTTCGCACACTGCTTGTGTAGGCGCTGCGGGGCAGCCATTAGCAAAAGGCGGTCCATGAAGGCAAGCGCCCCTGACCTTGTATATGTCCTTTGATCCTGGCTGTTGATTGTGTTGAGTACATGTGTGGTGACAACGCGAGACGATGACACCACCTTCGGCATCCAGATCACCGGCTTATACCCAAACATCCCTGACAGTGATTCAACAAGTGACGTTTATCATAACACGTCCATCGCACCCGCACCTAAGTGACGCGCAGCGACTAGTCCATCTCCCCCTTGGTTTCCTGGTCCACAGCAGACCAACACGCGCGGATACCGTTCCTTGTCATAGACAGTCGCGAGGGTCTGGGCGCACGCAAGGCCAGCGAGTTCCATAAGCTACGGCCGAAATCCAGTTGAGAGCGTGCACATATTACTGGCACTGGCGATCCCACTCGCCTGATCTAAGCTAAAGGCACCCGCGGCGCCCATGAGTTCTTCATCGATCTGTGCAGGACATCCGTCGGGACAAAGTTCTCGTTCAGCGCGAACATACCTGTTGTGCTAGCCTGGCTGTAAGATATCTGATAGACATGGTACAAGGCAACTCTGCTGTGATGCTATTATGTCACAGTTCAGTCATACGTGTGGAGAACATGTCCGTTTTTATCAGACGTGAGAGCCAAATCAACTACAGTCTATAATACTGCCGTGAAATTAACTGGAACGCGTATCTCATAATTTGTGGTGAAACGAATTACGGAGAGTGGTGACAGAGAGAGAAAAAGAGTCAAATCGATATCGCGAGGTAAAGAAAAATAAAACAAGCCACCAGACTGCGACTCACTCGAGGGCCTGCTCGCCCTTCTTCCAATCATCGTGCGGGACAGCGCCAACAGCACGGCATACGGGGCAGCTAACCTCAACAGGTCCGCCTGTCCGCTCCCGCTCCCGCTCGTCGTCGGGCGCCCACCCCGCGACACGCTCTGCGCTCACCAGACATGCTGGGTGGAATGCATGGGCGCACGCGGGATTCCCGTCTCCGAGCGCGTGGATGATAACACGCGCGAGGTCAGCGGTCGGCTCTGGATCATCGTCTGATGGCCCAAGGCCGCACGAGATGTCGTCACAGCGCAAGCCCTGCTCACGTTCGCTTTGCTCGACCCGCTGGCGCAATGTCAGTCCGGGTGGCGGTGGCGGGACCCATGCGCGAGGCGCGGGTGGGTTTGGGGGCCGCGCGGCGGTCATAGGTGGCAGATCCCCCAACGGCGCAGCCCAAAACCATGTGTTGTCTGGCATCTGGACGACCTGCGGGAGCTCGAACTGGAAGAGGCCAGGAAAGCGTGGCATGCCGTTCGCATTGGCATCTTGCGGTGGAGGCTGTAGACCTTGCCTTTGCCCTTGCAGAGGAGGTCGTACCTGGGGTTGCTGGGGGATCGGGGGTGGGGCGGGGCCCTCCTGTGCAGGAGCGCCGTCCGGTGGTGGTGGTGGTGGTTGTGGTCTGTGTTGCATAGGGGGAGGGAACTGACGGAGAGTGTGGAGGGTGCGTTGGAACATAAAGGGATCCATTGCTGGGAAGGGACCCTGCTGAGGGCCAAGATTGCCTGACTGAGGGAATGGGAACGGGAACGGAGGAGGTGGGAATGGAATTGTGAATGTATGTTCAAAGATCGTTCGTCGTGGAGGTAGAGGGAGTGGGGGTGGCTGGGGAACTTGTTGAGGAGGCGGGATAGGTCCAGATGAAGATTCCTGCTGTTGTTGCTGCTGCTGTGCTGGTTGCGCTGGTACCGGTACCGGTGCAGCTGGTTGTGGTGGCATTGGTCCCTCCTGCTGCTGTTGCTGGGGCGGCGGCGGCGGCGGCGGCGGTTGACGATGGTCGGTCTGAGGTCGACGTGGAGGCTCGTAGGTCAAGTTATCGGGGTCTACGTTGAACCGGCAAGTCGGACACGTCGTCTGCTTTGGTCGCGAGAACCAAGGGACAAGACACCCGCTATGGAAGACATGCGAGCACGGTAGCGCCACCACCCTTGGGAGGGGCTCTTCTGGGTCAGCAGGAGCACTGGGATCGGGTTCGGAATCACTCGCTTGTCCACGATCAGTAGCGGCACCCCAGGTAGGCACCTCTACGGACTCAGGACTCTCGTCCAAGAGGGTATCCCAACAAATAGCACAGGTAGCACCGTCAGCAGTACCCTCGCCGATTTTCTTCATCCGCTTCACCAAGCCTGTGTTTACTTCTTCCAAACCATTGACCAATCGCTTCGCTCTGACAGGATCTTCGCGATGGAGTTCGGGGGTACCAAGGCCGAGACCGAACAGCAAACCCAGGAGGCCAGTCAATGCTGGTGATGGACCTCCCGGCGGGCCGTCAGCATTCGGATTGGGATTGAAATCGAGCGCTTCGATAAATTGGCGTAATGGATTGGGAATGCCATCGAGAATTGGGTTAGGTGCTGGTGGGTTAAGGTTATTTTCTGCATTGGGATTGTCGGTTCTTGTTGGTGCCGCAGCAGACGCACGCTCATGTTCAACCGCTTGCTCAGCTGGACGTTGAGCTTCTGTTTGCTGCTGTTGTCTTGGCCGAGCGTCCGTGGGTAGGCGAAATACCGGCACGTTAAACGTCACTTGCACAACAGGAACGCCTGTGCGACTCGCTCCTGCAGGTAAGGTATCTGGACCAGTCGTGGGACCCGGCCCTTGAGCGGGATTACCTCTGCCTTGTGCTGTCCGGAGGCGCTCCCCGGCTTCGGCGACTGCTTCTACGAAGAGCGGTTGGAACAGTGTCCGGAGTCCAGGGAGAGGAACCTGGCCATCACCCTGGCCTTGTGCACGAAGGCCGGGCATACCAGGAAAAGTAGGGAGTTGAACCCCAGCATGGAGCTGTGGTGGGTGAAGCGGATGAAAGTGTTGGTGAGGTTGCGGGTGAGGAGGCTGTGGGTGTGGGTGTAGATGTGGGTGAGCGTGTGGATGAGGATGAAGATGAGGATGAATGTGTAAATGAGATTCAACGTATGACGATGTGCCAAGCTGCGGGTTACTTGGAACCCTTGGGGTATCTGAAAGCCAGATTAATGGTCATGGCACGCTGCAAACCTGCACACTCACCAGTATGTGGCAAATCCTGATCTTGTACTTCTTCAACCGTCACATGACGGTTCACACTGCCCTCCGCCGTTGTCACCGCATCAGATAGTGGTGGTACTGCATCATCCAGAGAAGCTGCACCGTCCCCGTCGTCATCAAATAAAAGAGTCATCTCCACGTCGTGGGCATCTGCTTCCGAATCGGACATGAAGTCATAGACGTTCCCGTGGAAATGCTCCTCCCCGGACTCCGAATCCGACGCATCGTAAAGAGGGGGCATTGAAGTGTCACTACGAGCATCGTCATCTATCACGGAGGGGTAATCGATTGGTGAATGTGAAGATGAAGCGAGGGAGCCCAAAGGTGGCAACGATGGTGATTGTGATAGGTCAGGTGTGGGTGGAAATGGATGTGCTACGGTGGCACGGGGTGCAGTACTTGGGAAACCCGCAGGAAGCATTTCGACGTCTTCGTCTTCATCTACGGGGTGTGGTGCGGGTGAGCCCGGTAAGGACATCGCCTCAAGGTCCTGTTACAACAAAGATGAAATCATGAGAAAGTCATATGCGTTTGAGCGGCGGTAAACGCACGTGTTGATTTGGCTGAGAGGACTGCGACCGAAACATTCCAGCTGACTCGGAGGCGGGATCTCCATGTTCATTCACAGACATCCGTGTACGGCCAAACATAAGGTGGAATGCATTGGCGATGAAATTATGAGGATGGTGTTCCATCTGTCTTGGGTACAAGTAGCGGGCTAATACCGAGACGACCGGAAAGTAGGAAGAGGGTGATGGTGGTTGGGGGGAAGAGATAGATTATAAGGAATACAAAGCAAGCGCAGTGTCCAGACAATTCTAGTCGTTGTCTGGGGCTCTGCTCACTTCCCACGCTCAACCACGCCCGATGCTCCCAACTCTCCTCTCCCTATCTCTTCAAATTTATATGAAAATAATGGCACGAGCCGTAGTCTATTGTCCAGGTTTGTGAAAGCCTGTGAACCTCTCATGTTTCTCTTCGAAAAAATAAAAAATTGGGCAGTTGTTATCACAGCCCGACGACGCAGCACTGCCCTCATCATTTCGCAATGACAGGACAATAAGTACACATTGGTCCCAACGCTCTAGCAACATGTACACACTGCCCGAGTGGCCCCCTGGCCACTCTAAAAAAGCAACTTTCTCGCCCATACACGTAAATCATATCTCACTGGCAGCCCCAAAAAAAGAGAAGGCGGGATTTCCGCGGTTCGTCCGGCGGATATCAACTGGACAGCTGGTTTTGCAGGTCTCAAGACTGCCGATTAGAGTCCTCTCTGTCGCTACCCGCCCCACTATTCTGGGGTTTGAATTCGAGGTGCGTAGCAATGACAGGCCATACTGGAGGGTAAGGGTCAACAGGAGTGCTGCGGCACAGGGGTGGCACGTGCGAACCTTCCTCGAAGCCGGGATGTCGTCCCAGTCTGATCTGATGCCAAACGCTGCGCATAGCGTCCGAACTTCGGATCTCCGCCCAGTGGTCGAGAAAGTATTTCACCTCCACCTAATAACAGTAAGTAGTGTCGGCGAGCCCGTACCGTAACAACTTACCTTTCGAACAACTTCGAAAGTAGCGGAGAAGGTTGAAAATACTTCGTAAGGGACGTTCTCTACTGTAAGAGACTTGGTGATATGCTAATGCGCAATTCAAAGAAAGGTTAAACACTGAATAGACCGAATATGCCTACCTCGAACGCCCGAGACTTCAGCTCCGCAAGCCCAAGTTCTACGTGCCGCAGGTCAGCTCAGTTGTTACACTGAAACAGGCATGCTCACTATCGGCGAGTTTGTATACGGCCTTCGCCGAGCACGGCACGGGATGCCCAGGGTTTCCGCGTTCCCATTCTTGAATCCATTCCCTCCGCGAGCTCGCACCCGCATTTACTTCTGCCGACCCCGTACGCGTGACAGGACCAAGGCTGGCCTGGCTGTCGTTTGGGATTTGCTCGCAAGTGGCCCCAGGCGAACACGACGAGAGGAAGGACGAAGACAGCGGCGCAAACCGGATTCGATCCGTGTACAGCTAGTGAAACATGAGTAGAGGCCCAAGGAGAGGTAGGAGAAGAGGAGTACGTAGTACAACACCGCACGATAAGTCGCGTATGCAACATCTTTCATGACCACGCGTAACTTGGGCGGGCCGGGAACGTCCCTATCCGTGGCAGTAGCAGCGCTGCGGGGGAGAATCCGTGCATTCGCGCCACGGGGGCTCGAGGGATGCACTACTTTTTGCCGTACGTTACGTGGCTTCTCGTCCTCGCCTTCACCACCGTCATCGCCCCCCTCTAGCTCTTCGGCCGTAACGTTGATACCTGGCTCCAGAAAGTCATGTGGAATGTCTTCGGGTTCATGATCTGAGTTGGGCGGGTCGCTGTCAGATTCGCCTGGATCATAGGCTTCGTCTTCCTCGTCCGAATCTTCTGGGTGAGCGCCGAGAGCCGTGTACTCAGATGCGGTGTCGACGTTGTCTAGATTTGTGTCGCCTGCAATCTCGAAGGTGCTAGTATCAGAGGATGCCTCGACAAAACCAGCATTGAACACTGAGAAAACAAGGTCAGTCCGGAAGGTCTAGAAGTGCCCGAACAGGCTTACTTGAGTCAAAGTAGTCCGCGCGACTAAGCAACCGCTTGGTCGCATATATTCGACGCGAAGCGCGTGCGCGTGGGTTTCGGGATGGAAGAATAAACTCTATGTCTGAATAAACTGGGTCGTCTAGCAGTTGGCCAACCGATTCTAGCAGGTCCTTCGGAACGAGAGATTTGTGCGCCGTCGGTGACGAGGTCGGCGGCCCAGGTGTAGAGCTAATCGTGCAGGTGATTACGAATGCATCATTGCTCCTAACGACGTTCTTCGTATAGTACGCCGCATCTCTGCGTGAAAACTGTGCCCTGGAAGCAAATCAGTTTGCGGTTGCCACAATCACGACCAATTATAATACCATCCCCAGTTTGCCGTCTGGAGATCATGAGCGCGGTGGGTGAAGGAACAGATATAAATACATACGGCATGAGAAAATGAGTGGTTGTGTGCCTCCTTGACATGAAAAAGCTCTTTCTTCTTCAAGCTGAGAGAGGTTGAGTATCTGATAGCTGTAATCGCAGAAAGAGGATGACCTGTGCAGCTCGAACGAAAATCGGTACAGTCCTTCGCGGACCCATCTAACAACGATGAGCACATCCTCCGTGCGAGGAGATCACAATGATATCACCCACCTCCCGTTATATGCAGCGTCCTTCTCTTCTTGAGTGGGCTAACCCTTCGCGTTGAAAGTCTCATCGATACAGAAAACCGATATGGCGTACCTCGCACGACAAGAACAAGCTCATATATCCACCAGAACTGGTACCACCCGAGTCCGTAGAGGTATAGGGTGGTCCAGAGTTCGCATAGAAGAGAACCTAATCATCATTATTGATCAAGCAGGATCACAGGCGGGAGCATGAGACAAGGCGCCATACCTGCCACCGCCCTCCACCAAACTTCGCGCTCTTCGTTACTTTTGACTTTGCCTCGCCCTTGCTGAAACGGATTGAGGATCCTGGGGGCGACTCGAGGACATAGGGGTTGTAGTACCCACCTCGACTCGAAAAGGTTCTTTAACCCGCGAAGTGTCCACTCGAACACTATAGAGTTGCTCTCTTGAAATTCAATGGCCTCCATGCGTTCTGGAGCTGGGAATATTAATATTGATGGAAAGTAGGGGTAATGAAGTGTTCAAGGGGATGTTGCTTGTGATATGGTTGAGCCAGGCGCTCATTAGCGCTCATTCGGCATTCGGTCCCCACCTCCGTCACTCGGGTAATGTAATTGAATGCAGTCTTCATCATTGCAAGCACGATAGATATATACAACACCAAAACACTAATTCCCACCTAGAAGCATCTTTCTGAAGTCATCCTGCGCCTTTACCTTTCCCGGCGCACTATCATCAGCAGGCATTTCTGAGTCTGCAGGTAAGGTGGCTGGAGGGGGTTTTCGTGCTCGGCCCAATCCAGCACGAGGTCTCGACGCAGCATTGCGCGGGATGAACGCCCCACCCCTGGCCGCTAGAGTATTGGGCAGCTTTGCAGAAACGTCCTCGCCCTCTGAAAACCGTAGTTGTATGCCATTGAATTCGAAGGGCTCAGGGCTTAGTAGTAGCCGTGCAGCATCTGCCTGCGATTGGAATTCGACTATTGCTTCGTGCTTGTCGATAAACACCTCTACGCGGTTCACTGGTGCAAGCTTTTCCACGGTTTGTTGGAGTAAGCCCTCTTGGGTGCCGTCGGGGAGGTCGCGGATGCGCAACGACCGGCTTCGTGCATCCGCTTTTTTACCGAATCCACTCTCAGTATCGCTAGCATGGCGGTTGCGCAGATCAGAATCTCGGTCTTGGAGGATTGAAAGATCTTACCGTTTCTGGGAGCGTACCCGAGTATCGGACAGCGTGACTGCGATCCTGCGTTTCTTGAGTTCATAGTTATTTGCCGCGAGAGCCTTTACGGCATCTTTCTGCGCGGTGATCGAGAGTAAGGACTCGACAAGAAGCGCGAGAGATTCGACAGAAAGTCTCACCTCTTCTTCGAACTCAATAAAAGCAAAACCTTTCGAATGGTTTTCGGTGGTTAGAGCCATCCGGACTTCTTTCACAGGACCATACTGACATCTGTCAGCGAAGAGAACATTGACATAACCAGAGAACATACAGTCCGGAATAGCTTTGCTAGATCGTCCTTGGTCACGAACTTGCTTAGCCCGGCGACGTATACTTCTCGGGCATTTGCATCTGCATCAGTTCGCTCCTTTCTTCGCTCGGGATTAGATATGTATACATTCAGATTGTGACCCGGTTCGAGTTCCCGACCGTGCAGCTCCAACGCCAATCTAGCTGCAGTCTGTGCGACACGAGAATTAATCTCATGAATGCCTGAGGAAAAATAACGTACTGGGGACGTATACTGAACGTAGCAGAATCTCCTCGTGCTCTTGAACTTCTTGCTTGGCCACCGAACATCAAAAATATGCCCGTACTGCGTCATATCAGTTACCTGCCAACGAGCTAATTTAAGACACGTGTACCTGGGCAAAGAGTTTACGGATTGAAGCATCGTCTGCGCTCTCAGGAAAGTTTGTGACATAAAGCGTCGACTCCCACGCGAGATGGACGCCGATCTCGTGATTATGTACTCGCTTTTTATCCTTCGTGAGCGCAGCGGGTACACTGTCTCGGGACATGAACTCGACAGTAGCGACAAGCGTGTTCGGTAGCTGGGTAATTTTGACTTCGCGGACAATTCCGCACTAAGCTGTTTTGTCAGGGAACGGCACCACAGGCATGAAAGGGGACAGACATCTTTGAAGAGTTTAGTCAGGTCGTCGTCTGTAGTCCCTGCTGGGAGGTCTCCGACGAAGACGGTGCAATTCTCTCGATCTCTGCAGTATGTTAGTTGTACAATGTCAGGGTAGTCGCTAGAAATCAGGCGAACCGTTTTAGCGCTTGGAGTTCTGCATAGTTCTGTGAGCCGACGCCGTGAACTCCCAGTTCGAATGCACACACCGACTCGAGCTTTTTTGCTCTCCTCTGTAGGCTCTTCTTCTGCCTTTCTCTTCACGCCGCTTGCTGCTCCTTTCGCCTCCTCATCGATGTCCATAGGCGTTTCGACACTTTGCGCAGTCTCGGTCAATTCAGAGACCGGTACGCTCGCTGACTGTTGTACAGCTGCGGCCTGCGTAGCTTGGTAACCCGCCTTCTCAGCCTCCTTCGGTGTGGCCATTAGCATGATGAGGAAGCTCGAGAGAAGAAAGTAGCACCTTGGCGCGTCGAGCTTCCACTTGCGTCCTCGCGCGCTCCACAATGTCCAGGGCATTCTGTACTTCTTTCGCCGAGCCGTGGCTATGTTCGAAAGAAAGCCAAGCCTCCCAAAGCATTTCTGGCCACTCGAGTGGGGATTTGGCTACTTTCGTAAACACCTTTCTGGCTTCGTTGTGGTTTCCTTGGCGCCTGACCGATCCTGTCAGTCGGCAACAACAACAAAAAGGGTACGGCTGCGTACTCCAACGCACTCGTATACTCAAGCCAAGGGATATACGCTGTTTTGTAGTGCTTCGCAGCGTCAGCCCATACTTTGGTCGCTTCATCGCTCTGCTCGAGCTCATGATGCTGTTGCAATGTCGTCAAAGGCAGGAGCTAATTATAGCGAACGAGTCTCACCAATGTGAAGAGGAAACGTTCAAGGCGAAACCGAGAATCACCACCATTGGACGCTAGCATAGCCATTCAGCGTGCGGTAACACGCAAGTAGATGAGAATCTGGTATTCACCAGATCGTATAGTCTTGATACCGCCATTCAACATATCCAGGAGGGCAGATAAGCGGTCTTGAGGCTCAAGGAAAGGGTGGGCCACTGCAGATTCGGAAATTGTAGATTCCGCCCCTGCAGATTGCTCATGTTCGAGGCTCGCAAAACATATGCGGCGTTCAAACCCAGCACGAGCCATAAACAGCGAAATCATTCCTTCGACCTCGTTTTGAAGCAGTTTGGTTGCGAAAGCCTTGTCATAGAGAACTGAAGGGGAAATTGTAATGGATAACGAATGCGCAGGCGAATTATTCACCTGATATAGATTCTCCTTTGCCTTCGTCGACTACGTCGCTATTCATTTCCTAAGAAAAAGTCAGAATGATTGATGAGATAAATAAGACGGCTGTCACCCACCAAAAAGCGGATATATTTAGCCCACTGTTCGCCGCTACTAGGTACACTCCTTATGGAACGTTGAAACAAAGAGAGCTGTTGCTCCGCCGGCGCGTCGTTGCGTCTCTGCAGGGCGATACAATTGGGCAAATACCGTTGGATGAATAATCAAAAGGCACACCATGCTGTCAACGTAGCTCCCCCACCACAATCTTAAGGCTTCTTCCGCTCCCGTCTCTCCGGCAGCCCTGCGCTTGGCTGCCTCTGCGATTGCCCGTTCGTGGATGTTCGATAAAATGTCGAGATCGGGCTGCTTCGCGCGAAGTTCGTATGCGACGTAGTTTTGGTAAGCGTACAGTGAATTCTTGGATTGCTCCTAGACGACCTTGTGAATACAATCACGGATATTCGGTAAAACGATGAACAACAAAAGCCTCTCACCAGGGCAAGTTCGTATGGCTCGCGCCACTCATACGCTTTCTTAGCCTTCCCCCGGATTTTGGATGCATTTATAAGCAACGTTTCGTATGCTTGTGGTGGCTTGTAGTTCGTTGTAAATGTTGAATAAGACTGAAAGGTCTCCTCGTTCGCTATGAAGGGTCAGAAGGAACGCATGTAGTCGCGAGGTGACACGACACACTAGAATGGCACTGTTGGAGGCGCTCGAAATACATGTCTTCAATATCTACAATGATAGTTGATCTGAGGGACGAATCCGTGTCCTTGAGAGAATGGGGGGCGATGTAGTACGCGGCGCTCACCTCTTATCCGATAACACCGTTGAGAGATTATCGATTTCCCAATCGCGCAGAGCATCCCACAACAAGTGACCCTGAAAAAATGCATCGGGAGGCAGTCATAAGGGATGCACGAATAGGTTGACCTGCGTAATATGACCGACACCCCGTGCAACAACAGTATTTAGTGCCTTACGGGTCCACTCCCTAGAGAATGGGACCTCCGGCAAGACAGAATTCGCGCTCGATGATGAGAAATAGGCATGTCTGTCTATCAAAAAGTCGATATGCTGACGGAGTAGCGGAATGGCTATGCCAGATTAACCAATCCATGGTCACGGTTAGAGATGAGGGAGCGCGCACACAAGTAATCATCTTCGGCTAGCTTGTATGCCTGCAATACAGATAGAACACTGTCTATGGAATCGAGATTCGCCGTCTTCTTTCTCTCTTCAAGGAGAGGTAGCCACACGTCGTCAGTACAGGCGTAGTAGGTCGTGAGCGTCTCGCGTGCGACGTGCACCTGATCGTCCATGCCGGCTGCGGCAGCGAGTTGTATGTGTTGGGCATGGAGCGATAGGTCAAAAGGCGTTTCTGAGAGTGCAGAGATAACATTTGAGAGTGCGTCCAAAGCTTGTTCTTCGTCCATCGTTGCGGGTTGCGGGTCAGGTGCTAGGGGCGGTAGCGGGACGGGCCGTGCATGACGCTGTTCTATCCACTATCACGATGAGACGTCGGTATCTAACCTTCCCTGTTCCTGAACTATGTCCTCAACGGTTGACCTCCAGAACGTTTTCAATCTTCAGGGCCGCATTGCCCTGGTTTCCGGTGGTGGCACTGGCATTGGCCTCATGATTGCCAGAGGACTCGCCGCGAACGGTGCCAAGGTGTACATTGGAGGTCGGCGTAAGGAAGTCCTAGAGACCGTCGCCGCCGAGTGCTTAGCTCAGGGAACGGGGACTGTCATTCCGTATGTATGACTTGAGATTCGGCCGCTCTAATCTGTACTGATAATCCCTCATTGAACCAAAAGCTTGCCCCTTGATGTCTCAGATCGCGACAGTATTATCAAGGCGAAGAATATCATCGAAGAAAGGGACGGTAAATTGCACATCTTGGTGAACAAGTAGGTCTACTTGCCCCGATGCGGCACCACAAGCCCACCCGATCCCCCAGCGCAGGAATCGTAGGCCCTGTGTCACATTTCCTCAATAATCCAGATGCTCCACAGAATGCCAATGCCGAGACACTTGGAAGCGCACTTTTCAATGACGACGGCCCCGACGCGTGGTCCACGCTTTACAAGACCAATACGTTCTCCATCTATTACATGACCACGGCATTTCTCGGTCTGCTAGACAAGGGCAGTCGAGATATCGAAGGCTACACGTCCAGTGTTGTCAACATCACCAGTGTAAGTGGAATCTTGAAGATTGCGCAGAGACACGTGAGTACACCCTTGCCTCCATTCCTTGGTGGTGACCGTCAGAGGAAAGTTCGCGTATAATAGTGCGAAGGCGGCAGCGGGCCACCTCACCAAGATGCTTGCTACTGAAATCGCTCTCAAAGGTATTCCCGTGCGCGTCAACGCCATCGCTCCAGGCGTTTACGCGACCGAAATCACGCTTGATACCATTACGAGTCTTGAAGACGTAGCGAAGGTCTCTCAAAGCTTGATCCCCGTGCCAGCTGGGCGGGCAGGCACGTATGTCAAACAGCCCGGATTATCGGTGTCACTTGACCGATGTTATCACGCAGTAATGGAGAGATCGCTGGGACAGTCATCTATCTTTCGTCTAAGGCAGGATGTTATACCAATGGTCAGGAAATCGTTGTAGACGGAGGCTATGCTGCCGTCAATCCCTCCACAGCCTGATGGTCCTGATGTTCCCGTCGTCAATGATACCGAGGTGATGGCAAGTCTGGGTAGATGCACGCGAGGCAGGTCTTAAAATATGAATAACAAGGCAAATGTTTAGGTACCTTAGCAGTGGTGTATAGTGCATGGGGAGATGTATACATATGTTGTATCTCCGTCGGGAAAAACCTCCCGTGCTAGCAAGGTATAATGCATGGGTATACGTAGAACGAACACGACTGAAGCTACCAGAAGGATACAGAACGTAGAGGCAACAGGTTGTAACAGCTTCGAAAACGAACGCAGACATGACATCAGAAGGGTTGAGAAAAGTAAAGAAAGTGGTAGTCCGTGCATGAGGCGTAACATCAGGCTTGAAGCTTCGACAACTAAGGATCTCTGGTTGCCAAACACCAAACACCGCCTACCAATACACCTATCGAAGGGAGTTTCGTCATGGGTCACCTAACCTCGGTGACGCCGCAGGGGGTCGCGGAGGGGTCGTGGGTATCGTTGTCCCGTCAATAATTCTGGTTCGGACCTAGGCTGCGCAAGCTTGTCATCGAGGTCGGTCATCCTCCCTATCAACGCGTCTACCCAAGCACACTTCACAAGGCCATCTTCGCCTTCGCTCATTCGTCCGAGTAGCAACCGACACTGTTGTAGAGCTCCACGGGAATCCTCAATCACTGGCGCA
This sequence comes from Lactarius akahatsu, assembly GCA_021524915.1. NCBI lineage: Eukaryota > Fungi > Basidiomycota > Agaricomycetes > Russulales > Russulaceae > Lactarius > Lactarius akahatsu. Next base: position 237,945 of record JAKELL010000039.1, read on the forward strand.
GATGATCCCCAGGGTTCTAGAGGCGGGTCTTCCGGCAGACTGTCCTGGACGGCCCTCGCCAAAATCTCCAGAGTCTCCGAAGCTTCACGTCCGAGTGTCTCCAGAGATGGCATTTCCTGATGAGCGAGCTTAGACAGACCATCGAGCATCGCGAGAAAATTCGCGAGCTCTGCCGGTCCAGGGCTGACTAGGGGAAGGTTAGGTCGCCAGAACGAGCCCAGTGCCTTCTGTACAAAGGCCAATTCTTCTTCGGAAACTGGTGGGTTCCCTGATCGATGGCGAATGTCCCCTACAAATTTTGTGACAAGAAGCGAGGTGATACAGAGCACCATTACTTGAGTGTTGGCGTCCCCTTCTGCAGAAATGATATCCATGTCGTCCGAGTCGGCAAATAGCCTCTGGAATTGTCCGGGAATGGGCCTCTTGCGAGGATCTGAGTTGCAATATGCCCTTGCATGGGACCAGATCACGGTGAGGCAAACACGGAGACGACGTTTACGAACGTCAGGATCCCAAGTAGACATCCCTGGAAGACATGCCTTGAAGAAGTTGTGTAGACGAGGGGCTAGTGTAGACCCGCCTTCGCTTGAAGGAGCCATCAGATCGAGGATGTTGTCAATGGAAGTGTCGGAGACGTGATATGGGCCATAGAGATTGGAGATGCGGGCAACAAAAGCTTCGAATTCGTCGTCCTCACGGAGCTCGGCCAGTGTCGAGGTCAGCGCTTCCTTGCCCATTGGTGGCGCTGGGCTAATCGCACTGGACACGTTATCATAATCTTCGGGCGTTGTAAACTGTACTCCCTCATCAAGGCCGTGAACATGTGTAGGTGACCCGGGATGTGGGGGCGGGCCTGCGAGCCGTGCGATCCTGGTATCAAGGCCTTCGAGCATCTTGACCAGTGAATTTAACGCGTCAGTCCTCTTGAGGTGGTCAAAGTAGACGTCCGCGCCACACTTTTTGGACAACTTCAGACACAAGTCGAGTAATCCGCGAGCATATCTGAGATCCGACAGGTCGGGTTGCTGGTTTTCTGTTAAGGGAAGAAAAGAAATGGCGTCTATGACATCTTCAGCCAGGATAACCATCGTGTCGAAAACTTCGTGGCCAAATGTCACACCTGCGGGCATGTGCACATTACCGATTGCCACTAAGTTGCTCATCATCCAGTACAGGTTCGTAAATTGCGTTGGCTGGTGACCAGCCAGATCAAGTCGCCACAATGGTCCCAGTGCCTTCTTGATAAACACGAGTTCTCCCTCCGAAACTTGGGGACTTTCTTGGCCACGCATCTCCTTCATCAGTCCCGCGACAAGGAGCGAACCTATACATAGTACCATAACATTGATACGAATGTCGTCGTTTACCAAAAGAGTCTTCATCTCGTTTTGATCGGCGAAAAGCCCCCGGAAAGACTTGGACATAGGAATCCCTTTCGAATTGTTATAGACCTTCATGTAGTACCAGATAGCTGTGAGGCATATGTTAAATCGATTCTTGTCGACATTTGGACCTACGCCAGACGAGGTTGGTAGACATGTCTTCAGAAGGCCACCAAGTCGAACCGCGAGGACGGAATCCCCACCACTTGAGGGAGAATCCATAAGGCGAAGCATCGTCTCCGACGCTCCGAGGACTACGCGCGAGTTGAAAAATCCTGGGATACGTGAAAGATAATCTTCAACCTCCTTGTCTTCGTTGAGCTTCGAAAGTGTCCAGATCAGCGCTTCTCTGTCCACCGATGGCGAGCCGTTGCTCGCGTCCGACATAACGCGCCGATGAAAACCTTCGCTGAACCAGTGTTTATGGATCGCGATCTGTTTCACAAGTTTCTCTCTGTCCAAAAGAGGTGCAATACTCGTAGGCGCCCCCCTGTAAATTTGTCCCCATATTCCCCGTGAGTGCTGAAGGAAGCCATCGAGGATAGTTGCGAATGCGCCTGTAAAAACCAATGTGATAACAGCTAGCATCTGCGACAGTCTCCATAGAAAACTGGTGAAGGGGGTGCCGTAAGGGCAGCTGAGGATGATGTTTGGGATGACCGTCAATGCCGTGTATAGTGACGCAAACAGTCCAAGCCATCCGATGAAGACCCAAGCCACGGATTTGTTGAACAGGAGAAAGAAGTCGACAAGGCCAGCGAAGAAAAGGAATACAGACGTATGAAGCAACATCGGGATGGCCTCTACTGTTTGCTTCATCCGAAAGCGTTCCATCCCGGTGAAAAGGACAGTGCGCACTCGTGCACGCTCATGTGGTATATCGTGAAGGTATGAAAGCGCCATATATCGTCGAGTCCACTGCTGGATCAGCGTCGCGAGAAGAGCACAAGTTAGGCTGATAGCCAAGCTGAGGAGGAATAGGATGTTAACCCGGATGGCTGAATGGAGGTTCGGCGGCGCGTTGCTGAGGGGAGGTGGCGTAGGCAAGGCGGTGCCGTTTGAGATGCCAACGAGTTGTTGTGACACTTGGGAAAGTAGGGTGACAGTCTGATCACCCGAATCGACCGACAATCTCTTATAGCTTTCGATGACGAATGCCGCTACGGTCGCAGAGAACAGACCGGTCTGTTGAAACAGTCAAATCAAGGAGAGGCGAGCAGACTTGAAGAGACGAACGAAGACAAGAACGCCGTCGGCGTCACTTTTCCAGCGATCTGTTATCTCTCGGTCGTACGTCTGAAATTGGGGGAGAGATTGAATCCACATTTGTCTCCAAGGATCCGCGAAGAATTCCCCTTGAGAAAGTAGCAAGACACGTCAAGACCCTAGTACCCTACTTCCCTATAAAAGCAAATTACCTGGGCTGTAATTTGCGCCTTGGGAACGAGTAGCATTTTCTAGACGAAGATTGAGCGCTTCGGAGACGTCACGACCTCAAGGCGCTACTAACCCGGGATCTGAGGGATGTCCTGTCCCACGGAAGGTGCTTGACTGCGGGTACTTGCAGAATCTGGATGTGCCGTGAGAAACGTGAGTGTTAAAAGACAAACCGCCATACCTCCTAGTTCGATATTCTGTACGAGTGACGTAGGACAAACGGACCCTAGAATATGTGTGTTTATACATAAATCCGGCAGGATTGGCATCAGCCCACCTCCATGTTCAGCTGTACCGTGTGGCGGGGAAAGGCCAAGATCTGAACAACAAATCGAAGTCAGCAGGCGGATGATAACGGCGCAGGTTCACAGCGGGACCTTTGGTCCACGCTCGTACGTCTTATGAGTTCGAATCCCAGAAGTCCTCTGGGTTGCTGCCCACCAGTAGTTGGACCTAGGACACCAAGAATAAACAACTCAATCGACAGCGCTAGAATATTATGTGTGGACATACTAGATCTGCTCGCATCGAATGGTTGCTCTGACACCTGCCCCTCAAGGTCAACACCAGGGTTGGGAAGAGACATAGCGGGGATGAGCCGTAGTTGGGGGTAATTGGGGTCACAACTTATGTATGAGCGTTATGAGTATTGGAACTGGTCATTTGGGATTAACCTGATGTGGGACAAGGGCCTGATCCGGGTGCTACTGCCAGGGTACAAGAGAAGACAACAAAGGGAGGTGCGAAAATAATGAGTTCCTACAAGTGGGAGAGGCGTTGGGTGCTGTGTCGTGGCATCAGATGTTCTCATTCTGACAGAACCGTACTTTTTTTAAAGTTCTATCTTGTCATTTGTGAGCATCGAACAACAAAGCCAGTTACAGCAGTATATGGGAAGATAGCTATAGTAGCTGCAAAAAAAAAAAAAAAAAAAAGATGGCTAGCTGCTCCTCTTATGGAGTCAGAAGGCCTACCCTTCGTAGTTCATCCACAAGTTTTAGATGACACCGCATTCCGATACCTCTGCCCTCTGATCTAGCCAGCAAATGTACACCTCGACTTGTCTCACCGACTCTCACGCGTGTGCAACCTCGGCGTCTAGACAAATACAGGACCTCGCTTTGACGGTACCAATAACGATACCACCGCGTGGCGGAACAGCTTGAAACACCCCCGAAATCAGACAAGGGAAAGGGCGGGCCGGCACACCAGAGCACCCCGCGGTGCGTAGGCTCGATGAGCTCCTCGCTGGCCTCCTCCATCGAGCCCACTCGGTCCCAGCGCCTCCAAAACAACATCAAGGACAGGGTAATTTCCGACGGGTATTTCTGCTAAGGTATGTCAGGCCCCTACAACGCTCCCTCGTATCTTATCCGGGCCACGCGCGCTCTCTGAATACACGCCACTCTGCGCCGCCTGCGGCCTCGTCCTCTGTAACAAATAAAAACTTCCAAACCATGCTAAAAATACATAAACCTATTGAAACCCCGACACGACGGCTCCCACAAAGCAAGGTCATAGTCGACAAAGTCGATGCCAGGAAAACGTCCAAAGCACCTAATACGCATCACCTCTGGATCATTTCGGTAGAAGTAGCTACTCAAGTCAACTGTAATGCCCGGATGGTCATGATGTAAGTGAGTGTAGGTTGCAAAACTAGTAAAACTAGTCCCATACTAAGTTACGTCCCCATCGGCCTCCGGCAAAGGAGTACTGTAATGTCGATTGCAATGACTCGATATAGATGTCATGCCAGACATGGTGTTTTTTTTCTCGTATTCCCGTGTGCGAATTTGACTGTCACTACGAGAAAATGTCATCGATCTCGTCGCGCTGCGCCTTCTTCGCCTTGGTGCGCTTTTTCTGTCTCGGTTCTTCTGGAGCGGTAGCGCGCCTCTTCACCACAACAGCCGGGTGAGAGGAGGGCCGGTTGAGAGCCAAGGGCTGCGGTAAGGTCGGAGGCACATCACCAGTGGCCACGGCTGTTAGCAAAGCGAACGAAAGGGGGTGATCAACTCATCAAATGCAGTGAGATGGGCGTGTGCTAACCCAGCTGACGTGGTCCCACCACGGGTACAGGCACCACACTCGCGCTGTGTGTCGGTAAGAGGAGATCGAGCACCATGGGGAGCGTCGATTTTGGTCGGGGGGAGAACATCGGCGGGCGCGCGATCGCCTCCCCAAGGTCGACGGACATGTCCAAGTCACTATCTGGAACTACGCGCCCGGTGGAGGCCAGCAAGGCGCTTGGTACTTCTGCGTCGACCCCGTCAAGTGGGGGCGCTAGTGGCAGTGGTGTCGCCTTGTGCTTGGCTTTTGCGGGCTGCGCGAGTGAAAAAAGATCGTCGTCAGCCCCGGCGTACTACCGTACATGGGTCGGTGAATACCTGGGTGGTACGTACGTGAAGCGTGTCGAAAAAACATATAGATTCGGCGTGTAGGACCGAGAGCACGTGTCGTAGGGCGGAGGAGAGGTGGGCTAAACGGGCGACAAGCGCGGTAAGAGTGACCACGAGGTGCAGGAAGGCACCACTTCGCATGGCGAGTGTGAGCATGCTATCGATCCGATTACACGGGTTAATGTCCCAGATCTCATGTGAGGTTGATACATACCGGTAGATTGCACACAGCCGGACGCAGGTCTTTGCAGAGACGAAGTGTCAGTTTGCGCAAATGAGTTTTGCAGCGAGCGACGCGCCTTGTCAAGCAACGCAATACAGGTGCGCAAACGTTCAAGAAACCAATTGAGAGAGGACGCGGGCGGGTAGTGCGACCAGGCTCCCTTGTGCGGCTTTGATCTTTAGAAAGTTGGGTAGTAGGACCACCGAACGAGAAAGAAGCCTCACCTTGCATCCGACTGGTCATAGAACGACATTCGTAGACCATTGACGAGCGAAGAAACGTCGCATGACTTTAAACGACGGGCATAGCGTCGCGCTTCGACGATGCGCTTCCAGAAGAGCGCGGCGCGATGTTGGTTGTTGTTAATGTGGTAGATACGCTCGAGCACGAGAAGCTCTGTGGCGTGTTGCGCGAGTAAGGCGCCAAGCTTGCGCGTATGCAGTTTTAGAGATTTGAGAAACGCATCGACGAAGGAGTGTTTTGATGAGTCCAGAGATGCGCGCGTGAGGGATGCGTCGGAGGAAGCCATCAACCCACACTCAACCCACACTGAGTGTATCGGGCCGCTTATGAGACAATCCCGACGACTAACTTTCCGACACACACTCTCTCTATATTAATTACAAGGGGAGAATAACTCCTTGATTTTATATCCAGAAATATCGTGTCTCTAAGCTACTGATCAGTCCGAATTTTGGAGCAACGGTGTATCAATAGACATGCTAGCGAGCATCAAGCATGCTTGGCTACCGCCCCCGCTTCCATTGGGATGCACGATGCGTTATGAGACCGCACCGGAATCAATGCTAAGTACACCGGCCATATGATACAGTACAGAGTGTCTATTGACGGCGTCTGTGTCCGTGACGGCGTCTGTGTCCGTGATGGCGTCCGTTTAGGGTCCAAATGGTACACGGAAAAAGGCAATCAGAATGATGTAGATAGTTATGCGAGTATAGGGTTGTCGACCCAAGGGGAAGTGTAGATAGAGGCGATAGATAAGATGATGGGAGACACTGAAGTGCACGGGAGCACGGACGCGGCGGACACAGACGGAATGATTAGAGCAAAGGTGAAGACATAAGCTGCATGTTCGTTTTCCGTACCCGTGTCGTGTAAAGTATAACAAGCTTACTGTAGTAATTAGGTAGTTAAGAGGTAAAGTATCGTTCCGAACCGACATAGTCCTTACAGTGAGTCCATCCGAAAACACCAGACATCTCTGAAGGACGGGTACTTGTGAACCATCAGTAGACATATCGGGTAAGTTGGATGATGGGCATCCAGCTCCCAGCAGAAACGTGGATGGCACCAATGACCTTCACCTCCGCTTGCGTTATTCCTCCATGCCCTCCAATCTGCCATCGGGGGTCTGTTGCCGTCTGGCCGTGGGCCATGCATTCCTAGAGGAAGGCGTCATTTGATGACAGCGATACCGGAAACGTGAGGAACGTACCCGAAGGAACTTGTCCACAGAGGTACCGACATGCTTCATAAAGCGCTTCAAAGTGACCGGATTCCGCGCACTAGTATCATCGCGGGTGGAAAACTGACGCTTCCAGTACCTATAGCCGGGCCACTACAGTGGTTTAGTAGAACGAGTTATGATTACTGCCCACTGTGGTGACCGAGAGATGGACGTACGTTGATCCGGACGTGAGTCGTCGACCTGCCTCCAAGTGGCGCAAAGCCATTCGCATTATGGAGATTGCCAACGCAACCTCGGAGGATATCTGGTAAGGGGAACCCAATGCTACCATTGCTATTGACGAAGTATATGGGTAGCTGAAGATCAGCGTCTTCGACGTGTCGTTGGATATCCACTTCGCCGGCAGGGATCCATCGCCGCTGGGGTACAACGGTGCCTTGTGTTGCCCGATTACTGTAATCCAGAAGTGGTGTGGCGTGGAACGGAACGCCTGGAGACTGTGCCCTGCACCAAGTTAGCGTTGAGGGTGATATACCATGCACCTTGATGATATCTGATCCCATAGTATTGCAGAAAGTGTTGGGAAGGTGGTGTCCTGAGCAGGAGCCTGAAATAGTTATTAGCGTCCTCGGGTTTAAACGTTTGAGCAACGAATCCATAGACCAGCATGTCAGCAGGTATGATGGCCTTTGACGGGGAACGTTAGACGAAGCGAAACTGAAGCACTAACTGACTCACTTGATTCATGATTGGTGTGTGATGTTACCTCCATGGAACTGGCGGGGTGGTGATTTTAACCAATCCCCCCGCACCGCTTGTTCCACAATAAAAGCACTAGAAAGAGAGCGGTGGTGCATGGGCCGGGTAAAATGGCTGCGCGGCGAGAGTCCAAGTCCCGGTGGCGACAAGGTCTCTTACCCGCAGCTCTACTGTAGTGGTTTTTGCACAGTCGCAAGGAATGAATGAGATCCAAAGGGGCTGCCCAGGTGACTCTTCTGAGGGTGGCCACCACCGCCAGAACAGAGGAACGACATCTCGAGAGGACCGAGCTAAGGAGAATGGAGAGCGACATGAAGCCGGGAGGAAGGTCTACAGATCGTGATAGATTCAGTAAGTTCACTCATCTAAGCTGGGCTGTAGAACGTAGTCCTATGCACCGGGAATCTAGTGGAAGTATGTTCATGACAAGGGTCATGACCAGACATAATTCGCTGTTGTGGATTTTTTTGTGGATTCTGCTTGGTGCCATCGCCATGTCCAAAGTGCACTGAGCTGTTACTAGCGCGCACTAATCATAGAATGGAATTGTTTTTATTTGTTATTCCAAGACCAGAAGTTGGTGTCCTTGTCACGATTCGGCGGGTGGAGGCAGTGTTGTCACGACCAGTCCATTACCGGAGGGCGCTCGGTCCTGGTACGACCTTTGTTTCTAATTTCACAGATTTACCGACGAAGCTGACGCCACCGGGTTTGCCAGCAGGGAGCGTCTCGAGTTCTAGAACACTACTACTATCATCAGACGTGGGACGGCAGGGAAGGAATAGCTTTTCCCCTCTACCAGAAGGTTTTTGATGCACCCATCACGTTCCTTCCACCATGCATATCATCAAAGATCTACCCTGTTTGAGGGGGAATTAGAGCGTTGGGATTCAGCCCGGAATGACACAGTCCGACAAGACTTGACTGACATATTAGGTAATCGTAAATATTATTGTAGTTAAATGATTATCCAAGAATATATCGTGGAGAGAGAAGCACATACATCCTCCTCCAACGCTCACGTTGTTCATATATGACTGACTCCGCACCAAATATCTAAGAGAAGATGAAGCTAGCTCCAATAATCAATGCGCTTTCGAAAAAACAAAGTACCGGCAGGTTCACTCGAGAATCCGCTTAAAATCAACTTACTGTAAAATTGTGATTACCCAAAAGCTGAGTTGCCATTAGATACATCGTAATAACTGTTCGGGACATGACCATTTCCCATGTTCCTTGAGAAGGACAAGTACATGTGCACATTTGAAACAAGACCGCGACCAAACGACAACGGGGATGGGACGAAAGACGGATGTGAAAGAATAATGCTTTTGTTCTCTACAGTATGTCATGAACTCGTCAAAGATCGTACAAGTCATGCACGTCGAATCCGACCTGCGCTTTTTCGTGAATCTATCGATTCCAAGTAATCCTCGGAAGCTGCACAGCGACGCCCAGCCCAACTAACACAACGACGGGAAGCACTACATACGTAAAGTTTCCCCCGAGAATGTTGTTGTCCAGCGAGAATGCAAACAACGACGCGGCAGCAGCTGGTCCGATCGTGCGCTGAATCGAGACCATCGTCTGCGCGACTCCATTCGTAGCGCCGAGAGACCGCTTGTTGGGTGCGGCGGAAGATATGTACATGAATATCGTGCCTATCGATCCGCACCACTTCAGTGACCGCCGAAAAAGTAAGGTCCTGGGTGACTTACTGAATCCCATGTCAGAGAAGCCTATCGCCGAGAGCTGCAGTATCATGAGCAGCCCTGCAGTCAGGCTCGCGCCGCGGAAGGAATCATGTAGTGCTAGGTTCTCAAAAGGGGAACATGATGTAGACCGGGATGAAACAGAGGATGCTGGCGATAAAGATGCGCCGCGGGCCGAAGCGCTCGACGATATGCGGGAAGGCGACGAATTGAAAGATGCCGTTGGTAAACCCATATCCTGTCATCCATAAACCAATGGATGCAGGACTCATGCCTAGCCCGCCAAATTTAACCGGTGTTGACCAGACGAGTGGGATAAGAGTTAGGGCGATTATCTCGAGTAGCGAAATCATGCAGTAGTTCGCAATCGATACCATGACTGATCTCGTTAGCAGAGCGCGTAATGGTAGCGGCCTCGTGTCTTTCACATCCAGTAAGTCTCCCCCTTCCACGTTGAGAAGGTCCGAGTTAGCCTCGGTGTTGGGCTTCATGATGGGGCCGCTATTCACAGTCTAGGCGATGATATCAGCAGAGAGATTCGCGAAAGAGCAGAGAGCCAACCTCCTTCGAGAAAATCGCGGCCAGAGTGAATGATAGGAGTGCATATGCGGCGGTGGCGAGACATGGCAGGAAATATGGGTATTTTCCCCAGAAAGGATGGGAGAAGACATTTGGCCAACGATCTTGTGGTCGTGATAGCATACCACCAATGAAGGGCCTATGGGACCGGACATTAGCGAAATAACAGAGAAAAGAAGTGATATGATATGTCAAACCCTATGGTGCTACCGACAGCCCAAGTTACTGGTATCAATGAAAAGCCTCGTGCCATGTTCGTTTCATCAGTGAGCTCCGCCATCATGCTCTTCATGACACCGATGTTCCCATTAAGCATGCCATGCAAACAACGGCTACGCTAACCTAATTAGAAAGAAAGATTCCCCAGGATCCGAGACACACCTGAAGACAAGCGCCGGGAAAGAACGGGAAAGGCCAAACAGGACGCTAGAGAGAACGGTACCGAGAAGGCCGCATAAGAGTACAGGCTTGCGGCCTACGTGGTCGGAAAGACGGCTCCATTGAAGTACACTAACTGCCTCAGCAGCGAAATACAATGACACCTATGGGATCTGTCAGCATGCTACGGGAGAGTGGAGAACAGACGAGACATACTATGGACCCTGCGTAATATCCGACCCTTCTTTCGTCACCACCAACGACCGGGAGCTCACTGACAAGCTGGGGCGGTTAGTAACGACTTGTGTACTAATGAGAAGTGAATGGCATACCTGGTTTATGTAAGGGTTAATCGAGAATGATGCGATGGGCTCACATAGCTGTAACAAGAGCAAGACGACGATTTGGGTAATAGGAAGTGGTGTTTCTGTTTGTGGTGCGTTCCCATCGTGCAAAAGAGGCGTTCCTTCCTGAGGCTCAGGAGTACCTTGGGACCTCTGGCTCCTGGGAGACATTGGAGTGCGGGGCGTCAGTACGATGAAAATTTATAGATGGCACTGATCAAAACCGGCGCGATGGCGAACCCGCCAGGGGGCGAATTTGCTCAGGGAAGAAAGACTCGGATTTTACCGCTGGCATGACAGGTGTCCCCCCCCACCCACACGTGCCATGTTCAGCGAAGATCAGAAGTACAGTACCACCACCTTGTTGTGGCAAGACTATGCGTCTTAGTATTGGGCTAGTACGGACGTGTCATCCTAACGTCGACGTGCGATGATGATAGCCCCAAGACGGAAATACTAGTGCCCGTGACTCTTGCCTCACTTGACATGTACAAGCACTGGTGGAGAAGGTGGGTGACCGTGTGTCAACTCCTTCGTCTCCGAGTCGGTCCCGCGACTAGTGGTTGTGACCTTGCTCTTGTTCCATTCTGCACTTTGTGCACGGCCATCGTTTTCCAAGACGGCGTTTCAGCAAAGGCAGGCGTACTTGGTCGTAGACCTGAGCCCTCGGCTCCTTGCTACTTACTGGCAAGAGAAAAGGCACGATTGAAATAATTATCTCTCAAGTTATGTAACACTTGTAAAACAAAAATAAAAGAAATCAAGTGGGACTGATACATGCTCGAGGAACGGTGCTCCTGGTGGCACTAGGCATCCAGGTCATGCCTGCTAAACCTTGCTTTGCAGAGAACTTGTCTCCTTGGGGTTTTCTGAGTAAATGGACTTGGGCATCTTCGTCAAAGACGAGCGTACCCCCGGACAAACTTGAATGTTAATTGACACGTGAACTTAAACTAGCGCGCAGATAAGGAAAACTGCAGTCTCTCGTCCTGTAACGACTGCAGTTCCTAATGGCAGTTAGAGCGGGGGTTCATGTCACCTGGGTAGGGAGGTGAGTAAGTCTATTTTTTGAGTTTGTCAGGCTCGTCTCCGAGGTGCCACGGACTTACGTTGCGTTGCTAGATAACGAAGCAACTGATAACGCTTGACAGCTTGACACCCCACCGTCTTTGCCACTCGCACGTGAAATTTCTGCTAACCCAACGAAATTGAAACGGTGAGCTCACGAACACACCGCACACACTCTTCATGCGCACGAAGCGCAGTTGGCGTGATTGATCAAATCGATCAGATCTCATAAAAGTGAGGTCTGTGTGCTTCTGGCAGTTTTTTTTGGCAAGCATTACAGTACAGTACAGTAGACTTCTGTGGGCGGGTAACATGCCGTCTCCGCGGGACACCTTACGCCACTCCTTTTCCTTCCAGAAGTGCCGTTGGGGATCCGTCCCTTACGTGTGGTGGTTCTTTTCCCAGCCTGTCCTCGACCCAGGGTCCTTCATAAAGGGCGGTGCTAGGTCGGTCTTGCGAATAGATAGCCATCACCCTCCCGCCCCATCTATCATACAAGCAAAAATGTCCTGCACAGACACAGGTGAGTCTGTTCGACAGTTTGTGATAGGGGCTGACGAAACAAAACAAAACAAAATTAGCTGCTGCTCCTCTCTGGCAAGCGACCCTCGAAAATTCTCGCGCGCAATTTCGGGCGTGGAATACTAGTGCGGCATCGACGCTGGTCGTTGCTACCTCATCTGGTCCGCAAAAGGCCAGCTCGCCGCGCGCGGGCTCGGCAGGCGCGAGTCGTCATGAACCCGGACACGATTTAGCAGCACATGGCGATCTCGAGCGCCACTGCGGCACTCCGTGGTTTTCTTGATGATCTTGATGGCCTCGCGGCCCTGCGCTGCCGGCACCACCCTTTCTGTCTTTTATCCCCTCCCTCTCATTTCATGTCTGTCCGACGGGACGGCGGCATGTAGATCCTGTATTGGCGGGCTCGAGTCGTCCGAGTTCCATCGTTGTAGCAAGGGACACCCACTGGGTCATGTATTTGTAGTGACGAGCAGCACTCGATTCAACTTGTTCCATAGACAATGCAAGGCGTCCCATCTTGTAATCGTGATACCGTAAAATAGAGAGATCCAGGCCTCGACTGGCGATTGTACTTCGATACGTTTGACAGTTAACGAGATAGCTATGATCGCCACATCGCGCCGAGTTCAGCCTTTCGTATAGCCTTTCGGGGATGTGCCGCCACTATGCTATACAGTAATACTGCAGTTGGCTCTCAGAGCACCTAAATTGATTGATCATTGATCACCGACGCCGAACTCTCACGAACTATACTAGTCATCATAAACAATAAGTTGAACGTCGTGGGGGCTTCTCGCGGTTAGCCTGGAATGTTCTACGCCATCTACTGGGAAAAACAGCATAGCCGCATCGAGGGAAATTGAATGTACATATGAGCCGAGTGTGCGTGTGGGTGCGTGTGGGAGGCTTACTGTATTTTCTTGGCGTCTTCGGAACCACATGGGTCGTCCCAAGACATTCTTATGAATCGGAAAAAAATTGGCACTGATGGTGTCCAGAATGTCAATATCGATGAGCCGCTGCATCAGATCTTTGACATAGGGCAGTTCGGTTAGTCGAGAAGGGGCGGTGCCAGCTTCATTGCACGATGATTTGCGTCGCGGTGCCAGTGGCGGATGATGCGACTTGACACATACAGTAAGCCGTGCGTTACGCGATCATCAAATACCCTTGTCATATTTGGCAGCTGAATTAGTCGACCTCGGCCTCTCAAGAATTCTATCTTCCACGCCAGCGTGAGTACAAAGGACACTTTGCTGGTGAGGCGACTGACCTGCGTAAATGAAGTTAGACTCGGACGAGTACGAGTACGTACTGTAACACCCCCATTTGCTACGCCGGGTTCGAGAAAGCACCGGGTTGATAAGCGCGTTGAACGCCGCGCTGGATCTTAACAACTGGACAGTGCGAAATCAATCACAGGCTATAACGGACTTCAGGTCTTAGCTACTTATACACCGGCTGTAAAAAGTTACAGGGAGGGAAATGTAGAGGGTAAAGAATAAAACAGAGGAGAACAAGGCTGTGTAAGACAAGCAAAGGGAGCAGAGGGTGTAAAAAATGGACAGCTGACAACCGCCTTAGCAGGCGACGACATTTCCGTGGATTGGTAACACAACAATCATTGCAGCAACAGTAACAGTAACGAACTAGGGCGAGGGGTCTGAATGCGAAAAAAAAAACAAAACAAGGTAGTGTTTCTCACCCAACACAAAAATGCAAAATGGGCAAAAGGTGGAGAAACTAAAGTCCTGCATTGTGTGTAGTGTTCGAAGGCGGGAAGAAAGGGCAGCGTAATTGGTGTTGGGAGGCTTGGAGGTGACCGACAACGGTTGTTGAACAAGACGCAGAACAAAAGGAAACGAATGGGCGGCCATAGCTTGTCTTGTCTTGACACATGCTTTTTGGAGCAACGGAAGGGTATCATCAACGTGACGTGGTAAAGAAAATCGACGGGTCCGCAGAAACCTCTCAACTCGCTTCCATAGGGGACCCCGGCTGACTCGCCGCTTTCTGCGGCTGTTGCTGTGGCGGTTGATAGGAAGATCGCCGTGGCACCCCGCGGCCGGATGGTGGGCTCTTCACGGACAGCGAATTCTGCGCATCTATCTGCTGTTGTTGTTGCGGTGGCGGCGGATCCATCCTAACTGCTGAAATTGACTGTCTACGCACGTCAAACGTGGGAGCGGGCGAGTCCGTCTCGCGCACGTCCGATTCGTCACCTGGCGCTATTTCCTCGGCGCGTGGATTAGATGGGAATGTGTAGGTTTCGCGTAGCTGTGGGCTGTCTGTACTCGCGGCAAATGCCGCCAGCTCGCCGTTTGCGACGCTCTTCCGTCTCCATAGCGCGGGGCCTGCACCTTCCGTGCACCGCGTACCTTCTAGCTCCTCAACACGGCGTTGCAGTCGTACAACCTCTTCGCGCAATCCACCCACGCGCCGCTCGACGGCTGCATCGACCGCAGCCTCAAATCCGGTCTGCAAAGCCTGCGACTTGGCGAGTTGCTCCCCAAGCCATGTCTTGAGTTCGTTTGCGTCTTTTAAGGCGTCGTAGAACGCCTCGAAAGGTGCAAGAAAGGCGCTGCGCTGCGATCCAGAGTCGGCGCGATTTAGCACGGCAGGCGTTTGGGGGACAAGCATAGTAGCAATCGGCACCGACGCGGGTGGCGGTGCAGGAAGAGAGGACATGCTAGACGAGGCGGCAAGGTTCGAGCGGAGAGTGAGGCGCGTGGGCGTTGGCGGGACGTTACCCGGTATCCGTCGCCCACCTAAGGGCTGTTGAACATTCGGTAGGGAGGGTAGTGCCATGGCCGTGAAGCGGCCGCCTTGTTGAGGCGGCGCACTCTGTATGACGGGTTGTGTGCGGGGATCTCGCGGGGAAATAACGATATCGGCGGGCTTCTTTTTTAGAGATGATGGGGACTTAAATGCTCGGCGACCAGCAAAAGAGATTGGTGGAGGAGGTAAGGAGTTGGGATGGGGAGGATTCGCGCCGAAATCGGTTTGTTGACTCTGAGCCGCCGTTACAACGGGGCTAGAACCTGCAGGATTTAGAGGAGGGTCAGAGGAGCGAGCGGTGCGCGCTACGCTCATATTCGGGCTTCGGGCGGAACCACGAGAAGACGTTGGGAGGGGCTTGACCGCGGCCGGGGAGACAGAGGGTTGAGAAGAAGATGGCAGGGGTGCACCTAGACTCCCTCTCCGCTTCTCAATGAGGGCTTCTTGGTTACGTTTCACCGTGAGCATCGACCGGACCTGCTCTACAGCGTTGAGATCGTCGCGAGCCATAGCGGGCATGCCGATTACGATGGGAGGAGAGGTGGCGTTGGTGTCAGAAGTGGTCGGATTGGAAGACGCATGATCAACCAAGTGTGAAGGGCCACTGACTGTCGTGCGCCGTTTCTTAGGAGAAGGCTGAGACTGGGGTGATGGTGCAGAAGGGGGCATCGACCGGGAACCAGGATCCTGCTGAGGGTGGGGAGGGTGGGATCGCGGCTGGCGAGAATGAGAGGGCGAGTCGTCACCCGGATCATCGTGTTCCATCTTGACGCGACCTAGGTGAGGAGACGTGCTACTAGCGGCTCTGTTGTAAGAGAAAGTATAAGCGGAGGAGCAAGAAAGGGAGGAAGGTAAGAGGACATACCGGTTATCAGAAGAAGTATCGTCTCGTTGCGAGGCCTCAGGATGAGATCTTTTCCTTCCATTTGAGATCGGGGGAGTTTCTACCATTGGAGCCGATTGTGAGGCGTCAGGAAGAGAGCGCGGACGTTCTGAGGGAGGTCTTGGCTGGATAGGAGGAAGGGAAGCAGGGTGCGAAGAGAGTTTGTCTAGCGAAGAGTTTGAGAAAGCGACGGCGAAGGGTGGAAGGGACTGAGGCTGGGAGTGATTAGAATGGCGAACGGACATGATGGGGACGAAGGGGAAGAGAAAGAGAAAAGGCGACGGTCAAGTAATGAAACTTGCACGCCCCCCTCCCTGTGCCGTGTAGCGAACCTCGTTCGAAATAATTCAATTTCAATCGCGTAATATTTATATTATTATTTATTATCCTTCTTCCGCCACCAATCACCATCACCATCACCACTATCATCATCATCCATACGCGTTACATCCACTGTACTCTTCTTGTCTCTCCTCCTATATTCTTGACACTCCAGCTGGACACCATCCGGGTCTTGCGGGACGCCCGTTTACTTGTCTCTTCAACCTGGCGCATTTTTTTTTACCACTTTCGTGTCTCTTATGGGCGTCTCCCTCCTCTTGTCCTTTTGTTTTTAAAGATCCCGCTCTTGGCGCCGTGTTGCAGCCAGAGCATACCCTTTATGAGACCCCTCCGCATCTTCTCACCTTCCCGTTCCCCAACATGGGTTGCTTAACTTCCACTTAGCATTTCTGCGTATGCACGCAGGCTAAATTGATTTCTCTCTCAACCGAACTTCCGAGCAGCCCCTCTTCACCACGCTTGGCTCATCGCTACTTGGATTCGAGTAGCCACCCCATAACTCCGAAAGTCTACTGTAACTCCGCCTTCTGTCTGAATCAGCCCCCGTCTTTCAAGCTCAAGCTTCAATTGCGCTTCTCGTGTCGCTTCATTTCAGACGCTCTTCTTGGTGCTCTCTGCGCCTGTGTCTCGACGAGCCCTTGAATACCGTGGCTCCGATTGACCCATTGTTCCTTTTTTAACTATCATCTCGTACCGCGTGATCTCGCACCCCTGACATCTTCCATACTCTTCTGGCACTCCTTGTCCCGTTTCTTCTTCTTTCACTGCGCCCGGCTCAACAGCACATTCTGAACCACGGCCACATCCGCCCCGCGAACCACGCATGCAGGAAGCCCTGGGATCTTCGTTATTTCTCTGGAGACTCGGCTCGACCCTTTCCAGTCTCGGGCGCTCCTGTTCGTCTTTGCACGCTATCCATAAGTCAATAACGTGCTCCGATACCACGCGGGTGTATTATCCCTTGCTCGTCCAGACCTTTCGGTTGCAGACTAAACCCTCTGTGACGGATTGCAAATGACGGCCCGGGATGACCGAGTTTCTTCCATTCTCCCCGCCAAATCTTTCCTTATTTGGTCACCAGCTTAGATTGAACTCTCACCGGGGCCATCCCCGATCGTACGGCGCTATTTTCTCGGTAGCTTTCGGTGCCCGTGCCTACGCGAGAGAGGTGAGAACAGAATTACCAATGAGGGAATGGGATTTCCTCACCTCACAAACTAAGACGAGCCTCATGCCCTTGGAGTGCAGTACATTGCGTCGTTTCCTCTCACGGTATGCCATGCCCATAACGAAGCTTCGCACTTCGAGGAACTTTGGGACGTTTCACTTTCACTTAAGCGCAATAATAGAGCTCGATTCAGATCCGTTGACACTTCAATCTGAAGATGTACCGAACGCTGCCAGTAGAGAGCCAAACAATGGAGCAGTGAAGGATACGGGACAGGCATACCACTGTTGTTATGGCTTTTTACTGCTGGCGGAACTAGGTTATCTGTGTGAGTATGAACCTATTTTCAAATCCCGATTGGCAAAAAATATCAAGTGGATTTGGTACACCCGACAAGAACACGGGCGTTGCGTGTGGATCCAAAAAGAATCGAGGAGTTACTGAGTAGTGGTTATCCGCCAGCCCTTGCAACGGGGTAATTTTACGCTTACGGCACATCCCTTGTATTGGGGTGGCCAAGCCTAATGCCACCGCAACGCGCCTGGCAGAAGGCCGCGTAGTAAGGTCCCTTGGAGTTTCAGACTGCAGCACACTCGGAGCATACAGGCCCCGGTCACTGTAAGTGCAATGAAGCGCAGCCCTTTGCACCATGGATTTCCTGTGCCTGCCTTCAATTACAAACGACCCCGTTACGACTTCGGTGCCTGCCGTTGATCGGCGCACTCGCTTTTTCCTCCTCTATCCCGTACCTGATATCAGTGATGTCCCAGCACAGTAATCTTGCGGAGAAAGCACGGCGCAAGAATATTTGTGTCTTTGGGCGGGCACAGAAGTGTCGGAAATGAACGCCGTTAATAAGCTGCAGCTTGGTGTGCCTGTGCCTGCGTGCTGTGCACATGCAAAGGTTGAGACCACTTGTCGAATTGTGCGACGGACGAATGTAATATTGGCGCAATGCGGGCTGCTCCATGCTCCTTACGGGCTTCACACCAGTCAACCGACATCGCAATGAACTACGTTTGGGCGACATTCTCCATGGGCACGCTGCTCTGAACTGGTCACCGAACTGGCCATGACTGCTTGGCTACCCACAATGGTATTTATGACGATGAAAACACCTCGGTATAAGATACTTTTAGTGCGTGGTCCAGTAGCGGTTCGTGGCGCTGCGCCAGATTGCCCATGAATGAAGATACACAGCAGAGAGGAATCTTGGTGTACAGTAGTGAGAAGTCATCAATGTCTAACATGGCTGGATCAGGACTTGGGTCTAACTTCTCAATAGGGTCAGAGTACTTTCTATATTTTAGAGAGTTTGCCCACCTGTCCCTGCATTATGCCAGAAGTAATTAGGCCTCCTTCGCACACCACCGCTAAGGTATGCGGTAGCAACCCCTGGGAAGGTATATTAAAGAACACAAAGTAAACTCTTTATCAATAGACATGTTAATCAATGTCATAGCGGTCAACGCTGTCAGTAGGCCCATAGTAAAGTATGTTTGACGTCGTTCGTACGAGGGAGTAAGCCAAGGAGTAAGCCTGTTGACTGCTGCCCGGGCCGATCGGTGGCGGGCCACGTTTCAACCGCCGCCTGAATTTTTAGTGGCAAACGGCGGAGTGGACGCGTCCAAGTTTTGCAGCAAACCATCCGCTCTTCGCTGTTGCTCTCAACGCCAGACATGTCTTACTTCCCACCACCTCCGCCGGGCATGCCCATACCACCTCCAGGAATGCCTCCGCCACCCCCGGGTATGCCGTCTGTCGCCCCAGCTGATCCCTCGAGCTCTCGTTTACCCCCCGAGGTGCTCACCATCAAGTCGCAAAAGTGGATTCAAATGCAGAAGAAGCGCTATGGGCAAAAGAGGAAGGGGGGTTATGTTGACATGGGGAAGCAGGTGCGTTAAAATGCAAGTATGTTGAACTTGCGAGCCTCATTAAGGTGGGTGTTGCATAGGATATGCCTCCTGAACATGTGCGCAAAATCATAAAAGATCATGGCGACATGTCCAATCGCAAGTTCCGAAACGACAAACGGGTTCATCTTGGGGCATTGAAGTATGTTCCTCATGCCGTTATGAAGTTGCTCGAAAACATCCCCTTCCCGTGGGAGCAAGTACGCGAGGTTCCAGTCCTCTACCACATCACCGGGGCCATCACCTTCGTGAATGAGATTCCCCGTGTCATTGAACCTGTGTACCATGCACAGTGGAGCAGCATGTGGTTGGCTATGCGGCGGGAGAAGCGCGACCGCAGGCACTTCAAGCGAATGCGATTCCCACCTTTCGATGACGAGGAGCCCCCACTCGACTACGGCGACAACGTTCTTGATGTGGATCCCCTTGAAGCTATTCAACTCGATCTCGATGAGACCGAGGACGCCCCCATCTTGGAGTGGTTCTACGACGCTCACCCTCTCATCGACACATCCCATGTCAATGGACCGTCATACAAATACTGGTCCCTTCCTTTGCCAGTCATGGCCAACTTATATCGGCTTGGCCGTACTCTCCTTTCGGACCACACTGACACCAATGCGTCCTATCTCTTTGACAAGAAAGCGTTCTTCACTGCTAAGGCCCTCAACATGGCAATTCCTGGTGGTCCTAAGTTTGAACCGCTTTATCGCGATATGGACAACTTCGACGAGGACTGGAATGAGTTCAATGACATCAATAAGGTCATCATCCGGCAACAAATTCGCACAGAATATAAAGTTGCATTCCCACACTTATACAACTCCCTACCACGTTCAGTCAGGATATCTCCCTATCATGCCACGAAGAATGTCTATATCCGCACAGATGATCCGGACCTCCCGGCTTTCTATTTCGACCCTCTCGTAAACCCGATCTCCCTGCGCGGTGCGACACCTAAAAACATCCCCCTTGTCTCTCACGAGGATGCCATCTTTGGGCCGAACGGCCAGGACGATGATGATTTCGAGCTTCCTGAAGAGCTTGTTCCTATCTTGGATGACAAGCCGCTAGAGAATGATATCACTGCGGATGCGATTGCCCTATGGTGGGCTCCTGAGCCGTACTGTCGTCGTTCCGGGCACATGCGCCGTGCGCAAGATATACCTTTGGTAAAGAACTGGTACTTGGAGCACTGTCCGCCAAATCAACCTGTCAAAGTTCGCGTATCGTACCAGAAGTTGTTGAAGTGTTTCGTGCTCAACGAACTGAAGTCGCGACCCGAGAAGGCGATGACGAAGAAGAATCTGTTCCGGCAGTTGAAGGCCACCAAATTTTTCCAGACGACAAAGTTGGACTGGGTTGAGGCCGGTTTACAAGTTTGTCGACAGGGATACAACATGTTGAACCTGCTCATTCACCGCAAGGTCTGTGTTCAGTCCGTGCATGGCTATAGGCGCACTGACATCGGGATTACAGAATTTGAACTACTTACACCTCGACTACAACATGAACTTGAAGCCTGTCAAGTCTGTATTTCCGAGTCCCTAGCGATGAGATATACTGACGGTCGGCTTATAGGACCTTGACGACAAAAGAGCGCAAGAAGTCTCGCTTCGGCAATGCTTTCCACCTTTGTCGCGAAATCCTTCGCTTGACGAAGCTGGTTGTTGATGCTCACGTTCAGTACCGCCTCGGTAACGTCGATGCTTTCCAGCTTGCGGACGCATTGCAGTATATATTTGCCCACGTTGGCGCTCTTACGGGCATGTACCGCTACAAGTACAAGCTCATGCGGCAAGTTCGGATGACAAAAGACCTGAAGCACCTTATCTACTATCGTTTCAACACCGGTCCCGTTGGCAAGGGTCCTGGCGTTGGCTTCTGGGCTCCGGGCTGGCGGGTCTGGCTCTTCTTTATGCGCGGGATTGTGCCTCTTCTTGAGCGCTGGCTTGGGAATCTTCTGGCCCGCCAGTTCGAGGGACGAAATTCGAAGGGCGTAGCCAAGACTGTCACCAAGCAGCGTGTCGAGTCCCACTATGACCTTGAGCTCCGTGCCGCGGTCATGCACGATATTCTCGACATGATGCCGGAGTCGATTAAACAGAACAAGGCGAAGACAATTTTGCAACATCTGTCGGAGGCGTGGCGATGCTGGAAAGCAAACATACCCTGGAAAGTACCCGGAATGCCAACGGCGATTGAGAACATCATTCTGCGCTACATCAAGAGCAAGGCCGACTGGTGGACATCGTCAGTCTCTTTCATTTTTCACCACATATTCAAAACTTATTATTATTCAACCAGGGTTGCCCACTACAACCGTGAGCGTATCAGGCGCGGTGCGACTGTCGACAAGGCCGTTGTTAAGAAGAATCTCGGTCGTCTCACGCGGCTCT
Source organism: Lactarius akahatsu (assembly GCA_021524915.1). Lineage (NCBI taxonomy): Eukaryota > Fungi > Basidiomycota > Agaricomycetes > Russulales > Russulaceae > Lactarius > Lactarius akahatsu. The sequence continues at coordinate 259,660 of JAKELL010000039.1, forward strand.
ATTTGAAAGCAGAGCAAGAACGCCAACATGCCTACCTCAAGGATGGACCGTATATCAGTGCAGAGGAGGCTGTAGCTATCTACACGGCAACCGTTCACTGGCTCGAGAGCCGGAAGTTTGCTCCAATCCCCTTCCCGTGAGACGTTTTCTTTAGAGTACATTCCACATTCTGATGCCTGTTTCAGACCATTATCATACAAGCACGACACCAAGTTGCTTGTTCTCGCTCTTGAAAAGTTAAAGGAAGCATATTCCGTCAAGGGGCGCTTGAACCAGTCTCAACGTGAAGAGTTGGCTCTCATTGAGCAGGCTTACGATAACCCTCACGAGTGTTTGTCGCGCATCAAGCGGCTACTGCTGACCCAGCGGGCATTCAAGGAATCTGGCATCGAGTTTTTTGACACGTACGACAAGCTCATCCCCTGCTACGACATCGAACCCGTCGAGAAGATCACGGACGCCTATCTCGATCAGTTCCTATTCTTTGAGGCAGATAAACGTGGTCTCTTCCCCGCATGGATCAAGCCCGCAGACACGGAGCCGCCCCCGCTTTTGGTTTACAAGTGGTGCCAGGGCATCAACAACTTGACGGACATCTGGGAGACGAGTGAAGGCGAATGCAATGTTATGATGGAGACCGTGTTCTCTAAGGTCTATGAGAAGATCGATCTGACGCTTCTCAACCGATTGCTACGTCTCATTCTGGACCACAATCTGGCCGATTACATCACCGCGAAAAACAATACGGTTCTCACCTACAAGGATATGGCGCATACAAATGCGTATGGCATGATTCGCGGACTTCAATTTTCGGCTTTCGTCTTCCAGTACTATGGTCTCGTGCTTGACATTCTCGTCCTGGGTCTACAGCGTGCCAGCGAAATGGCTGGTCCTCCACAAGCGCCAAACAACTTCCTTCAGTTCCGCGACTCTGGAACTGAGACACGCCATCCTATCCGTCTCTATTCCCGCTATGTGGACAGACTACATATCCTCTTCCGCTTCACTGCGGACGAGGCGCGCGACCTCATTCAAAGATACCTCAGTGCCAACCCAGACCCGACTAACAACAACGTTATCGGGTATAATAACAAGCGCTGTTGGCCGCGCGACTGTCGTATGCGCCTGATCAAACATGACGTCAACTTGGGCCGTGCAGTGTTCTGGAACGTGAAGCAGAGTTTACCTCGCTCTTTGACAACAATTGAATGGGAAGACACCTTTGTGAGCGTGTATTCGCGCGACAACCCTCAGCTATTGTTCTCTATGTGTGGATTCGAAGTGCGGATCTTGCCGAAGATTCGAACGATGGGCGGGGAGCAATACTCGCTCAAAGACGCAGTGTGGAATCTTACCAACGAACAAACAAAGGAGCGGACGGCACAGGCATTTCTTCGCGTCTCGGATGAAGGTGCCGTGCAGTTTTATTCTCGTTGCATCCATCCTGATAGTGTGTGCAGGTGTCCAACAGTTCAATAATCGTATCCGTCAGGTGCTGATGAGCTCTGGTTCCACCACCTTCTCCAAAATCGTCAACAAGTGGAACACGGCGTTGATTGGCCTCATGACCTACTATCGTGAGGCGGTGATTCACACGAACGAGCTCCTTGACGCCTTGGTCAAAGCGGAGAATAAGATTCAGACTCGCGTGAAGATCGGGCTGAATTCGAAGATGCCGTCGCGTTTCCCCCCAGTAGTGTTCTACACGCCTAAAGTTCGTCGTCTGATCGTGGTGAGATGCACCTTCCTGATCATATCAACAGGAACTGGGAGGTCTTGGAATGTTGTCGATGGGGCACGTGCTCATCCCGCAGAGTGACCTTCGCTGGTCAAAGCAGACCGATATCGGAGGTACTGAGTTTCGCCATTTCAGTTCTACGTTTACTTACGCTCGACTAAAGTGACCCACTTCCGCGCTGGTATGACACACGAGGAGGACCAACTCATTCCCAATCTGTATCGCTATTTGCAACCGTGGGAGGCTGAGTTCCTTGACTCTGCACGTGTTTGGTCGGAGTACTCCATGAAGCGCAAGGAGGCCAATGCACAAAATCGTCGCTTGACGCTGGAAGATCTAGAGGACAGCTGGGATCGCGGCATCCCTCGTATCAACACACTCTTCCAGAAGGACCGCCATACGTATGATTTTCTGCTGACGTCATTGTGTAACTGTTGACGCGATTTATTAGATTGGCCTACGACCGTGGTTGGCGTGTGCGGACGGACTGGAAACAATACCAACTTCTCAAGCAGTGAGTTTGTACTTTCTCGGCCGTTGTCCTGACCCTAATCTGTTCACTAGTAATCCATTCTGGTGGACATCGCAACGTCACGACGGCAAACTGTGGCAACTAAATAACTATCGTGTCGACGTTATCGCTGCGTTGGGAGGCGTGGAAGGTATCCTCGAACACACGCTCTTCAAGGGCACGTACTTCCCCACGTGGGAAGGTTTGTTCTGGGAGAAGGCATCCGGGTTCGAAGAGTCGATGCGGTATAAGAAACTCACGAATGCTCAGCGTTCTGGTCTCAACCAGATCCCTAACCGTCGCTTCACGCTCTGGTGGAGCCCAACTATCAATCGCGCAAACGTCTACGTCGGCTTCCAAGTACAGCTAGATTTGACGGGTATCTTCATGTATGCCTGATTACCAAGACCGACAAACCAATTATACTAACATTGGCTTTTCATAGGCACGGCAAAATCCCAACGCTCAAGATCAGTTTGATTCAGATCTTCCGTGCTCACTTGTGGCAGAAGAGTCCGTTCACTTCACTTATTTGGCTACTGTATTCTTACCTGTTGTTCCAGTTCACGAGAGTGTTGTCATGGATCTGGTAAGTCAACAAATCCGGTTGTTGAGCGTCGAATTAATTGGTCACTTGATATCCAGTGTCAAGTCTTCGACCAAGAGCTTGAAGCGCTCCAGATTGAGACCGTGCAAAAGGAGACGATTCACCCTCGTAAGAGCTACAAAATGAACTCGTCTTGCGCAGACATCCTCTTGTTCTCCGCGTACAAGGTATGCTATCGACAACTTGTTTGTTAGAATTCCGGGTTCTAACCTCCCTTACTCACAGTGGAATATCACACGACCGTCACTCGTTACCGACGTACGTTCAATGTATCTTTGTGACCATCCTGTTCGGCTTACACTATTCCAATAGAACAAGGACCAGATGGATGGTACTACCAGCAACAAGTTCTGGATCGATGTTCAGCTGCGGTGGGGTGACTTCGACAGTCATGACATAGAACGTTACACCCGAGCCAAGTTCTTGGACTACGTAAGCTCGAGTTCCTTTGCATAGGGTCTCTACGATGATTCCGTTTATTCCTTTAGGTTTCTGACTCGATGAGTATCTACCCTTCCCCCACCGGTGTCATGATTGGCATGGATCTGGCTTACAACTTGTGGTCGGCCTTCGGCAATTGGTTCCCCGGTCTCAAACCACTTATCCAACAAGCTATGGCGAAGATCATGAAGGCAAATCCTGCGTGCCATGTGCTTCGCGAACGTATTAGGAAGGGTCTTCAACTGTATTCATCAGAACCAACAGAGCCCTATCTTAACAGCCAAGTTAGTTTCAGATTTACTTTGGTGTTCGCTACTAATAGGAAGTTTCGTAGAACTTCTCGGAGCTCTTCTCCAATCAGATTATTTGTTCGTCACATCATCTTTACCTTGCAGTTTTTCAATTCTTATGTTTGATTTCAGGGTTCGTTGACGACACGAACGTTTACCGCGTCACCATGTACGTTCGGCTATTAGTAGCATCCACTGTCTCGCTCTGACAACGTACCCTTTAGCCACAAGACGTTCGAGGGTAACTTGACGACCAAGCCCATCAGTACGTCTAGCGGGTGCCGTACCTAGTGACAATCTGACCTGAAGCATTACAGACGGTGCTATTTTCATCTTCAATCCAAGATCTGGGCAGTTGTTCCTTAAGATTATTCACACAAGCGTGTGGGCTGGGCAGAAGCGTCTTGGGCAGCTCGCGAAGTGGAAGACAGCTGAAGAAGTTGCAGCATTGGTCCGTTCCCTGCCTGTCGAAGAACAGCCGAAGCAAGTCATCGTCACTCGAAAGGGCATGTTGGGTACGTGGATCGCATTCAATACCGAGAGTCAAGTCAGTTGAAGTACGTATCACCAGATCCTTTGGAGGTCCATTTACTCGACTTCCCGAATATCGTCATCAAAGGAAGTGAGTTGCAACTGCCCTTCCAAGCCTGTATGAAGATGGAGAAGTTCGGCGACCTTATTCTGGTATGATTATTTTTATCGACTTGCGACGTCTCTAATGTACCCCCCTTCCCGACAGCGCGCAACTCAACCTCAGATGGTCCTGTTCAGTCTTTACGGTAAGGGTACTAAAGATTCGACCTGATCCGAATATTGAAGTGATTCGTGTAGATGACTGGCTGAAGACAATCTCGAGCTACACTGCGTTCTCGCGCGTGATTCTTCTCCTCCGTGGCCTGCATGTCAATAACGAGAAGGCGAAAATCATCCTCCACCCTGACAAAAACACTATCACCGAACCCCACTTTGTTTGGCCGACTCTGTCCGATGAAGAATGGATTAAGGTCGAACTCGCGATGAAGGACCTAATTTTGGCTGTAAGCAAGTTCATAGACCCTCGCGCGTTGTGTTAACGTATTGTATAGGACTTCGGTAAACGCAACAGCGTGAATATCGCGTCCCTAACTTCCAGTGAGATTCGCGATATCATCCTCGGTCAAGAAATTGCTGCACCATCCGTCCAGCGTCAGCAGATGGCAGAGTTGGAAAAGAGCACCGAGGCGCAGGCTCAAGTCACGGCAGTGCAGACGTGAGCGCTCATACCAATCTATTTCGGGTTATGGCTAACGCCGTTTACAGTCAGACTACGAATATACACGGCGATGCCATCCAGACCGTTACGAGTGAGTGCTTACGCTGGACTCGGAGCTAATTTCTGATCTTCGTTCTTCTAGCTACGAACTACGAGCAGCAAGTCTTCAGCAGCAAGTCGGATTGGCGTGTCCGCGCGATTTCCGCCACACACCTTCCTCTTCGGCTGCAGCACATCTACGTTTCGAATGACGACGTAAAGGATGACGCTGCTTCGTTTACATTTGTCCTTCCCAAGAACATCCTCCGCGCCTTCGTCGCTGCCTCCGACCTCCGGACCCAGGTAGCTGCGTTCCTGTATGGTGTCTCACCTCCGGACAACAAACAAGTCAAGGAAATCAAGGTTCGCCCGTGATATACATTTCCAGTTACCGAATTGACAAATTTTCTTCAGGCCGTCGCATGGGCACCCCAACGGGGAAATAATAATTCCGTTGAGCTGCCGTCTAAGCTTCCGAAAGACGACTATCTTCTCAAAGATCTGGAGCCTCTTGGTTGGATCAAAACCCAGGCTCTAGAGTTACCTCATCTATCTCCGAATGACATTACTACGCAAGCAAAGATTATGGCAGATCATCCTGAATGGGGCTCGTCGTCGATCTGCCTCACCGCCGCGTTTACGCCCGGCTCTGTATCTCTCTCTGCGCACTCCTTGACCGTTCCCGGCTTCGAGTGGGGCAGGAAGAACCAGGACACATCTCCCAATCCTCAGGTGAGGTTCCACGTCAACTGACCCATCGACTTCTACTGACGACATTGGGTAGGGCTTCAACCCGAACATGTCGGAGCGCGTGCAACTTTTGTTGTCCGACCGTGTCCTGGGGATGACACTCGTTCCCGAGGGTAGGGTGTGGAACTACGGAATCGGTCTTACCCAGCTGTGGTCGTCCCACATTCCCTATTCCATGACCCTCGATACGCCATTATTGTTCTGGGCTGAGGAGCACAGGCCCGCAGCATTCTTGACAGTGAGTGTTTTTTTTTTTGACAGCCACTTTTTTTTCGCCGCGTGCGCTTGTTGACTGACTCGTTTCACTCAACAGTTTGCTAATCTTGAGAGTGGCGAAGACTCGGCTGACGTTGAGAACAGCTTCCAATGATCGTCGGTCGACATTATTACGACCTCCGCATGTTCATCTTAACATACTGTACTATACATCCTGCTGCATGATATCATTCCATTCTCGTTTTTTGTCCTCCTGAATATCCGGCTCAATGGTTCAAATGTCCTATTACCTCCGAGTGTGGTCTCCTCGTCATTGTTTGTTACTCAGAAGTCCGAGATGGGTTTCATGAAGAAAAAAAAGAGGGGAGAACAGTCGTAGCACTTACGTTTAATTAAGGTACATGGCTTACTGTAAATACTACCAAGTCGACATTGCATAAGGATGTGCCCACCCCAATGGGGAGATCGCGGCTAACTGAGGGGGGCCACAGCCGCGGGCACTACGTGGATCTGGACGTTCGCGTATTTCTTTCAAGTTGTGACCGAACTTGTTAACCATTGGGGGAAGGTGCCGTCATTATGCAGACCAGTGTTTCTCCATTTTCTTTCTCACTGTAATCTTTAGTCACCGGAAGCTCTATTCATATTACAGAAATCCTTAGAGAACCTAATGATCCAGAGAGAGAGAGCAGAGCGCTAGGGTAGGTAAGGGATCTATCGTCGCGCGGGGCTCTGTGTGGGTGGGAGGTGCGTGCGGTGTGCGAGAGCTAGAATTACATGATGGAACGATGATGAGTTGTAGGTAGGTAAGGTTTAATTAGTTCTATAATGGGAGGCGAGTGGATCATTGCATATCTGGGCCGGGGGTGTAAGGGCAGGGCGAGAGTGGAGTGAAAGTAGTCTGGGAAAAAAAAAAAACGAGTTGTGATCCAGAATTACAATTGATTAAGTGACGGCGGATCCGCTTCGGTGCATAAATAAAAAAAAAGGCGCCGGGGGAGAAGAATGACGGAGGCGGAAATTGAAGATGGACCAGCAAAAAAAAAAGACTAACCCTGAGCAGGTCGGAGAAGAGGCATAATGCGAACACGTCGCGTCGAAAAGAAAAAGAAGAGGAAATAAAAGGTGGGCGATATTTTACAGTAAAGGTAAGGGAGGACCGACATGCTCACACGGCGCCGTTCACGAAGCTCAGTGACAGCGTGGATACATTGCACGCCAGATCAAGCGGCGGCAGCGCACCGTCACCGTCACTGTCATCGTTCCACGCCGCGCTCGCTCCTCGCTCCTGTTCGGGCGAGGGCGAGGGCAGTGGGCGCGCGGACCCCCTGCGCGGCGGGGGCGACAGCACCGTCATCTGCTGCGGCGAGCGATCCGACGGCGGAGGCGGGACGTGCTCGTACGGGCCTTGCGGCGTGGAGAGCGTGAGCGGGGGTAGGGGCGGTGGTGCGTCCGTGTCCGGGATCATCATCGCTCTGGGCGGCACGGTCGCGATCGGAGTCTCGCCGTCGAGAAGGAGGAAATCCGCGTCTGGGGCGATGTGCGCTATGCGTTCGCCGATCGGCGTCACCGGCATCGACGTGGGGATCTCGAGCGCGGGGAGGACGGGCGGGATGACTGTGCTTATTAGAGACGGCGATGTCGAACGGCCTGATGGTGCGCTGAGGATCCGGAGACGTTGCTTGAGCGACGCGCGTGGATAAGAGGTCGTCGATACCGGTGTCGATGTCCGTGACGGTGGTGTAACGGGTGGCGGTGGAAGCGGGCCTGTCGGCGGCGGGCTAGGTGGCACGAGTAATGCTTGGGGGATACTGTAACCATGCGACACAACGGACCGCGGCACGCCGTCAACACTGGTACTCCGGCTATGTGAACGTAACCTGCTGATGTCAAATCCATCGATTGTGTGCGGTGCGCTATGCGATTGGACCTGCATGGACACCGCCGGCTGGCCCAGTGAGAGCCGTAGAGCACGCCGAGCAAGCGAGTTCCTGCGCACGGTCTTCCCAGCGCCTATAGGTACGGTAGTAGGAATATCCGTATCCGAACCCGTAGGTGTCGGCGGAAGTGCGGTACTTGGCGCAGGACGCGGGGGTGGTGGAATGGACACTCGATGGTTTCCGCGCGAGATCGAGAACGTGCTTACGTGCTGCGGCGACGAATTTGTCGTCGCAACGCTATACATGCTACTCGACGTGCTTGCGCGCTTCGAAGCTACATGTAGGCCAGAGATGATACTCGGCAAAGTCTTCTGCGACTGCGAAGAACAGCGACTTGCAGAACGTTCTGATTCCGGCACCTGATGGTAAGAATTCTGCCAAGGGGAAAGCTGAGGGAGAGGAGCGGAGGCAGGATGTTGTGGGGAACCTGGGGGTGGTGTAAGACGTGGGTGCATGAAAGACTGACGCGACCAACGCCGCGCGGAGCCATTCTCAGTCGTTGTCGAGGTACTTGACACAGAACCGGCGCGGGGTTTTCCCCGCTCCGAAGACGCCCTCTCTAGATGTGGGTGCTCTGGGATATGAACACCAAAGCTACCTGCTGTGCTCGCATTGCCGTGGTTATAAACGAACCGACCGGTGTCTGGCGATGGTACCAAACGCGGCTCGTTTGTCGTGTATGCGCGCCTGCGTGGCGGAGGAGGATTTAAGCTAGGAGACAGCGCACGAGGAGGAGGCGTAAGATCAGGTGACTTAAAAGGGCTATCTAGCGGTGTCCAGTCAAGATTTGATTGTGTGTCGATTATTTTACGTTGTATTTGGTTCGTCGGATCTAATGTGGGACCAGTAGGCGGGAGCATGGAGTACGGCTTTATTAGGGGCGAATCAGCAACAGTGCGCATGCTGAGCAGACTACTAGCTGCACTGCCAAAGGACTCTCCAGAAGCCGCCTCCGGTGAGGTAGTACGCGTCAAGGAAGGCGAGCGAGGCCGTGTAGAGCCAGAACCGGAGACGGAGAAGAGGCTTTTGAGAGAAAGAACACCATTTTGCGAGCGTGGCGATGCCGGTCGAGAACGCACACTGGGGGAAGACGACTCCTCGCTAGAAGATCCATTCCGTGGTCTGTTTGCGTCATCTGGAGTGATGAAAGATGGCTTGGTAGGGGAGGGGAGCATTCCCTGCATACGCATGGACAGCATCACATCCAAGTCGCCCCGCGGCTCAGGCGCGCCAGACGAATTAGTCAGAATGCCAAGGCCGGCGCGGACAGACCTACAGTAAAGGACGATGATGATTAAAACGTTGATACGAAACAAGATGTATGCGCACCGCTGGCCAAGGACCGCATTCTTGATCGCGTTGATCCAATTCTGTGACTCATTCGCATCTACGATCTGCAGCGTCATCATCGCCATACCGTTGTCTTCGCTGTTCAGCTCCCTCCGTAGTGCACCGACATCGAAGCCGCCTACGCGCACAACACCACGTCGGCCACCAACATCTTCATCAGTGACAGATGCGACGCTGTGTTCATTAATTTCGAGGCGTTCCAACTCGCGTTCGTCTGCAGCCGAAGACTTGAATACATGCAAGTAGGATGCGCCTGCGGGAGCGGGTGCACTGAGAACTACATGCCGTGCCTTCCATTGCTTCGACAGCGCGAGCATAAATAAGGAAGGAGGAGGGTAGTGCTTCGGCAATGTCGCTGAGAGTTGTTCGTGTGGAGCGATTTGGGCGCGAGTGCTTGGAAACGCGGGTACCTCTGCAAGTGTGGGCGCAAAATGTGCAGTTTTGCCTCCACTGGATGACCTCGTGTGGGTACGCTGTCGCACGGTTTGAGGCGATCCGGTCACATCGGAGGGCCTGTTATCGAGTGGAGGTGGAGAGGATGGTGGCGCGGTCATTGATGCGCGCCCATTCTCGTGCTGATTCACGTTCACGTGCGGAATATGGTCTCCCTCATCAGTAATATCACCCTCGTCACCCAAGATGACATGCCCGCGGTCCGGAGACCCGCCGATACCCACATTGAAACCGACGGACTGGACGGCAGCAGCACGAAGCTGCTCGCGTTCGGCTTCTTCGTCTTCATCATACGGCGGGGTAGGCGCTGATGCGCGCACCTCAATAACTTCTGAAACGAGAAGACGAGGCTGTGGTGGAGGGGGCAGTGCTTTGACAGATTTACGGCGACGCCCAAAGCGCAGCGCATCGGAGGCGGCGCCCAAGATACTGCCGCGCTGTCTCCGGGGAACAGATGGTGTCGAGGAAGGGTCTGCAGTGGATGGACGGGAGAGTGGACTGCCGAGAGACGACTTGCGGTTTGCGAGTGAAGGGAATGTATCGTCAAATGCAAATGAACCTGAGATCACATCCCGGAATCCGGAATAAATAAGCACCGATAAATAGGCGCGCCGTCGTGGATACACGAGGCGAAGAGAGTGAAGACTCACCGAATTGACCTGGGTCAAGCGAGTCGAAAGCCTCACGCTCTTTACCCTTCGTGCTCGATCGTAAGTTAGGACCCATGGAAAATGTGCGTGTGCTCAGGGCGCCAGCGCTCCAATGGTCGGATGACGCTATGCCGTTGTGAGTAGAGAAGCGGAGTGCGCGTGTAAGAGAACTCGAAGGAGGGGTGTGTGTAAAAGTAGGGGAGAGAGGGCGGACGAAAAGGATATCTGTGGTAGGGTGAGAAGGAGAAGGAGCAGTGAGCATGACGGTCACGGTCCTAATAGTGTGATCAAACGAACCCCCCCCTTCCCCTTCCCCCTTCATAAGGCGTCCCCTCTTTATGACAAATTAAAACAAACAAACACCTCCGATCAGTCTGCGAGCGACTGCTACCATAGCCACCCAATTGCCCATTCCGACCCCCGTACCTATCTCTCTACCGAACAGTCACGATCATGGCGAGTAGAGGGCTCAATAGCATGACGATCCCGCCGCAGTAAGGATAGAAACTGTCGCTCCTCTCTTAATCCGAGTTGCTACACACCCGTCTCCGTGGAGCGCCTTGACGGGCACGCTGTGCTGTGGCGGTCGATACGCCTTCGCCGGGTGTCCAAGTCACCGTAGCTCGCAATATATCCCTACTTCGCTGTTGTGACATCTCGGGGATTAACGGCTGCGGCGGCGGCGGCGTGGATCGCGGTTGCCAATGTGTGACCACGGTGCAGGTCTTCTCATGTACTGGTATTGATTAAGGCATCGATGAGATTCCCTACTCGGGTCAACAAAATATCGTCGTCCATCAATCATGCACCAGGGTGCGTCGTGCCTGACATCCTTGTGCTGGTAGTCGCTATCGTAACAAAGGTTTGTGTCGGGTCCGTTGGGAACATTGTACATAGCCGAGCAACCCTAATGTGGTCGGGCCCGGGAGCTTCGGTGAAACTCGCAGGAGCATCACACCTTTGGTTCTGGCCATCGATCACTGAGAGGTGTATTGGGATCATAAAACACTGTCATCTTCGTTCACATGCATCACCAAACCGCACGGAACGATCCTAAATGGTGTTCTATATGGCCGCAACTATGGTGCGCGTCACCCAAGATAGACGAAAGAACACTCCCGGCATAATCATGAGATGGTCTGCCCAGCATGTTGCTGACAAGTCTATGGGACGTGTGACTTTTTGTAAGTCCCGAACGGCCCTACCGTCCCCTTTGGCCCTCCCCTCACCCCGCTGCTCTCCCGGACAGCCGACATAGCGCTTCCCCGTCCGTCTTCTGGTGGTGGCAACGCCAGTCGCATGTGCGTTTCCTCCTCAGCACCGGGAACGCCGAGCAACATCCGCAACACGGCGTTCTCGTGCTCCAGCCGCGCCAGTTCGCATTCGCGCTCAAGGGCCCAGTCTGCTGCGTCTGGGTCCCCGTCTCCACCCTCTCCGTTGAGCGCACGGAACGCGCTGCGCAAGAGTGTGGAAACGCGCGTGAGGGACGCGGAGAAGGCCGTCTGTGCGCTGAGTTGCGCGAGTTGCGCCTCGGCCTCACGTTCAAGAATGCGCGATTCGTATTCACGAATGCGGGTTAGTTCTTGGCATTGGACATCGTGCTGAGATAAAGCATGGGCATTAGCTACCGAATAAATCAGCGAAGAAAGACGGGGATCTGACATCCCCCACACACGGAAGAAGGGAAAGGAACAAGGTGATAACGCGAAGAAAGTCACTCACTGCACGTTGTCGGAACAGGCCCATAATAGTCTCAAGAGTCGTCTCATACTCTTTAATCAGCGTGTTTAACTGCTTGTTGTCATGTTGCAGTGCTAAATTCTCCGCAGTCATCGTTGCATTCATACGCTCTAGTTCGGCATCGTACTCCTCTGAAGCGGTCAGCCCAACCATATTATATTCAGTCCGTACAGCAGCGCGCACCTTTCTTCATGTCCATATTGAAGCTAGTCATTCCTCGTGAGCAATGTCATGCATCATATTCCATTGCTAGCATACCGTCTCAATACAAAACCCGTCTGCGAGTGTATTGCCTGTGCCTACTTATCCTTGTCATTGAGGATAGCTGGGATGAGCGGTAGTGCATACTTTTATCCCGCTTGCCTGCGCATGTAGCTGAGCGGTATAGGTCCGATGGCTGTTCGTCTGCTCCATAATCTCTGAGAGAAGTGTAAAGAGACGCCCCACATCTGGCTCTCCGGCTGGAGTGTCAACGATGACCATGGTGGCTAAGGTTCGGCTGGTCAAAAGACGATGCGGGCACGTGAAGTGAAGACGGATGAATGTTCTAAACCCTAACCCAAGTGCGTCATATCATGTCCTGCAATCGTTGCAAGAAGACAACGACAAACCCGTTCAATTTTCTGCTTTCTTGCTCTGAATGCGGGAAGAGATGGCACCACCGTGCGTAATTGAGTGCGGATATCGTTGGTCATTTTCATCCTCGGAGTGCAGGTTGTCACATCCCGCCCTTGAGCGATCCAGAACTCACGGCTCTCATTCGTGCCACGAATAACAACGACATAGACAACGGCCTGTCCTCGTGGATAGGTAGGTGCTGCAAGAGGAAACGAGTGCAAGCCCAATCAACCGCAGAGGTTCGTGTCCTCAGTCAGGCTACACTCCGTTCGCCGTTGAGACGTAGTCGCGTAAAAAAGGCTGTTCCCCGTCCGGCTGAGATACCGACGCCCCAAACGCACTCTGTGTCGGACGCTCCGGCTTCTATTCGCCAGGTTTCGCAGAAACCGACCCAGTCGACCCATCGCGATGATCAGACGGGAAATACAACATCCCGGGATGGTGTGGCAACGCCCCTGAAACCTGACGGCGGGCATCCCACCAGAGATCTTGGCTTCCTCAACCCACAAACGCCGACGGAACCCCCGACGACGACTTTAGTGCGGCTGACGGTGCAGCAACCAACGACCATATCCCTAGATATGGCTGCGGCGCAACCGGAACGGTCACGTACGATGCTGCCACTTCCGTCGACTTCTCACGCGGCATCCCTGTCAGGCAATGTAACAGATTCACGCCCCGCACACCTTCGCGAAATCTCTCTGGTACCGTGCCCGCTTTTTTTGGACGACTTGCACGTACCCATTAACGAACGGATTGTGTGTTTCAGCCGCTCGCACGGACACCACCGAGTCAACCTGCCGGCCCTACATATGTTCGGGCTCATTCCCGATCCTTCAAACGCACTTCTGCCTCTGGAAGTGTCGGCCCCGATTTAGCCAACTCAGAGCCTATGGATATCGACACCGACCCGCCGACGCTAGATCTCCGCGCACTCTCGCTCTCCCGGGCTCCCGGGCCCAGCAAGACGCCCACACCCTCTTCTGTCTTCTCCTTTAACAACAAGACGGCATCTAGGCCACATTCCCCGCCGCCGCCGTCGTCCCCCCGTCCGGCGGCGGGGGACGATGACGAGATAGAATACCTATACGGGCCCCCATCGGTCCACGCACCGCTCCCGCCCCGTGAGCCATCACCCCGATCCCTGCAGCCCCTTGCTGCGCCGGTGCCGACAGAACCGCGTCTGCTGCCGGTCCTAGCGGCCTCGGACCCGCGCATGCTCGCGACGCTGGAGCGGCACGAACGGCGCGAAGCGGAGCGCCCGCGCCGGGGCATGCGCAAGCCGCAGGCGGTGGAGCGCGCGGGCGTTCGACGCGGAGGGTTTGTGTTAGTTGCGGACCATCGGACGGAGCATGCACGGCCGACGGAGCCGTGCCGCGAGCCGCGTGGCGTGTTTGCGTCGTATTTTTTTGCGCGTTCGAGCGCTTAATGGGCGTCCAGCCTGCCTAGAACGGACGAGGCAAGCGCCACAGTCGTGGTGCACGACGACTGCGCTGTATTTTTGGCCCGTACTGTACGGCTTCTCCCTACTTGCTGACTTTGGCTTCGTTACGCCACGTACGCCGGCTCTCGGCGCCGTTCGGTGCACACGACCATTCATTCATCAAACATGCTGGGGAGCCCTCTCAGTCGGGACCGGCCCGGGTTCGTCTGGAATGTGCGCCTGATCGCGATCCAGACCTTCTAGACCCCCCCGCTGGGGCAGACACAAAGGTTTTCTGACTCGGAGTTACTGCTCGCTTCAACCTATTTATGGGGGCGCCCGAAAAGCATTCTTCAACAAAGCAAAGTTTCTCTGGCACAATTACATCGTTACATGTCCAACCCCAACACAAACTCAGGTGAGCGCCGCGAACCCCGCCTTCAACTTCCCGTCGTCAAAACTGACCGTGTACTGCATGGAGTTGCATCACCGCCCATTTCGAACCAGACGAAGCAAGGAGAGAAGGAGCAGTCGAAACGATGGTGGACTGGCGCCGCTGCTGCGGCGTTGGGGTACGCGGTTCGCGGACCGTCCACGACACCCCAGTCCACGACACGCCAAAGCCCGCGCGTACAGTCTCGCCAACATGACCCAAATGCCAAAGCCCAGTCGAAACGCTACCAGGAGTGGTCTGCATATGGCGACCTAGAGCCTTCCGGATGCCCCCCATGGTTCATCTGAGTGACATATGTAAGACTACCCATCTATCCTCCATGTCGCCTGTTTACCTTACTTTATTCTCTGGCTAGCTTTACGACCAGCGTAGCCCATGGCGATAGTGACAAGTACTTTTCCATCCATGTGTTCTGTGTACTTGTGTACGATGCCGGGCAGTCCGGACCCGAGACGGTGCCGCAAGTACCCAGTTGATTTACCTATGTACAGTATGAAGAAAGAAAATATAGAACCATAATTTACAAGTCGTCGTCGTAAATTGTGGGTATCGGAGAGTAGCTATGGGTTGAACGTGCGTGTATGACGTGTGAAAGATGTAAAAAAAAAAACCACCAAATAACGATATTCGATAGTCGTATGAATGATGCCTAGTCGTATATGGGTAGTGGCAACAGCCTGTCGGTGTTGAACAGAAAATTCTTCGCGACATCTTCACCTTCCAAAAACCGAGTAGGATAAACAACTAGTGACGCACGCAGCAAATGAGCACGCAGAACAACTAAAATCCTCGAAATACTGACCCAAGTGGCCGCACAACTCGTGCAGCAACGTCTCCATTTCATCCCTTTCCTGTTTCGTGAAGGGCGGCTCGCCTCTGGTCTTTTTGTTCTTGTCGGTGGTCGCGGAACCATTAGCTTTTTCAGTGGGCATGGAACCACCAGCTTTTTCGCCTGCGTGTGGCCCATCTACTCTCTCGCTGATGGAATTTCTCGTGCTTGAGGTGGTTCCCTCGCGACGATCCACCTGTTAAATGCGACTGGGTTTCATCCGGAGATGGTGTGGTGGACGTTTCCCGTGATTCCTGTCCTCCCTGTTCATCCGATGAACGCTCTTTTATTGTTGTAGAAGGGACACTGGCAACAGGCTCCGGCGCAAGATCGTCTCTGAGCTGAAAACAGGTTCACGATTAGGACACTTCAGGGGACGGAGGGATGACATGCGTACTGGCTTGAGTAAGCGCTCGTGATGCGCGACGAACTCCCTGTAATGCTTCCAGGTCGTCACGAGGTCGTCTGGAACGGCGTGAAAAACCTGGCGGAAGATCTCGGTCTAGGTCGGCAGCTGCCTGTTGGCAACGGCATTTCGTGAAACGAGCAGACGACTTACATTATGGACCGCACATGCTACCCAGATATTTGTCCAAAACTCGTCGCTGAGAGGGTCCTCAAAGCTATTGGCGTCGTACTTCGGCTTAGGAGTCAGAATAGTCCATGGTGGCTGGCCGGGCTTAGCGTTCAGTTGCTTGCGCAGCGTCCCACGTGCCCGAAGTGCCTTGTGTTCTTCCGCATCGGCGTCTCTCTTCCCCATCCGCGCCTGAAGAGACTGTGTGTCCATCTCAGCCGCAAAAGAGGCGCCAGGTAGATGTCCACTGTCGACCCTCGCGTCGGGTGGTGCGCTTCGACCTAGCTCCGATGCTCCCCCTTCCAGACTCTTTCCAACGGTCATTCCGTATTCGCGTTGTACGGGCAAGTGGTGCTCCGCCAGAATTTTCTCCTCGAGAGTGGGGACTAGACTGTCGGCGAAGACAGTCGCGTCAACCCCACGGGAATCTGGCTCGCTTTCGAGTCCAACTTTGCCAAGTCCCTGGGCGATCTCCTTCGAGTCGAGGTCCTCGGTACCGTGGATGACTGCGGCGTTCTGAGTGAGCCAACGACTTACACACAGCGTTTCGGAATATCACCTGGACGTATTGCGTCTACTACGGAGCGCATCGTGCTCTTAGCCTTCTCTGCGGGGTGGTGGCCCTTCTCGGTGACGAATTCTCGCCCCTGAATCTGCTCGCTGTCGGGGTCCCAAAATTCAGCCTCGTTCCCTCGTTCGATGGAACCATGTGCTCGCACGCCCTCGTCGTCCAGGGCATCAACATCAATACCAATGTGCTCGCGCATCAAACGAACACGCAGAGTGTGTGAAAACCGGCCAACTTTGAATGGCTTGCCGGCCATCTTTCTAAAGGGTTTCATGAGAACAGAAAAGAAGAGATCATCAAGAAATGTTTCCTCACCCATCTATCAAGTCAGTATCGCGGATCACGGCTGCTAGTTCCGAATCACGGTCGCCACGTTGTGATCGCTCGTTGATATTGGCGCTGCCGATGATGGCGAGGCGGTCATCTACGATACAGACCTTCCCGTGGATATATACCTGGGATCGATGTGAACAATAGCTCACTGGATCATACAGTATATACCAACAATTTCCGTAGTCAAGACATCACCACGTAACTTCGCCCAGCTCCGCAGCGAAAACAAGGAGATATGGTCGTCGGGCTGGAAAAAGATAGAAGTCCGTTAGGTATTCTGCATAGTTTGTCAGCGAATGACAGACATCAATGCCCTCTTTACGCAAACGTGAGAATATAGAGTTGGGGCCGCGACCAATTGTGCGATTCTGGCATTCCAGAATGATTCGGACCTGCTGTTGTTTTAGCATGCAGGCACGGACAGCATTTGACAATTAAACTTGCAGAGCTGGCGTCGGTATGGTCGACAGGGAACGGAAACCCGGGAAGAAGGGGGATAACAATGCAGCACCTCCACTTTGTGCCCTCGCGGTGGGCGCGGATGATGCGATGGACGATTGCATCGCCGATTTTGTTTTCAATAGCAACGTCCTCTACCATCGTCCTTTCTCATGCGTTAGGTAACCCGTGAAAAGAGGAACAAGAAAGCGTGCGTACGACGTGATGAAGAACTGGTTTTCTATATAGACAAAATGTTCGGATAATTGGATGGCTGCATGGGGATCAGAAGTCGAGACTTGTGCATAGCGTAGCGTACATGCCTTTGAGATATGCATTCTGGATGGAGCACTCGACCTTATCAGGCGTGCCAAGAGACCATGGACCTGCGGACCGGCAGATCTGAAGCTCACAGGTGCCCGTCAAACCGAGCTGGGAAAGTTCTCCGGGCTTATATTCGGGTGGCGGAAGGAGGAACGGCATCAGGCGCGAATGATTCTAGGTGTCGTGTCATTAGCATGTTGTATATCTCACGTTTGGAAATGCAGACACCTTGATCCTCAGCAAGTAGTTCCACCTGAAAAATGCTCGATACTACTAGATCTTGACGCAAACAGAGAACTCACCTTTGCACGAAATGGCGACCGAGATCTCGAGCTGGCTGACCGACAATCTGCAGGCCAACGTCGTGCCTACATTCATCACATTTATAACCTAGTCAGGCCTAGCGTGTTGCCACGCAGGAAAAACAACATTACCACGGCATACGAGGAATCTTCGACCGATCGTGCAGATCCTCTTCGGGCTTTGTAAGGGTGTGGAAGTCCGTGATCCTGGCGTTACTATAATCTTTCCCTGTTAAATCATCAACAATGTATTTGCAAGGGCTGAGCTCTTCATCACCTGGCCAAATCGGCTCCTCGCCCTCTTCGGGGTCATCGACGAGGGAGTGCTGAGGGGTATCCCACCTTCCCAGCAGGACAGGTAAGCCACAAGAGCGGATGTCACTGAGGAGCGACATACCTCCCGAAGCAGAGGTCAAGGCCCCCCATGAACGCTATTGACGAGTCAATGACGCACAATTTCTCGTGCTACAGCACTTTGTAAGCGCTTTTTTTTAAAGCTCAATGGTGTATAAACAGCGCACATGTGCCCAGTAGAAAGTGCCAGTCTGGAAGTGCGACGGCGAGCGCTGGACTAAGATATTTGGATGCAAAGTGGACAAACGTTGTTTGGCGTAGCTGGATCAAATCAGTATCGCCACATTACTGCAACATGACGACACGCTCGCACTTGCTGTCAGTGGGCGTCGTCCTGTTTGACACTTCTTGGCTGCGCTGCCTTAAGTGAAGAAAAAAGAGGCGGAGAGAATAAACACACTAGAGAATGATAAAGATCTTCACGCCCTCTTTGGCCTTCTTTTCCAATAGCTTGTCCAAACGGTACTTCGGCAATCCGGGCCTGCGCAAGTTGAGCTCTGCTCTCCGTCAGCTCGACGGTGACGGAAACGAAATTGTCTAACACTAACCGGGAGACAGCCACCAATCATGAATGTAGATCGTCTCCTTTGCAAGTAGTATCGCACGTGACAGATTCCAGAAATAGTCCCTCTGTGACAAGAATAAGCCTCCAACGGCGGGCATAGACCACCTCGACGCAGCGCGCTTCATCCTCATATGTGTTACCATGGGCACGGGGGCAGAACCCAACTACATTACAGCCCATAAGGCCCGGCTGTGATGTAGTTAAATTCCGCGCCGGTGTCCATGATGGCACCGATGGGTTTGAAGATGAAGCACGCTGCGTTACGAGTGGGCACAGTAGAAAAAGGATACGATGCTTACGCCATCCACAAGCCACTGAGCGGCAACATTCAGTCGTATAGGTGCAAAGCTGCCAAAACGATTGCTCGTGGCAAAAGGTGAGGTTGCCGCAACTTTCTCAAGTCCCGCAATCCACTGTAGCATTTGGCGCTATAGTCCAACACAACTCCTTCAGCACGTCGACCACAGGAAACCTTTGCAGGTCGTACAGGTACAAACGATGACACATACCTCGCTTCGCGCATACAATTTCAACTTCATCTGGGAGTTCTCGATATAGAACGTGTGCTTTGACACATCGCCAGACGTACGTCGCTTCTTGTTCTGAGCACCTCCCTGTGGGGGGTGAGGTGCATGGGTAGCATCCTCGTTTAGTGGATTCGTATTTGTAGATGGATCGAGCATTGGTGTCGGCGGACGCGAGTCGGGGTCTAGCGAGTCCCCCTCCGTGTCCTCCCGGACATGGCGCTCGCACCCATGGCCGGGATCGTCAGAGGTCCCCGCACGTCGTGAGTCGGAACGTGGGTGTAACACATGCGATAAGCGCGAGCGAATTGAGCCGAGAAGTGCCTTGCGATCTGTACATGTGCTGTCACCAGACCTGCCCGTATTGGGGCTCGCTGAATCTGGCATCGCTGCACCACCTTCCCCTGTAGAATCACCGTGCAATAGGCTTAGCCCTTGGCGATAGTAACGCTTTGGTCGCTCGATTTTGAAGTCGGCATCGAGGAGGAACACGTCGCACACAGCGAGCTCGCCGGCCTCCTCAACTGCGACGAGATATGACTCGCGGACTGCGCACCATTTTTGTTTTTTCTTCTGTCGACGACCCGCCGATTTTCGCCCAAAACCGGCACCCTTGTTACTGGAAGCCACGATCCGGAGGTAGCCCGCTTTATACTGCACCCCACCGGAATTTGCAAGGTGGATGGAGAGCGCAGACACCTCCAAAAAACCTGCGAGGCGATTAGATGTCGGGTGAAACATCTATATATAGGCATACTGGTCAGGGAGCTGAACAGATGGACCCAGGAAGGTACCTGCCACTGCACGGATAAGATTGACAAGGTAGCTCTCGAGGACTTCCCGCTGCAGACGAGCGAAGTCGGCTCGACCAACATCGCCGCCTCTCTCGCGGCTCTCTTTCTTGAGGAATTTGAAGTAAGGAATACCTGGACAAGCACTTAGACATCGCACAAAGATACTTGTACGTTTGGGAACCTTACTCGTTCGAGGAAACTCAGGGAGTTTTTCAACATTGCGGTTATATGCGTTGGAGACAGCATAGTGGGCATGCAGTGACAAAAAGTCACGCAATTGACGATAGATGACCCAACGCATGGCACCATTGGCGTACTCGCACTCAATCCGAAATACTGACTGGGCTCCACCGAGCGGGTGGAGGCTATCGCTGATACGAATGCGTAGTCGATGCAGAAGCATGGGTACCCGCCTTCGATCGCGCTCGTCGCGCTCGAACCAGAGACGGAGCATGAGGACCGATAAACCGCCGACGAGGAGTTCGTCAGTGATATTCACGTCGCCCGTTGTGACCGCGGACGGCGAAGCCGATTCTTTTGAGACGGGTGATATCACACTTGGGATAAGGAAGCGGAGGCGACTCCAGCCAGTGGTAGGAGACTTGCTCCCTTGGGTCTGTGTTTCTTGGAGCTCGCGTCCCTTGCCTTTGTCTTGAACAGACAATTGCGGGCGGGGAAGCCCGAGACCTGAGTCAGAACCTGAAGCGACAGCCGCGCTGGTTTTTCGAGGCGATGGCCCGCCGTTTGGCTGCGCGTCTTCCTTGTCCTTGTCCTTTCCCCAGTCAAAGCCAGACTGTTCCTCGGTAGGTGAACCGGCGAGGGTTTCAGGGAGCCAGCGCGACTTGAAGTCATCCCAACGACTGATTTCTCTCCGCTTTCCGCGCCCATCAGTAGCATCCCGATGGCGATCCTTCTGCTCCGGGTGCGTAGTGTCGAATGGGCCACGGAACTGTGTTTCGGGTGGAGTAAGGCCGTGGGTGGACGGGACATCCTGTATGTCACTCTCTGTAAGGGCGCGCGGGCGAGCGGGCTCCTCTAGAATGTCGCCGGTGTTACGATTGATGTAGTTACTGGATGAGAAAGAAGAGGGGATGGTGTAATTGTAAGTGAAAGAGAGGGAACGGGGTGGGCCAGTACGGGCAGCCGGAGTTAGTGAAGAAGGGCCATAGGAGTGGCGCGAGTCTAGTCGACCGTTCGGTGTTTGCTTGGGTTCCCCGGATGCGAAAGGGTCGGTGAAGGTATGCCTCGGAGAGGTTTGGCGATATTGGGAAGTCGACGGAATGGATGTTGACGGATCATCTCGAAGTACGTCGTCGTCGACAGGACGGGTCTCAGCGTGGTCGGTACTACGCTGGTTATGTTCGAGATTGAGAGACGCCATACAGTGACAATGAATGGAATGGAAGACGGAAAAAGCGACTCGAACTTGTCGCTGGCGGCGGGACGCTCTGATCGAGCCGGCGGCAATACTGACTACGTCATCGTCTGCGTAAATCCTGATCATTGCTGATCGAGTACAGTAATTTAATTCACCACCACTGTGCTTGCATGGTACGTGAGTACTGCGTAAGTGAGACCACGGGTCTAAACCACAATGTACTACTCGTTCAAGTTGATGTTGAGATAAACTATGAATTTGATTCCTCTCAATTCTTGACATGTTGACATGACATCCGACCACGTGCAATGTGACGAGCGCGCACTCTGGAGACTTTTCGGTGTACAGTAGCAGCGAAAGTGTGCCGCCAGCCTTTGAAGACCACACAAGCTTGTACCAATTGTACCTCCTGACGCCAGGTAATCTTTGTTCACTAACTCTGATTACAACCGAACTTGGTTAACCATCACCACACAACCACCGACTTAACATCCAACAACTACAACTACAGTGAAAAAAAAAAAAAAAAAAAAAAAAAACAGGTATGCTACAGTGTCCACCAGGTACGCATACATTATCCGATAAATGAACGTTGGCACTTTATTGACGATTTGACCCGTCAGCGATACGAAGGCCTTCGAAACAGCGCAACCAGAGCGCGGGCAGAATATCCGAATGTCAGACTCTGTGAACGGGAACGGGTCAATGGGATTGTCCTTGAGAAGTGTAACGCGATGCGCACTCGGGAGTCTGGACACAGTTGTCACGCGATGACACAGCTCGCGCAAGGGGCGTCATTGGTCGAAGTGAGATGTTGCTGGTCGACGGGCATATTGGCGGCCGGCGCAGAAATGCCGTGTAGCTCAGCCTCGGAGTGTTCTGAGAAGCTGGGCATCGAGGAAGACTCGGGGGAGACGTCGAGAATTACGAAGGAGTCCATGCCAGTGATATGCAAGATGCAAGGTAATATGGTATTGATGGTGGGGAGAAGCGTTTGTAGGGTTTCAGTCTGAGTGAGGGTATTTATAGGGACACAGCGAGTGAAGCCACCCATGCAAGGACAAAAGGAATGCCGGTGATCCATTGAATGTTGTGCTTAGAGCTGGCACAATTGGTTGTATTGCGTGACAACATGCTATTGTTGATTCCTGTATTATCCTATAGCTGACTCAGCCAGTTTCGCTTGCACTCATTGTTCAACGCGTCGGGGATCCACATGCATGATTCACTTCGCCCCAATTGTACAAGCCGTTGCCGTTACCGGCATGGAATCCCCACCACGTATTCGCGCTATTCTTCTCGCAACGCTAGGGTCACGGAGCTACACTCTATCTCCGGTACTCCGCTGGAGACCTCTAAATACTGTAGTGCCTCAAGTGACGACGACGTGAAGAAGACGAAAGGAAAGAATAGAGAGCTGCGCGTGATCTACGTTGTACCTGACTAATTGCTTTTTTCACCGGGCAAATGTACCACGGATGGTTACCAGGTATCTGTCGGAAGTGACTATGAAATCTAAGCTATCTACTATCTCGTCCTGCGCCCTTTCTAGCTCGGAGCGTTACGTCCGATATGTCATATTGGATGTCCCGAATTTCAGTCTCTCAACGTCTCGCATGGGAGTTGTCCTTGAGCAGCACCGAAGACGACGCAAGTTGACAATTTATTCGGGTACTTCTTCAGGTTTTTTTGAGGCGGCAAAGACAGCTGGACCTCCTGGTAGTACTCACCACACTCACCCAGAGCTTTACACTTTACAGCAGCAACTCGTCTCACTGTAGGAGAGACCAACGACATAACTTTGCGAAAATGGTCTGGATGGGAAGTTATTACTCGAGGGCGAAGTCGGATCAAGCAATGTCTCAAACACAACTGGAGCAGTTCTACGTGCAGGGTGTGTTATCTTTGTCACTCACAGCACCAACCCACGGTGCATATACCTTGCTCGTTTCATTTCACTCAGGCGTGGTTGAATGATCTCAAGCCTGGGATGCTTTTTATGGGCGTTAAATCTCTAACACAGAAGTGCCGTGCTCTTGCCACTGTTCTGTACATCATTACTCGGCTGGAAAAACGCTGTCCTGGATCCAAAAAATAACCCCACGATTTCATTACTCGTCCACCCTGGCATCCCGGGCGGCATAATGAGGCGAAAGCTCGCTACTTCCATCCACTCTCAAATTTATGATGAAGAGGTTGGGCCGGACAGATGGACGGAAAGAAGCTGGCGTGATGGCTACAGTCCTCGCATTCCTTGCGTACTCGGTAGCAACAAAGTCATGCAAGCGTGATGGCGCCTTTCCTATCCTAGCGTCGAGCAAGGCCGACCAACTTCCAGTGGATGACCAAGGCCCACCGTTCTTCGATCCCCGAGATGCCCGTGCAATTCGGTATCTCGTACGCCTCGTCAGAGCTACGCAAACTCAAGCAACCATAGGAAGACATTACTCTTGTAAGCACACGCCAATATCGCTGCTGAAATTTCCGCTCATTTGGCTTTTGAGCTCGGTCCCTCCCTCGTTTCAGCGCAGGCCGGGTATTCTTGCAGTGGTCAATACATCTTCATCTTGGCAACGTCGATCGCGCTATCCGGCATACGGATTGTTCAAAAAGGTCACTGGTGCAGGCCGCGCAGCGACCTTTTGAACAGAATGTAAGTAGACACCACTCTTTCCTCCTTCTCGCTCCAACTAAGCCCCGATCGGAGTCCTTTGCCCTG
This sequence comes from Lactarius akahatsu, assembly GCA_021524915.1. Lineage (NCBI taxonomy): Eukaryota > Fungi > Basidiomycota > Agaricomycetes > Russulales > Russulaceae > Lactarius > Lactarius akahatsu. Next base: position 283,834 of record JAKELL010000039.1, read on the forward strand.
CTATTCTATGCCGGAACGCTAAAACGTCACATGCATTCTGCATTCCAGCTGCAGGGACGCGAGACAAAAGGGCAACGGAGATGGTGCTGTTATTATGTTGGCAGCACACATGCTCTCCACCAGTACACTCGACGTTTCAGTTCACGCTTCTGTTCCATTGAGCTGGTGCTACATCCGTGAGACTGCTGTCACGCGGGTCCACAGCTGGCGCGCAAGTCAGACATAAGTCGAGATTAGCGCGACAGACAATTGGTTGTGTTGTTTTTGTTGAAAGCGACGTGAATGAAATCCCCGCGTGTAACAGAACAACCAGCCCCCAACAAGATCCGAGCCGGACCATGTTCTCCGCTCACCCTATCTGTGTTTTCCTCGTTCCATTTTGTAGCATCCAGACCAAGACTCAGACTGTCCGCGAGGTGCGCATTGCGTTACCCTCCAAGATAACTTACACGTACCGGGCAAATGCACCGCAAAGTTCTCTCTGTTTGTGGGTTTGTGGCACCATACGGCGTCTCGGTTACAACAAAGCTGCGTTGGACCAGCGCAATCACCTGTCTTTGTGATAACGGCTCTCGGGTCTTGACCGTACCACACGCTGAGAATCTCTTGCTCATTAGCAGCGACACATCGGGGCCTTCGGCATTGATCTCCCTAAAGCCACCTTTTTCTCGTGATAGTGACTATCCTTGTAGGGTTCACGCACAAACTGCTTCCAAAGAGGATCGGATACGGGGCCCATTAACTGATTGGCGACATGGTCACCACTATACGGGACTCGGGGACGCTGCGCGCAGTGGCGTCCGTCTTACTCCTACACGGACCAACCAAGTTGACACCTGATCTTTGTTTACGCCAGGTCCTATATGGCACTATGACACGTATCAACCCACGCGACACGTGAAATAGATTGTAAGAACGGGCGTCGTATAGAGGTTCACGTACCAGGTCTCTCCCAAGGCCTTCCGATATCAATTTATCCGGACTCATGCCCAAATACGGCAACTTACTCTTGGGATTTGGGAACATAGAAGTCAAGTGCAACGTGACGAGTGTGCAGACTCGTCTCAAGCAGCACCCTATTCCATGCACCTGTCCACCGCCACATATTGCGAGCCCGGAGATATCTCGTTGACCCTGTTTGCGCGGGCCTTGCGACCTTCCCCGCGCGCCGATTGCGAGCCCACCCGGCCTTTCACTCAATTGAACGAGGAACTTTCCCACTGCGCGCCTTGCTTCGTGCGCAGACGCGGACGCGTAGCTCATAACCACTATCCCCGTCGGTCTTCCCTTCTACCATACCGTTGACTCGGTAACCTCTCCCACCACCCCTGCTACCTTTGGAGGTGCGACCTCACTAACACATGTATCAATTTACGTCGAGTAAGGTGAATTTGGGGCGCATCATCGCATATTGGACTGGAGGTGCTTCCGTGCCTGTCATGGGGTTGTACAGTAGAAACCGCCCCCCTGGTTCTGCCGTATATCTCTCAATGCCCCCGTCTTCTCCGCTTGGTACACTTCTTGAGGAGTTGGAGTTGTTCGCGCTGTAGGTAGGCACGCCATGAGTCCGGGTTTGTTACGAACACCTTACGGCGCATGATTAGGTGATGGACCCTCAGGTAGGTCCCGTCCCCGGTGAAGCCACCAGTTCGACTAAATGGTAGCCGCCGAAAGGAATATTGTTGGAACCAGAAGCGGTCTCGTATCGTAACCTTGCGTGTGCGCAAAATGATATACTTTAATGTCCGCGGTGCGGAGACTCCCCCATACCGCCCGTGCGCTGGCTCTACCGGTATGGGGTGTGGGCGCAATGCAGATGCTTCCTCAGCGAACGTACGGTTGATCCCCAACGATCGATAACTACGCGGCGCCAGATTTTCTCTGTTGACGGATGGGGATTCTATAACGTCGCTGCTTGTCGCCAAGACCTAGCGACGGACGGTCCTCAATTCTTGGTCTTCTGGTTCACGCTTCGCGCACTGGCAGGGAGAGCCTATTCGACCCGAGACGGATACGCAACATGCTCAGCGTCTGGAAACGGCGATTCGTCTACGGCGCACATGCGGGGTGGAGCCAGGAACAGTGGATCATGAAGAGGTGCTCTTGTTCCGGGAAAAGATAACCTTACCCAACAAACTTGAACGATACCCACCCACGATCATGACAGGCATTCGGCTTGCGTCTGGCGCACAATATGAGATGACTGAGGTTCATTGCGCTATCCACGACAAGCTCCATCGTCCTACTAAGGGCCGACCAACAGGCCGACTAAGCATTGCTTCTCTTCTCTTCGTTCAGTTTACGAGACGCGCTGCTCCGGTGTCGGTGTCCATCGTGATCCAGTACGTGCGACCATTAGGATTGGGATACCCCGCGTAGTGGGTCTTCTGATTGCAGAATGACCCGTGACACGCTGCAGTGCTTGGGCGCATGTATGAAGCTTGCATGGGGAACCAACGCCGGAACTACCCCCTCCGACGGTGGTCAGGTGATTCACACGAGACACTTCTTGGCGAAGTTCCGATGGTGGCGAGCGAGTTTCCGTAGCATGTAATATCAGAACATGTCCGTTATTAGAGGAAGGGGATCTTCAACTCATATGGCTTTGGAATGATAGAAGGTCCCGCAATGCACATTCTCGTTAGCCCCGATGATAGGACACGGAAGGATGAGGCGCGAGAACTCATGCCGCTGTGCCGGGCACGGTGTTCATAGTGATAGCGGGCGTGTATACGAGAGCCACGAGGTCGATTCGTGTGCGTTTTTCTCTGTTCCGTGATGAGAAGTAATTTTGGATCCTGGAGTCTCATGCAAGACAAGAGTAGAACGAGGCGTCGGACCGCTGGCCGGGCCACGTAAAACCCGCCATCTGCCGCGTGTTTCGTCGACCGAGACTGTTTTCATATTCTTCAGCGGTAGACGCAGCCAGCATTCGGGACCTGATACCGGATATTGAGATGAGTAACGCGGTAGTAATTCACGGAACCGAGACGCAATCTCGACGCCGCCGGTCCGCCTGTCCGAACGTGGCAGCTCACCAGAACAATGATAGCATGTGAAATCGAAGCCTGCTTGCTGTTTTTCCTCCAGGCTACGACGACGTGTCCCTCCTGACTCTTTGTCCGCGTACGAGAAGTTGTTGGTGGGACCCATGTGGTCGTGTCCTCTTGAGGGAGGGATGACCAGGTAATAGATAGGCAGTTCGCCTTGGAGGTGAGTCACACCTGAAATGAATAACAAGAAGGTCGCAAGAGTGATGTGCGTGCCACAACGAGACGGTTCCTCTGATGAACATGCCGGCAAGCTAAGAAAGCTAAGAACGGGCGGGCCGTCCGCCGACTGGCGCCAACACACAGTCCGACAACGCTCGAAATAAACTCCATCAGATGTGTGCGCGGAGTATGAGCGCAACGTAAGCCGCAAAGGTGGGCGCGAGCGCGTCACGCGGCGACAGCCAAGTGTGTGGGGTAAAGCAAAGAAAGGGAGGCGTACCAGTGGACGGCGTGTGTCGGTTGGTCTTGGGTATCGAGCAGCAAACGTGCGCCACCAAGCCCAAATACCCACGCCGCGCACGCAAGTCGGAAAGGGCTACAGGCCTATGATCTACAGGAACTGAATGGAGGCGGTCTCCCCGGAGTCACGTAAACGCGATATCCGCGTATCATGACTCAATTTATGAGAGAAACCACCTCATCGCTGCCGCGGTGTCGCACACGGGCAGGCAGGACCCGATCCAGAGCGCAATGTTTCGAGGTGAGCCCGCCGTTCCTCTATTTTGGTCTTGGGGACGAAGAAAAAAATGGGGGTGAGTGAGTTTGGGCTGGCGAGCCCTAACAAAAATCCAGGGTGTCCCCGAAAATGATCTAACCCACTGCTTCTTTCATGTTCATCGTTTCCAATGCCCTTGGCTTGCTTGTTCGACCGGCTAATAATGATCCCAGGAATAATCTTGATCCTATGTACGATTCCCCGGACTATCGCGCGATCTCTCGGACAGTTTTCCTCGTCTTTGTAATATACGAGGACTCGGAGCGCTGAGCGCTCCGAGCACCAACATGGCTCTACAGTATTGTAGTACTGCTGCCCGCGCTTTCGCTTCTATTCTACCGTATTCCTCCATTCATCGCGCCTCATGTTTTCATCTCGGCGCGAGTGTACTGTGACTTGCGTGTGGGTCGGGCTGGGTTCTCCATGTGGTTGAGGAGCGTTCTGTTAATGTCATAGACGAAGCCGGGGCAGGGCATGGGCGCAAGGATAGGCAAGATACGCCCGAATCGTGCAGGCTTCCAGATCAGAAGCAATGCTGCCGCCCCGGATTGCCACGGCGGGAACTCCCGTGACGCTCTCGGTTTGGCTATCACTTGTATATGTACGAAAGCGCATCCAGCTGTGCAGGCCTAACCCGTTTAAATGTGAACCACACTGGGAGGGTACTCGCTTTCCTAAAGACAGTACTTTCCCGCCAGAAAGTGGATGGAGGGAGGAGAACATCGCTTCCCCGCGGACTAAACCCACAACTCACCAGGCAGCTAAACCGACCGTGGCACACGACATTACTGTTTTTTTTTCTTCAGCATCTGGCTTCTTTTATGTCATACACGACCTTACTTGACTTGTACCCATTTGACCGAGCTCAACGCCGCCGCGAAGCGCTTAGCGAACGCCACAATATCTGTTCGAGACACAGACTCAGCAGAGCCGGAGGCGCAAGGCTGTTGGTCATATGCTCGTATTTTGCCGTATGGGATCCCCTTCTGGCAGGTCGAGTTAGGCATTAGTGAGGGCGATTGTTCTTGTTCTTTAGTTCCCTTGGCAATTCTGAAAAAAAGAAGACTATTTTTGGTACGGACGTGCGTCGGGTGGCCGGTGAACGTTCGGCCGATATACTTCACATTCTCGATTGTACTGTACACCGTTGGGCGGACCAGCGGGGATCATCCAACCGTCGACTGCCAGAGCAACAACGCAACACATTGCGTCATGTTAACGTTGCACAAAGGGGGTCCCTAATCACGGGCTTCGCTTTGCTTGTTTATGTTTACGGTCGAGTTTGTGCGTTGATCAAGGGCAGGGCACGGGGCGACTCGCGGCGAGGCGAGGCGCGGCATCACTTGCACACACAAAGCCTGTGCCGTGACATGCATACGAACATAGTACCGGCATTGCATCATGACGACGGCAAACGCAGAGACGTAAAACGGACGAAAGATGTACGTGTACGTTGTTACTTGCCGGGGCGCATTGATACGCCTGCCTAAGTTCTGAACCAAGCAAGTAGGACGATAGGCTAGGACTACACATACGGTACGGGCAGGGCGCAAGATGGTCATCTAAGTTTAGGACTCGGACGATGTCATACCCAGACTTCGAGTGCGCGTACCGCGGGATACAATTTTACGCGACAAGCCTCGGATGTACATCGTGCATGCGGGTGCGGATGGCAATTTGATAGCATGCCGTGACCACGCCCACAACCTCGTGGAAGAGTCACCGAAGCACAACGCAAGGGCCGGCGGGGATGTCTATGTGGCTCTATATTCAGCAAGACGGGTGCCCAAACGACATCACCGATGCCCGGCGTGCTTCGTTTCGTAAGCAGCTCCGGTTCCAATATGGTGGATGACGCCCAGGAAGAGAGTTCTGTGTTTGCTCTCGCCACGTAGATTCTCCGCTCTTCTGCCGAAACAAAGTTGGGGAGGGGGGGGATAAAGATGAACCCAGGCAAGGCTGAGAAGTAGGTGAAGGTGAACGAGCGGGTACGGTCTAGAGGGGATATGAATAGTCGCTCCGCGGGAAGCAAAACGAAAAAGGAAAGAAAAAATGGAGACAGATAGGATGAGGAGCATTCGAGTCGCGATAAAGACGAAGACCGGGGCCGAGGCCTTAATGGAACGCAGACACAGGGGACGATGATTGAATCGAAGTATGGATGGGGATAGCCGCGGGAAGGGACGCGGGGGTATGTGGGGAAGTAACCAAATCGGAAGGGAGATCGGAATGACGCGAAAGGGGTGGCGTGGTTGTTTACCGTGCGTGAGACGACGCTGGATCAGAATCAGTATGTATGCATGGGTGTAAAAATGATGGCGGGAATGAAAGTGGGAGTGGGCTGGTAGCACGTGTGAGTGCGCATGGGTGTACGTGTGTGTGTAGTCGGATAAGGATGGTTACTATGAGAGATGGATAGTATATGCGCGGATGAGAGGGCAGGATAAAGATCAGATTGTCAAGAAAATTCCCTGGTGGTGTTGAAGATAAAGGGCGGACCGAAGTCCGATTGGGAAGATGGGCCAAGATGTGTGCCTGTGTGGGACGAAAATGTACATGTGATTCGAAGGTGGGGTGTGACAGATGGTGACATTGGTGGCGTGACGGGAAAGAAGGGGATCGAGAGCGGAGGCGGAGGGGGAGGGAAGGGGAACGGACGACGTACCTTTTTTCGACGGCCTCGTAAATATATTTCATCGCAGTGGTCACCCTTTCACCAGCAGGTAGTCGTGAGCTAGGCTTTCTGTCCTTGCACGGTCGCCGGGCAGTACCCCAGAATTTATTGTGACAGCGGCAGCAGTCAGTACGTGCGGTTGCCTCGACCCTTTACGCTCTACCCATCTATCCCATTTCTTGTTCTTTCTTTATTTCCCCTTCCCCTACTTCACAGCGGAACGGTATATTTTCTTGCTCCGAGGATTCGAGGGCCCCCTTTTACCTCCTGCCCCTCCCTTCTCTTCCTTTCTTTTTTCTTCCCTTCCCACCTCACTTCCCGAATCTTCTTTCTCGATTAGACTTTCGTATCCCCTCCCTGGACCTTCACACCGGACGACTCGACCACTTCTAGATTCGTGACATACGTCGTCTATCTCTCTCTAATTCCGTATATCCCTTACAACGTCTCTTGACCTCCTCTTTCCCGCCCCTCTCCTCCCGATTCACCCTCGCATTCCTCCGACCACCATCCCACTTAGCCGCCCTCCCCACAGCTTATAACCTTATTATTCCTCTCTCTTTTCACTTACCACTTGCATACCCTCCCCACCACCCCACCCTCTCTCTCCACAGCTTTCATGGATACTATGACCCCAATAATGCCCCCACAGGAAAAGACCATCCCTCGTCCCTACAAGTGTCCCTATCCCCTTTGCGGACGGGCGTTCAGTAGACTCGAACATCAGGTTCGTATTCTCATTCATATACCTTTTTTTCCCTTGGGGGCGCCCCTAGACGTGGGCGCTACCTAGATCGTCGTCATCCCCTATCACCTTTCTGTTCTCACAATTTTTTTTTTTTTTTCATCCCAGACCCGCCACATCCGCACACACACTGGCGAAAAGCCATTTGTTTGTTCGTTCCCGACATGTGAAAAGCGGTTTTCCCGCTCAGACGAACTTACTCGTCACGCGCGGATACACAGCAACGATCATCGCCCGTCAAGCTCTGGCGCTTCTCGCCTAAAAAGCAAGCCGTCCCCTTCCCCCACAGACGTCTGGGACGATCACGATTCCACTATGGGGCGAGGAGCCGTAAAGAAGAAGGCTCGGAGCCGAGCAAACAGTGATGATGAAGTACGTCCGCGGCCCACAATATCGCCTTTTACAGCTTTCTCATGTTCGATCTATTCACTAGGAGTCCTATGCTCGCCCAATACACTCAAGACGCCCCGCTCCATCTGCCCCGGTGCTTGCCGACACACCGTCCGCGTTCTCCACCTTGTCAAGTATAGCGACCGACGAACTCTACGCTCTTGAGCGTCAGGAGGCTCTACGTCGCGCAGAATATGAAGCTAAGCACAGCGAAATGGTCCGTCGCGTCGAACACGCAGCGCGGCACGCTGAGATACTTCAGACTTTCGGCCGGCTTTCCAAGAGCGCTGCCACGTCTCCCGTCGCCACACCCTATTTCTCAGGTGCCTCAGTTTCGCGCGAATACTTCGAACCCGAGACCGATGACGACAGTGCGTTGCGCTCACGTCGCCATACAAGTGGTGGGTGGGTACAAGATGCGCCACCACCAACAGTAGACGGCGAGCAGCGTCGACGTGCTCATGCTGTTTGGACGACGCACTCCCACTCCCATCCGTATGCGCTTGCACATCCGAGGAATGCAGCACAGCAGGATGATTCTCCCTCGCCACGCAGTACCGATGAGGACTTACCCCCGCCTGTGTCCATGCGCACACCTGGCCCATACATGACCCCGACGACTAGTCCATTCCTCGGTGGTCTCTCAACGTTGAACATTCATTCTGCGCAGCCATCACGTGCACCTTCCCCAATAATGTTACCACCGCCGGCCACGCGGCCGGGCTCACCCGGAGATGACTTTTATCGGCGGAGAAGTGGAGGCGTACCGGACAGCCCTCCGAACTCGTTTACTACAAGTCGCAAGCGGAGAAGTTCTGCCGACTGTGAGCCGTATAGGTACGGACACAACACCGCTCTATTATTGTTCACAGACTTATCTCACGTTTCCTGTCATGTCAGCGCTCCTGCGTTTCAACACACCTTTTCGTATCATAGGGTTCTGCCTCTGCATGGACATGGGACCCACTCACAGTCCCACGCGCACTCCTATCTGCATTCCTCTCATGGCCTCACGACGCCTGTCCTCTCCAGTGGGCCTAGTAGTAATGGAAGTTCGCCCAGCAGCCACCCACATTCGCGAGCGCCGTCGCCGACACATTCGTACCCCATCCACCATTCACAATCGTACCACGCCCACTCCCACTCGCAACCGCACCTTGCCCACTCGGTGCGCGCCGCGTTCGAGATGACGCCGATCCACGTTGCACCATCAATGCCTCCTGCGTTCGTTCACATCGCCGGTGGTAGTGCGGGCGCAAGCGTACCCACGTCGCGGGCGGGGTCTCCGCCAATCAAGCTTGCGCCGCTGCGTGTCCCGAGTCCATCAGCGCTCGGTGATGAGAGGGGTGGCAAGTCTCCGGGAATCGGCGGTGTAGCCCTGCCTGGATTCAGCGAGATCGAGGCTGCTACGCGGGCGCCATGACATCACAGCAACGCTTCTTTTTTCCCCTCATCTTTTTCACGGTTTCACGTCGTTCCCACGTTTCAAATAGCATGTTGACCAGTTCGTTCAGTTACTGTTACACCTCTCCGACTTAAAAGACTGGTCGGTCACTTAGAATCGACTCGGTTCGAACGCTGTTTGCTCCTTTCGTCTAGTTTCTTCCGCTTTCTTTTCCTTTCCTTGACCCCCACCCAACACATAGAGCATAGCTATATATGTACCCCTTTAGACATCACCACTCCAATCTGTCATCGTTACCCTCTAGTTACATCTATACGATCTTCTCTTTACCATGTTTTTTCCCTTTCCGAGTCGGATGTAATGGCGATGTGGATATAGATGCCTACATTTATTCCAAAACGGTTTTTTCCTGCCCCGTCCTTCCCCTTATTATCTCGACACGCATATAAAACGCCCTTATCGCGATGGATTTGACGTCCCCCTTTTCCACGGAATGTGAATAGGGCCCGAAACAAAACAAAAAGCGAGAAAAAAAGAAACAAAAAAGTGAAAACTTCTCTAAGCGCTGCTGAAACTGGCGCGCGGCACAGCAAAAAAAAAAGTCTATGGTGTACCCGTGCCTGTGGCTGTGGTCCCCTCCTCCGCCATCCGCATGATCTCCATCAGCAGCGTCTGCTGCTCGACATTGAGAGAGGTCGTCGCCGCCTGATACATCGCGCGGTCCTTCACCTCGAGCGCTACCAGCGGCCGTCAGTAAACTAGCACATACATACAGAGGAGAGGGGGCACATACTTGAGAGCGCCTGCTTGAACGTCACGTACGGGTTCACGGTGTCGAGCGGCGAGATAAAGCCAAGCTCCTCCTCGATCTCCTCTTCGTCAGACACATCCGACGCGGCGCCATCCACATCGTGCTCTTTGCGCTCGGCCGCCTCACGCAGGCGCTGGCCCTGTGCCCAGCTCGATGTTAGCAAGGGAGGGAGGGGGGGAGGGGGAAAGACAGCGCACCTCCTTGGCGAGCATCTCGATATACGCCGAGTCTTCGTCCCACACGTCGCCCTCTTCCTCGTTCAGGTTCAGGAGCCGCTGCTCGTCCTCGTCTTCGTCCTCCTCATCTTCCTGCAGCGAGTCCTGCAGCGCCTTGCGCGCTGCTTGTGGCAATCAGTCTCCCACACTGGGGGGGCTACGGGGGAGTGGGGATTCGATCACGTACCCGCTACGGCCTTGGGCAGGCCCTTGAACACCCGGATCGCACCGCCGATGATGCCCGGCCACCCGTCGCGCAGCTCCGCGGGTACGGCGACGGGCTCCATCTCGAGAAGGGCCGAGAGCGCGACGATCGACAGCGTCTTGTCGTGCACGCGTGGGAGCCCGCGATCCGCATTTACGGCTACGAACCAGCGGTCAAAGAACACGCGCGCTCCACCGGGGCGCTGCGCGGCTATCAGGGCAAGCGCCGCGCCTGGGTTGTAGAGCACCGTGTTGATGAGCACCTCTAGGTTGGCCAGCTCGAATGCCTTGGTCTCTGCATTGTCGATGTGGCCAAAGGCGGTCGCGACGATGAGCTCGAGTTTCTGCGTTTTCAACAGTTAGGAAGAATGAGATGAAATGAGGATAAGCACGCTCACGTCGTCGATGTGCCCGCGGAGGTTGAGTAACAGAGATTCGGCGAGCTTACAACCATTTACGCGATCATTATCGCCCAGGTGGTCGCTTGACAACGCCGTAGTGTAAATGTCAAGCGCCTTTTGGCGGTAGTCAGCGCGGGAACGGAAAATGTCGGTGCCGTATGACACAAAGTTGTCGAGCGATGGCAGCATTTCTGGGGAAATCCAAAGTCAGTTGTTGTCTTTGCGGACATAAGGGGGATCTTTGCCATCTAAAAAGTCTATCGCGTCCGTCCGGAATAGCTCGTACGTCAGCTCAAACACAGGCCACATGTTCGGCGAGATACTGCGCGACTTGAAGGTGAGGCTGTCCACGAGCTCATACACGTTATCAAATAGATCTTCAAGAATCGTCAATCGACAAGTAGCGCTTTCGCGACTCGTGCCATTAATCACGTACCCAGAACTTTGTTCTCCAGCGTATACCTAATGGCGGGGATGATGACCTCTTGCACTTGCGCGAGGATTTCCGGTGAAGAGTCGATGGAAGAGACGATCTGCAAAATCGTCACCGCACGTATCACGCCGAGCGCCTACTCATCCACTCACAGTGCTAAGAGTCTTAGCGACACCCATCGCAGCGTACGTCTTATCATCGTCGCTTTCGGCCTCCATGAACGTCTCCAAGTCATCGCCTTTGGGGGCATTTTCCTCGCTTGCGATCGCTTCTCGTACGAGGCGCATATACGACTCGCACTATTCTCCCCGATGTCATGAACAGAAATAAGGTGAGAAAGAGAATGTACACACGAGACGCGCAGTAAGCTGCGCAGCAACAGGCAGGAGTTCGTCCTGGAAGTGCTCGACCATGGTCTCCATGCTGCTATTTAGGATGTCAAGGTCCGTCTCGTCGGACAGTTTCAACAGGTCTGCAAGCTGATAAGCCCACGCTGAAATACGTCTGGTACGACAGACAAACCTTGGATTACTTTTCCGACTTGAGGGGCAACTGCAGCCTTGACAGACTCGTGCGAGGAGACCATCTCTGTCAGTGTCAGCGCGGCATGCACGCGCACCGGCAATTCCGCATCGTCCAGGCCCGCGGCCACAGCACGGAAGACCTTGCTGAGGCTCTGTAGTAAATCGTTATACAGATGCGTTACACCGGCAGCGGGTACGGTGCGCACCTCGTCGCTAGTCCAGGTTATACGATTGCGAACTTCTGAGGCAACAACCTCGTTTGCCTACAATACATCGTCAACGGCAACATCGCTCAGTGCTTGAATGGACACGCACTACGGCCCGCATGTACCCCTCTTGAGCAGTGAATTCTGGCAAGATGTGTTGCAACGTGAAGCCCTCCATCTTGTGTTTCACATCAGGATGACGCATCGCGAACGGCGACAAAGCAGATAACATATTAAGCGCCCCAAAGCGTTGCGGCGCGGCAGGTTGTGCGTCGAGCACGCTGTTGACAAAGCCAAGAATCGGAAGAAACGTTGCTTTGGTGCGACTGCTGACAAGTCGGCACAGGAACGTTGTCGCCGCAGCGACCGGCGAGGAGTAATTCTCGTATTCATCTAACGGAATATGATGTCAGTAGGGAATCTACGTAATAAAGATAGTGACAAGGCACCAATTGATGTGCGCGTGTAGTCGATGGGGTCTGATTGCCATAATTCTTGCCTGGCGGGTGTGAAAGACAAATTTGGGAAAACAAAGTTGGACACGAGTGACTCGAAGTGCGGCTTAAGCAGGGCCCACGTGCTCTGTGGCTTCACGCTATGTCCTGATAGTATCAGGGTCACAAAGGTACGAAAAGAAACGATACGAACCACTCGGTGAAGAACTGAAGAATCTGGTACTGGCATTTTTTGGAAAGCCATGCTTGCCCTGAGACGTACAACTCGATCTGATGGAGGTACACCTTGAAGATCTCCGGCGCAAATGACGTCACAAAGTGCTGTGCAAAGGTACCGTACTCTTCTTGCAACGGGCTAGGCAACTGGGACGGGTTGCCGAAACTATGCAGGGGTGAATCTCGTCTCCATTCGAAATACCGTAACAATTTCGTACCGGTGGAACAGCCTGCCCAAAATCCCATAGGCCCATTTTTTGGCCTTCCACCATTCACTGCGCTCCCGTTCTTCTTCATCCGCAGGAACAGCATCATCCGGAATGCGGAGATTCACGACCTGGAAGAGCAGCCGGCCCCAGGGCACAAGACCCTCCGCACTTTGCTGATACCTGGACAAGTTCAAAACGATAGAGTGTTTGTACGCCTTGAGGATAAAGTGTAGAATCGCAGGGATGTCCTGCTCGGCACCGGGAGGTGGAGAGTTGAGCAGATTAGTAGCAAGCGTGACGAGGGTCGCAAACGTCTCCTCGACGATGCCGGTCAAAATTTCACTCTTCTGCCGGAACCTGTCCACCGTTCCGAGTCAGCACCTGACTAAAATATGTAGGGTAAACAAAGGCGCACCGGAATGCGCGGACCATCTCGAGCACGATAACGGTGCCCGCGCCGACTTCGCGAACGTTGCTGCTCGCGAGGAGCGCCTTGGCCCCACCAAGTAGCTCAGGCCACCTCTCGGGAAAGTCATGCGAGATGAGCGTCTTGAGCGTGCTCGCGAGTTGGACGGTGATCACGCGAGACGGCGACCCGGCAAGCAGTGGAAGGATATTGGTCTTCAGAGCAGCGCGGTCGGCAGGCGAGATTGGGTTGTAGTCGGGCCCTCCGCGCGCAGGCTCGGCACCGTAAGAGGACGCAACGCGGTTTTTGATCCAGACAGAAATGGCTTGGCGAGTGGCACTGCGCGATGATGGAAAAACGAAAAGGCACAATCGCGGCGATATAGTAAGCGATTGACGGCGAACATGAGACTTAAGACGTGCAATAAATTGACGTACATGTCAACACTGTCGGACGCGATTATCTGCAGAAGAGCAGGGATCACGCCCTCCTGACCGGCAAGCTATGAGGGGACAAAGAGATCAGTTGTGATGACACATAACACGAGCCGCTTGACAGTTGAGGTCTGCCACGCGGGATATGCACGCACCTTGCGTACGGCAAGTTCTCCAGCCTTGCGAGTGTTGGGGTTAGAATCGTAGGTCGTTGCGAAAAGCTGCGTCAAAGACTGCAGGTCCATCTCTGCTCGTGCTACACGGCTGAAGATGAGCGGCGCACGGCGGTCAATGCCGGGAGTCTTACATTATAGAATCGGAGGTCGTATTCAAGTCGTGCAGGGTATGATGGGACGGGTATCGAGGAAAGAGTAAGAACGAGTAAGAACCAATGTCAAAATTTTTGAGTTAAATAGTCGCTCGTGAGTCGAACAATCAAACCGCGACGCGTCCACGCGCGTCTGATTAGCGGCCACGAAAAGGTCACCTATTCTATTACACATCCACAGTCCCCTAAACCCAGCGAAAGAAAGGTGGTTCTAACAGTCTATCTTCGCTTCACAGTCGAGACCGTCCGCGTGCGCACCTTCATCCGCGCCGAGGGGGGAGGCGTTCGCACACGCTCCTCATCTCCGACTCGATCATAGTCCGTCCCAAACTTCCTTCTACAGTAGCCACTCCCACCCTCGAGATACTCCGCGCGAGTCACTGCAATATTCGAGAAAGCGGACGTCTTCGCTAGTGCCATTGCACTATGATAGGCTTCGGTGACCGCACTAAGCCGATTGGTTATTTCGTGCCATTCATCTGCGTCAGACACACGTACTCTTTGGATTCGTAGATCTTTATCTCACAGTCTGCTGGTGCGCAAGGACGCAGCTCTGACATTCTACAGATATCGTGATCGATCACACAACAACTATCACACGGCTGTGGGAAGGACTTACAAGCGTGCAGAGAAACCAGGAAACTTCGTACTCCCACCGATCAGGCCGATGTTTGCCCAGAACATGCCCTGCAGATCTTCAGGAAGCAAGCTGATGGACTGGACGATGGCCTCCCCTAATCCAGCCTGGTGCAACCCTACCATACACCGACGTCATTCGCTAAAGGTACCCCCCGCTTCAGAAGAAGCAGACGTGCCTATGTGGTCTGGGCAGAACAAGACCTCGGGAATTGAGAAGCGTTCGTTGCCCATATAAAGTATTTGTTCTCCGTCGATGCGCAGGTCCTTAGACTCGCGGATGTACCCGCTTCGATTTCTCGAGAAGTCTGGAAGCACATATTCCTGCACAATCCTGTTATTTTTATTACCCCTAAACGCCACGGCAGATAAGTCGGATAGACACGACTAGGCCGGCCGAGGAGTGCGAACCTGCAAGCTTCAAGATCTACTGCGAACTGCGTCGAGACAAAGCAGCACTTCTCTTTGACGTCATTCATGATGTGTGTCTCTTCCATCATGTTCCATTGACGAAATGAGACGAGCTCTTTGAGATGATTCGTCAGGAGCTTCCCACCAACATCTATCCTGCCAGCATCAACTCGTAACGGTACACTACCACCACGAGAGAGGCCACACACCTTTTCACAGCCGACCAAAGAACAGTACCCCCCATGATTGGCACTATATGGGTGAAGCTAAAGCCAACGTCCACCACAAGCATGCATTCTGGTCGTGGCAACCCCTGACTTGAGAATAGTCCGCCATGTTGAACAAGAGCCGCGGCTATGCAGCGTGAAATGTAGATTAGCGCAACTGCCCCGACAGTAGTGGTAATGACGCACGCGTGGAACAAAGATATGACTGGAACTCATACTCCTCGAATACGAACTGGTCATAAACCTCTTGTATATTTGGAAGGTTGAAATACGGTTCAGTTATGAGAAGTGAAGTCTCTGTAGTGTCAACCTGCGTAGAAGCGAAGGTATCAGAATGGAGACGATAAGTGACACGTGTACTTACATTGAGGACTTGGTCCGAGAATATTCCGTCCCAGATAGCCTTCTGTGCATCCCAATCGACTAGGTACCCCTTCGTGACAAATGAGACATACACTCGATGCTTGAAAGTAGACGATGCCTACGCGCTCGAAAGGCAGCCTAAAATGCAGTGACGAGAAGTCCTTGCACGCATCAAACTCGTGCCCAAAGTATGTTGTCTTGTCTCCTTTGGATCGAACGATTGCGTTGGATATTATCCTAGGTCGTGTCAAGGAGAATTCAGAGGCAATACGGACGTTCGTGATATAGGAAATAAAATCGTACCTACCTCACGTCCTTGGGTGAAGTGGTGACCCCAACTTTGATGCATGAGGCACCGTTGTCGAGAACAACAACCGGAGCACGTTTCATGATAGTTGAAGATGACGTTGGACCTAAGGTGCATAAGCGCCGCTAGTCACCGGGCCGCAATACTGTACCACAACCAGACACATTGTGGCGTGCCACACTCAGGCTCAGGCTGCGAATGTGTATTTAACCCCATGACAGGCGAACAATAGGTATCCTACTACCAGTGGTAAATTAACCCCAGATTCGCGCACCATATCCCAGACCAATGCCCATCGCGCTCGGGACTTATATTGTCTTCGCCCGCTCCCTACAGCCAACAGCAGAAAACACGAGAAACGACGTCACAGCAGTACATCGATGCGTCGGCCTCGTCGTCGACGAATACCATGATCCCGTTACCGACGCCGTCGAGCTCAGCGTCCAAACCGTCTCTCGTGCCGGCACGCCCGCCCTCCTGCCCTTCGCGATGCCGATAGCTGGTCCAACCGAGTGTGGCAGTACAGATGGAGAGGCGAGTATTCTTCGTGTCGATCCGGAATGCCAAAGCTTCCCGTGGGACGGCTGCGTACAATGGATGACGCGCGAGCACGCCACACTCCTTCGCGTCATCTTGCAGCACGACAATCACACGGCCCGCTGCAGGCTTACGAGCGCGAGCCTGCTACGCTTTGCAGAGGTCGCCGAAGAAGAATGTGTGCATGAAGTTCACAAAGAGGCAGACCCGGATGTTATTGCAGAGGCTGTGCCTGCGGAAATTTGGTTCGACCTGGGATTAGCAGATGTACTGTAGATAAAGAGTAGCCTGTTTGGCTGCACCGCGTGCAAGAATGAAATTTCGGTGGGGTCTTTATTTTCGTTCCCGGGTAGACGAGGCTGTCCAGAGGAGTAGGATCGAATTCGATAGAGTATGCCTATGCTCATGGATTTGGTCTCACCCGAGTCCAAAGGCTCCCCGAGGCCCTTGAAGAGTGGTGCCTGGTCCTTGAGCAGAGGTACCACAAGGCATTCTCAAAAATGAGAATCGTCGACATAACCAAGGCAAAGCCCAGCTCAAATGGGATTTATGTTCCGCCCACAAAATAGAGTAAGATACAAAGCAGCATGTACAAGTCAAAACGTACATCTCCTGTCCGTCTATCCAGTCTTCGCCTCCCGCTCCATCCGTCGGCGCTTTCGCTCCTGCTCCTCCAAGATGAGCTTCTCCGCAGCTGTAAGAGAAGCCTCCTTCCGCTTCCCGTTAGCCCTCTCCGCTGTGCTAGAGCTTGCAGAAGCCTGCTTCAGCGGATTTGGCCGCTTAAGTGGATTCGCCTTGAGCGGGTTGGCAGCAAGCTTGAGAGGGTTGAGCTTGAGGCCCTCAGCTTGAAGCGTCGATGACGAGGCCACGGCAGGCTTCGCAGACAGCGAGAGAACAACCTTCTTCTCGCCCTCCTCGCGCTGCAGACCTTCCACCCGCCGCCTTTCCTCCTCTGAAGCACCTTCTGCGGAAGTGCCTTCTCCCTTCTCGCGCGCCTCACGTTCTGCGCGTTCTATCTGCTCTGCGATGAGTAGCCGCTCGCGCTGCTCGTCGTTCATCGTCGCACGTTCTTTCTTGAGCGACGCCTCCTGCTTCTCCAGAGCCTTCGGGCTGCGGTCTATCCACGCAATAAACCAGCCCTTGTCCGTCTCGTCTACGTGTGCGACGCCGGTGCGACCGAGATGTTTGATGAACTCGGTGAGCGTCACCCAGCGGGTGGCGTTCATGTGTAGGTGTGACTTGTCTTGGATGTACTCCTGATAGACGTTATTGGCCTTGACACGCTTTGTGCCGAAACTTTGAGATATGGCCTTCAGAATCCGTGAAGTATCGGAGAAGTGAAGGGTGGGACACGCACCGGCGAGATAGAAGAGTGACAAATTCACTTTGAAACTGTGAGGAGAAGTCGGCGATATGCCGCCCGGCATTCTCGCCTACGACAATCATCTGACGTAGGTGAGCCTCGGAGGAGACGTGCATCTTGAAGCCGTTCTCGTCGCGGCATTGTTTCTCGCAGACCTGGCAGTACCACCGGAGGCGCTGCAGGCCCTTTGATTTCATCTTGTTGGCCACCCATTTTGGAGTCCCAACTGTAATCCGTCAGCGTAGAATTTCGCAGTTAAAAAACGAAAATCACCTTCAGCACGCGGCATAGCAGTAGTCGGGGTTCGTGAAAGAGTCAAGGATAAGTTGGCACTGATAGTTCTCACGTGGAGGGAAAGTCCCGGCATCATTTTATTTTATTTTATTTATTTCCGTCTGTGTTTGGTAAGGAGTAAACACGGTAAAAATCTATACAATATATAACTATGCCGGTACGCTCGGATCTTTGGGATGCTGACTGAGGAGTCCCACAGTAGCAGACCCTACTGTGGGGAACATATGAGTACAGAAACAAAGGGTATATGCTGTCAGCATGTCCTGTGGGAGCCCATAGCTGGCCATGGCCAAGCAAGAAGTAGCCCTCCCTCCCCACTTGTCATTTCCCCATTAGCAACCAGTCTATTAAGGGTCGTGCTGAGCTGCAGTGCTGCTGAGTCAGCTGAGATGCAGCATATATGCTGGTCACCAGGCATCAGGAAAACCTAAAAGTACTTAAATACTCTTAATCAGGCCTTAAAATGCTCCTAAGGCCATTTTAAGGTCATTTTTTCCTTAATTCCCTTGATGACTTAGAGTGGTTCTGAATCAGTACTTAATGGTCTTAAGGGGATTAAGATGAGCCCATGATCAGGTTAGGATATCTGTTATGTTTCAGACTTACAGATGCCTCAGGCCAGGAAGTGGACCTTGAAGTGGACACTGACAAAGGGCAATGACACCCTTGTCAGCAGTATATCATCATGGACTTGTTTGGATCAGTCAGCCAGGTAAGCTCCAGCACATGTGATTGTATGATAATGGATTGGATCTCAGATTGTCATGGACGCGTACATTATTTTCCTATTTTTCTGTATTTATACAGAATTATTTGAGGAAGATATAAAGGGCCAAAGTACAAGACATTGTTAGTCACATGCTGCCATCATGTGCACCCATAAGCACGTGACCCTGAGACAGTTGCGCCCTTAAAGGGACAACCTAATCCGGTCACACTCCATTTATGTACGGACTCACACTGTTACGTTTCGGATCGATCGGCGCCTCGGGCCAGGAAGTGGACACTGACACGTTGGCTATGACACCACCATTAGCAGGATATCATCATGGACTTGTAGAATCAGTCAGCCAGGTAAGCTCCGGCACATGTGATTGTACAATAACAGATCGGATCTCAGAAGTGACTCATACTAGGATAGCTGTACTAGGGTTCACAGTACTTATGCTATTGGCTGGCAGTATTCAAGTGGCGCTTCAAAGCCCGCGCGTATCTGTATAAGTAGAGTAGTGCGAAGACCAAGAATGGCATCTTGGTCTTCTTCCAATACCACCACCATCTACTCGTCTTTACTAAGAGGCTTCCCCTCTTAAGTGAGTTGTCCGGCATATCCCCTTAGACCAGGGATCCCTGTGACTTATCTTTGCCTGTCCCTTCGCGGATCAGTGGACCTCCCTGCAGATGTCACAGCTTACCAAGTACACCTATATCGCAACGACCGCGTGGCCTCTCCGTACCACTCTTTCTTCATCATCGACAGCACCTCTTGGGCTAACGCCAAGTACATCGACACGATTCCCCAAGGCGTCATCCAGCTAGAAGACCTTCACGCTTACTTTGGGAGAGACGAAAGCCTTCAACCTCATCCCGCCTTCTATCCCCAGACCTTTGCTAATCGCAACTTTCGACTCTCAAGGATCGCCACACGCCAAGTGTAACGCCACTACTGGTGTTAGTCCAACTTGGACTGCGAAAGGGTGTTCACAACTTAGCGAAAATATCTTCGATGGTCACGTGACCAAACCACAAGACACACGGCACTTATACGGCACGTGATCTGAGCGTACACCAGGGCAAGTCGTGCCACTGGGTAATCCGATGATCGGTGAAGACGACTTGCTCGGGAAGAGACAAGCGAATAGCACGCAACAGAGATGATGATGAAGTGGTGATTGAAGAAGACCAAGATGGCTTATCTTGGTCTTGTTGAGCCACTATTTATACACATGAGAGGACGCTTTAAAGCTCCTCTTGAACCCGAGACGACTAGTAGCGTAAGTAGCTCGAACCCTACTACAGCTACTACTAGGAATGAGTCATAGTATCTAACATGTGATACTACGACTGCTGACTGATGTGTTAAGTCCATGACACATTACTACTTACTAAGGGGTCATATCCATATAGTAAGAGTCTGTTTCTCGCGTACCGTGACATCACCCCCTTTTCAGCCGCGACGACCACGGCGCCGAGTGGGGCCTATCCCTCTGACCCATGCCTCCTGTCTCTCCGTAATCCGATCTAATATGTTTGCCATCTCCAACTGGAACTTACACCGGGCTAACTCCGCCTGTACCCCTCTGAGCGCCTGGGCTAAGGTGTGGAGGCGCTGCTCCATCCTCTCCGCCTCGTGCTTGTAGGCTCAGAAGCGGACTACCTCCGCCTTCAACCCTACATCCTTCAACTCGTTGATGGCTCGGTCCACCCGATGTTGGTTGCTGTGCCCTCCAATGAGGGGGTACAGGTCTTTGGGGGCGTAGTGGGGTTTGCCCGCCTCTCGAACGTGGGGCTCGGCGTATAGGGGGCGACTGTACACCTTGTCGCTGTCGTCCACGAGGCCGAGGACCAGGGGGTCTGGTCCGGCGATGACTTGGATGTAGGTGGCCTGGCGCGTCACCCCCTGAGTGTCGGTGATGGGGTAGTGGACGAAGTCCTCCCCCCGATTGTGTTTGTACCCGTGTGGGGCGGTTCGTGATGAGCCCCCTAAGTATCGGAGGCGAACGGCGGGCAGGGTGGCGTCTTGAGTGTCGACCACTACGCCGCTGCAGTATATGGGGCAGCCGGTGGAGTCGCACGCGTACGGCATTTCCTGGGGGTCGTCAGAGTCGGTGGCGGTGATTAGATATGGCTGCTCAACTGGGTACCACTCCCTCAACGTCCCTTCTACTGCCTCGTATGCTGCCCTCTCGGCATCTCGGTGTGTTGGCGGTGTCGGTGATAGATGACGTGTAACGCCACCACTGGCGTTAGTCCGACTTGGACTGCGAAAGGGCGTTCACGACTTAGCAGAATATCCTCGAGAGTCACGTGACTTAATCACGAGATACACGGCACTTGTGTGGCACGTGATCTAAGCGTACTGATGAACAGCGCACATGAAGGGACTATACTCACAGTGACAAAGTAGACTGTGGTGAGATACAGAGGGTGGCTGGAAGCAGCAACAGAGTAATCTTGCAAGTGAAGCAGAGGTAGTGTCTGGCACACAACAGATGAGAACTGATATTACATTGGAGAGGTGGAGACATACCTGGCACACAACAGATGAGAACTGATGTGGACCAGGAGCGTACAAAGTGCTCTACTTATACTGCTACAGGGGTGACGCTGGTAACAGCAGGTCACAGTAAATACAAAGCGCATTGTTCTGTACACGGACAAAGGAGTGGACTAGAAAGAGAACAAGGCGTAGAGAACAAGGAGAGTCCAGACTATGATATCATAGTGACATCACAATAGAGATAAGAACAAAGGAAAGTACATAGACGTAGTACAAGGGTAATCCAGAGTGGTCCATGATGTCATGTACATATGTGATGTCATAGATAAGAGAATACAAGAAGTCCGAGATTGTAAAGATCAAAAATAATCTAATCTACAAGTCCTGTATATCTAATCTAAAGCAGTCCGTTATCTGCGTGTCCATTTGAGCCACTAAGTGCGCACAGGTCACTTATCAACACGTACACTAGGGCGAGTCGAGCCACTAGGTAGTCCGATGATCGATCTGCTCGGAGAGAGAGACAAGCGAATCGCGCGTAAAGAAGACGAGAGGAAAGTGGTGATTGAAGAAGACCAAGATGGCGTATCTTGGTCTTATCGAGCCACTATTTATACATATTCGAGGACACTTTAAAGCTCCTCTCCAAACTATACGACTAATAGCGTAAGTAGCTCGAACCCTACTACTGCTATCATGTGATGAGTACATGCCACATCGGCATGTGATTATGCTACGTGCTGACTGATACGACTGTCCATGACACATTACTGCTTACAGACGAGGTCATCACCGTGAGTAAGAGTCCGTTCCTCGCGTACCGTGACATCACCCCCTTTTCAGCCACGACAACCATGGCGCCGGGTCGGTCCGATCCCTCCAAGCCATCCCTCCTGCGCCTCTTCAACCCGATTGTGAATGTCCACCATCTCCAGCCTAAACTTGGATCGCGTGACGTCGGCCTGTATGCCTCCCAGGGCCAACGAGAGGGCATGGAGGCGGTGTTTGATCCTTTCAGCCTCCGCCTTAAGCGCACGGAATCTATGCAACTCAGCTTTCAATCCCGTGTCCTTCAGCTCGTTGACTGCCGTGTCGAGGCGATGCTGGTTGGCGTGACCAGCGGCGAGAGCTCGCACTTCCAACTCCCCGTACTGAGGTTTCCCCCGCTCCCATACCTGAGGCTCTGCGTAGAGCGGCTTGGAGTATACCTTGTCGCTATCCGCGGCGAGGCCGAGGATGATGGGGTCGGTGGTCATGATGACCTGGATGAACGAGGCTTGGGTGGTTACCCCTTGTGCGTCGGTGATCGGGAAGTGGACGAACTTGTCCCCTCGGTTGTGGACGTAACCGTAGGGGGCGAAGCGAGAGTCGACAAGTCGGCGATGGAGTGTGGTGGCGTGATGGGACGAGGAAGGGAGGTCCACCCAGAGGGAGCCTCAGTAGATTGGGCGGCCCACAGTGTCAAGGGTGTATGGGGTTTCATCGGGGCGGTCAGAATTGGTGGTGGTGAGAATGAAGGGGTGCTCAGCTGGGTACCACTCCCTAAGCTCTCGTTCGGGCTGTTCTTGAATCTGGCACGCATCATCTCGTTGAACAATCTCCTCCTCTCGAGGATTTTCGTTCTCCTTGTCGCTGCCATCGCCAGTTGCTCTACCTTCCACCTCTTGGCCGTCAACCTCCACTCCTCCCATCGTATCGTGCTCGGATTCTTGGTGCGCATCGACCCAGTGCTCCACTCGAACCAGGAGAGGTCCCGGTGAGGAAGGCGCACAGTCTCGGAGAGCTGCGTGAAGCCGATCAACTTCGGCCTGCGTGTAGGGTGTGTGGTTGAGGTGCTGGCTGTCGGCGCTGAGCATCCAGTAGGTGGTGGGAGTGTTGGGGTTGTCGAGGTCTTCGATGGGTGCAAGGTTGTTGACGGCGGTTGTAAGTTCCTCGTAGGTGAACGATCCTCGGAGGTTGGCAGTGATGGCAGAAGTGGTGATGGGAGAGGACATGGTGAGCTGCGAGTGGGTTCCAGTGTGAAGGGATGAGGGAAACTTAGCGTCATCCTTCGGGTTTATGTATGCTTGGGTGGTGGTTGAACTCCACTTGTACTCCGCTATGGCTTCGTCAGCGAACACGTCATCCTTATTGACCCACTGGTTTTCCGAGTCCGGGTATCCTTTCCATTTCACGAGGTACTGCAGTTTCTTGCTCCGGCCGAACCGCCTGGAGTCTAGAATGCACTCCACTTCATACTCCTCTTCTCTGTCTACCAAATCTGGTGGTGGGTGCTGGAAGTTTTTCCCATGCATGGGTGTCTCGCGATAAGGTGTGAGCAGGTCGATGTGAAACACGGGGTGGATGCTCCACTGCGTGGGAAGCTGGAGTTGGTAGTTGACCGGTGATAAGACTCATGTGATTTGGAATGGTCCGTGCCATCGCACCGCGAGTTTGGCCGTTGGTTGATTGGTTCGGAGATGTCGTCCTTCTAACCACACTTGGTCCCCTACCTGATACTTGGGTGTATTTCGGTGTTTGATCCACAAGGATTGTGCCTTTTTGATAAGGTTTTGGGCTTCTTTCCGTGCGTCTCGGAATTGCTGGAGTCTCGTGAGTACCTGGGGAATGGGTGAAGGTTTATCGATCCAGTCAGTGCGGGGGTCGTATCCCATCAGGAGCGAGAATGGGGACTTCCTTGTGGCTTCGTGCAGCCAATTGTTATGCGCGAATTCTGCCATGGGTAGGAATTGCGCCCAGTTATCTTGACGCTCGTTGGTCCAGAACCGGAGGTACTGTTCCAGCCATTGATTGGTGTGCTCTGATTGTCCGTCTGTTCTGGGGTGATATGCTGTGGAGATATTTTGATGGATGCCGAGGATTCGGCACAGCTCTCGTGTGAATTTTGATGCAAAGCATGGGTCGCAATCGCTAATGATTTTTGCCGGTAGTCCGAATCTCCGGAATACGTGAGTTATGTACAGGGCAGCAGTTTCTTCTGCTGATATCTCCTCGTTACAGGGAATGAATATCGATGCCTTGGTGCAATCGTGGTTGGTTATGGTGAGAATGGCATCGTGCCCCTGCGATACCGGCAGTTTAGTGATGAAGTCGAGTGCGATGGTCTCAAACGGCTTAACGTCGGGTTTTGGTACAATGGGTACCAGTGGAGCTTTTGTTGGGTGATTGTTGACTTTGTGTCGTTGGCACTCTGCACAGCCTTGGACATACTCAGTTATGTTCTTCATCATGTTTGGCCACCAATAGTTTCGTTCGATGATTCTTGCTGTTCGTTTGATTCCTGGGTGGCCGTAGACAGGAGGGTCATGGTGATTCGTGATGATGGTGCGTATTTCTTTTGGTCCTCCGGTGACCACCCGTGCGCCTTGACGATACCAGGTCCCTTCGATCCTTTTGAGTTTGTGTGGGTCTACCCAGGGGCGTATGACATTCTCGTCTTGATCATGGATTTCCGGTTGTTGGGTGGTGGTGTTTCGCGCGAATACGGTTTCTGGTAGGACGACGACTCCTTCGTTGTCTCATTCTCCTTTGTTGTAGTTGGGTCTTCATGATAAAGCGTCCGCACAGCCGTTGTTGGTTCCTTTGCTGTGGTGGATCTCGAAGTCGTATTCCATGAGCTCCAATACTTCTTGGGCTATGTGGCGACTTATCTTCTGTGGGGATTTCCAGTGTGTGAGGTTTAGATGGTCCGAGAAGATTTTGACTTTGTGTGGGGATCCTGCCAAGAATGGTCTCCAGTGTCGTAGTGCCTTGACGATGGCCAGGAGTTCTAAGTCGTAAATGTCGTAGTTGCGTTCAGCTTCGCTCAGGGTGGCCGAGAAGTATCCAATGGGGTGTCGTTTCCCGTCTTGTTTCTTTTGTAGAAGCACTGCACCCACTGCATATCCGGACGCGTCTACTTCGAGCTCGAATTGATCCGTTAGTGTGGGATGTGCAAGTACTGGTTCGCTGGTGACTAGGCGTTTGAGGTTTTGGAAGGCGGTATCTTCGTCTTTGCCCCATGTCCATTCCGCATCTTTGCATGTGAGTTTGTTGAGAGCTCGTGCATATGTGGCGAAACCGCGAATGAAGAGGTGGTAAAAATTGCAGAAGCCTAAGAAGGAGCATACATCACGTACCTTTGTGGGTGTGGGCCAGTCACGTATGCCTGCAATTTTTACGGGGTCCATGCGAGTTACCCCCTTTTCAAGGATTACCCCCAGGTAATCCATTCGCGGTTGGTGGAAGGTACATTTGGATGGTTTGAAATAGAGGTCGTGGTCCATTGCGACTTGGAGTACTGCGCATACTGCATCTATGTGTGCCTGGAGTCCTGCGTGTTCGAGTGTTGCGATGCCAATGTCGTCCATGTAAACGCGGATGATTGTACCCATTGCTGCAAAGGTGCGGATTGTGTCGCCCAAGATGTCGTTCATCATGTTCTGGAATGTTGCTGGTGAGTTTGTGAGTCCGAAGTACATGACGAGGGGTTCGAATAATCCGTATTTTGTCTTGAATGCGGCTTTGGGTTCGTCGCCCTCTTTGATCTGTATGTTGTTGTAACCCCAGCGGACGTCGAGTTTGGTGAATATGTGTCCGTTTCCGAGGTCGTTGATGAGCTTCGACATGAGGGGTAGTGGGTATTGATTGCGCACCGTGCAGGCATTGATTCGCCTGTAATCTTGTACTGGTCTTAATTTTCCGTCTTTTTTCTTGATGAAGAAGAATGACGAAGCATAGGGCGATTTTGAGGGTCGGATGTAGCCTAGTTTGAGTTGTTCATCTAGCCATTCACGTAGTTGTCTGTCTTCGTCCTGTGACATTGGGTAGACTTTGCAGTCGATACTGGGGGGTGTACCAGGTTTGAAGTCAATTGCGTGGTCCCAAGGTCGTGATGGCGGGAATCGGTGGGATGCTTCTTCGCTGAAGATCTTCGCGAAGCGCTGGTATGGTTCTGGGAGGGCTTCCACAACAGTGTTTTGATTGGCTGCAATGGCTAGCTCGGTGGCTGTGGTGCGTAGTTGGCATTCTTCTTCAAGCTCTCGGACGGCTTCTTCCGCTTCGTCTTGAGTCATTGCGCTGGCTATTGTGGTTTGTGGTTCTGCGGGGTTGATTGTGTTGAAGTGCAGAACTAACGAGCGGAGGGTTAATAGCGAAGAGCTAGTAGAGACAAGTTAAATTCAGAGGGGAAGTAAACTCTATTACAACTGCATACCTAGTAGAGACAAGTTACTATAAAGGAACGTCTCATGAGTAAAGGTAAATAAGAGAAGTAATAATAAAGGGACTTACACTTCAGAGGGGAAGTAAACTCTGAAGTGTAGAAGTGGAAACAGCAGTCCTTATATACAGGACGCTTAGCTAAGAATGGTCTGTGCGCACAGGTGATCCAAACACAATACAGGTGGTCTGTGCGCCAGAGGGAGAAATGCCATTGGAGGGCAGAGAACAATAGCTGCCTAAAGCAGACAATACCGGTATCTTAACAATGAAGAACAATAAGAGTCTACACGTGACTCTAACAATAAAGATAAACAAAAGCGGTCCGTAAGAGTCTGGCTAAGTCCAAATCAGTCCGTAAGGGACAGATACCGTATTTAGTATATGGGATGACTCAATCATATCCCACGAGACATGTGACTTGAATCAGTCACGTCTCAACAGATTGATCGAAGCACCACTGGAAGGGCTCCTTCGTGAATGGTGGCGTGCGCCCAGCTGATGGTTGGTTCGTAGGTGGCCAGCCATGGGTATCCGAGGACGAGGTCCTCATTTCCTATGTCGGTGACGAGGAATCTCATAGTCTTAGAGACGTTGTTGGTTTGGACGTCTAGATCGATGAAGTGTGTAATGGACCCAGCTTTGTTTTCCGTGTTGTCTATATTCCAAATTTTCTTTGGTTTTTCAAGGGTTTGTAGTCCAAGGCCCATGCGTTTAGCGAATGTGGGTCTTATAAAGTTGTCGGTGGCTCCGGAGTCAACGAGCCCTTTGATGTCGGCCATGGAGTAATTTGTACGAATCGATACTGGAATTCGGAGCGAACGGTAGCGAGTCATGATTACAGAATTACAATTGACTGCCCTCACCCAGGCCGATGGGTTCAGGCGTCCTGAAAACCCTCTTGGGTCCAGAGATCCTTGAATACGAGGTCTTTCACCTCGTCGCTAGCCCCTCTAAGCGTCTCCATCCATTCCCTGGCCTGTCCTTCGGGCGTGGTTTCCGCACGACGTGCCATGGTCATTTCTTGACTGTAGTAGTCGGTTTCTGTGCTACGACTTGTGCTTGTATGTGGTTGGAATCGCTGCTTTGGCTTCCTGGGGCATGTACACTCTCGTGAGAAGTGGCCGGGGTTGTTACAATTGTAACAGATGACTTCCCTCATATCCCGACATGGTCCGCCTCCTCGGTTCTGCCCTGGTCCCCCTCTTGGTGGGAATGGCGGTTTCTGGTAACTGCCGTGGTTTGGGTCTCCTACTTCCGCAAGGCGTGCGTGGGTTCTGTCTGCCGATGTGTCCATGGCGTTCGGATCATAATGTGGTGGTGGAAACCTAGGGGGGGCCCACTGTGGGGTGTATCCGCGGTTTTGTTGTGGTCGCGATGGTGGTGTGTTGCGGGGTGTGGTGTTTAGTCCTAGATGGGCGCGCAGATGGATGTATTGTTTTTGTCGTCGTAGCGCTGCTTCCTTCCATTCATTGAAGGTTTGAGGGTCATCCAATTCATATATCTTTGTAAACAGGGCCCTCGGGAGGCCCGCCGTGAATTGGTCCAATGTTTGGCGATTGTTGAGTCGGTAATCAGCTTTCCGTGCTAGTTGTTCGAAGTTGGTGACGTACGAATCAATGTCGTCCCCCACCATTTTGAATCCCTTAGCTAGTGTGGCCTGTGCTTGTTCTTGCTCTAGTACATTCGAGAAGTGGTCAGAGAATCCTGCTGTCAGCGTGTCCCACAAGAATGGGTCATATCTGTTGCGTCCGTGGTGTAACTCGTTGTTGAGCCATTGGAGGAAGCCGAGTGTCCAGTTAGATACCCGTGGTCCCTTGACGAATCCCAGGAATAGCAGGCATCGTCGATAGACGTTGGTCATGATCGGCGCTTCTGAGTTTTGCCCCCAGTAAATGTGCCATTGTGTGAGGAATGACTCGTACTCATCTCTGTTTCCGTCGAATATGCTCAGGGGTTCCCCCACAAGTTTGTCTGTTCCGTGTGGTGCTCCTGGTGCTGGTCCTGCGGCCGGCGGTGGTGGGGGTCCTCCTCCGAAGGGATCTCCTCCACCTCCTCCTCCAAATTGGGGTTGTCTTCCCCCGTGTGGTGGTCTTCCACCTCCTGGTGGTCCTTGGCCGAAGCTTGCCCCTGGTCTTCTTGGTGGCGCTGGTCCGCCTGCTCCTGGTGGTGGGTCAGGTAGGTCTGGGCCTACCACTCTGAATATGGCGGCGTCATCGGCCATCATGCGGTGTCCGGTTGTGGGGTTGATGGGGCGTAAGTACGCCTCAGCTTCTTCGGTGATTCTTCGCGCTTCTTTGACTGCGAGGTCTTCTTGTACCATTGTTGTTGTAGCCATATCTATGGGTGGGTGTACTTTGATATGTTCCGGTTCGTTTATTCGTAGGGACTCAGCTGTTTGTATTATGACCCCGACTTCTGATTCATCTTCGTGGTCGGTTTCCTCGTCGTCTCCGCTTGTTTCAGATGGTGCGGGGGTTCTTGGTTCTGATGTGCTGGGTTCCTCTTCTGGTTGTCCGTCTATGCGCCCCCACTCTGCGCGCGTGGGCAGGTTTCTTGAATCGATGTCACAGTTGTAGTTCCTTCCTGCGGGGCATACTGCGTTGTATCGGTTGTCTATGGGGTTCCACGTAATCTCGACCCAGCACAGATGATCGAAGTTGAACTCAACGGGTCGGTATCGGGTTGGTCCCGACGCGAAGTCTACAAAGTACCCTGTTTCTCCGCGGTACTCTCTCCACCTGGCTGCTCCTAGGAATTGTGTTGGTACGTTGCGGTCTCCTCTTCGTTCGAGGGAGTAGGTCTGGAAGTCTCTCCACTGGTCTCGAGTTGTGAACGCCACGGTGAAAGGATCTTGGTCTTAATGTAACGCCACCACTGGCGTTAGTCCGACTTGGACTGCGAAAGGGCGTTCACGACTTAGCAGAATATCCTCGAGAGTCACGTGACTTAATCACGAGATACACGGCACTTGTGTGGCATGTGATCTAAGCGTACACTAGGGCGAGTCGAGCCACTAGGTAGTCCGATGATCGATCTGCTCGGAGAGAGAGACAAGCGAATCGCGCGTAAAGAAGACGAGAGGAAAGTGGTGATTGAAGAAGACCAAGATGGCGTATCTTGGTCTTATCGAGCCACTATTTATACATATTCGAGGACGCTTTAAAGCTCCTCTCCAAACTATACGACTAATAGCGTAAGTAGCTCGAACCCTACTACTGCTATCATGTGATGAGTACATGCCACATCGGCATGTGATTATGCTATATGCTGACTGATACGACTGTCCATGACACATTACTGCTTACAGACGAGGTCATCACCATGAGTAAGAGTCCGTTCCTCGCGTACCGTGACATGACGGCTCGCCTGGCCGCTGCCACTGCCAGTTGCCGCCGCTTCCAGTCCTCCGCCAATTCCCTCCAGTCCCGTACCTTCATCCAATCCTGCCACCTCAGCGTTGCGGGCGTCTTCTTCTTGCTTGACTTCGACCTGTACTGGGTCAGGTCGAAGTGAGGGACTCGCAAAGAGTCCAACAGCTGTACGAAGCCGAGTAACTTCGGCCTCGGTGTATGGTGCCATGTTGAGGCGGTCACCGTTGGGGTTGAGGAGCCAGTACGTGGCGGGCTGGTTGGGTTCTTCGATGTCGATGATGGACTGGGCATTGTTGAGGGCCGCCCGGAGTTCTTCGTGGGTGAGGCTGTCGACGAGGCGGGAAGCGAGAGATGCGGGAGAGGTGGCAGAGGGAAGAGACATTGTTGTTCGAGTGGGAAGTCCAGTGTGAAAGGATGGAGGTTTCGTTGTGATCTTCCCTCATCTTATATGCGTCTCTTTCGAGTTCAAGCTCCGTTTGTATTCTGCTAAGGCTTCGTCAGTGAATACGTCGTGTTGGTCGACCCACTGGTTCTCCGAGTCTGGGTACCCCTTCCATTTCACGAGGTATTGCAATTTTTTGCTCCAGCCGAATCGTCTGGAGTCTAGAATGCGCTCCACTTCGTATTCCTCTTGTCCGTCCACCAAATCTGGTGGTGGGCGCTGGAAATTTTCCCCGTGCATGGGCGCTTCTCGATAAGGCGTGAGTAAATCAATGTGAAACACGGTGTAGCGGTATGACACCTCGCTACGCTAAGCTCAAGTGAAAGAGTTTGTAAAGATGAACTGTCTGGCCTTCAGGACTCAAGCCTAGCGTGGAGATAAATCACGCGCCGAACTTACAGTCAGCGTGGAGCGTGCAAGGTCAAAGGCGGTCCTTATACAGGAGCGCAACTCGCGATGTCACACGATGGTAAGCTGAGTGGAGAACCAAGAGGACAAGTTAGATTGGTAGAGGGTAAGGAGTACAAGGAATGCGCACCTGAGTGGAGAACCAAGAGGACAAGTTGGTTCCACTCAGGACGCTACAGGAGAGTTTATATACGCTACTGTGGCTGAGCTTGAACTGAGTCTAAACACTATTACTAAGTGTATAGTAAGACTCCCTGACTCAGGAGCTGACGTGTCGTGTCTATTAATAGCGCTATCTATTGTGCTGACTGATGCACTGTCATAGCGCTGACGCGATGCCTTATCTTTGCTGAGTAAACTAGGTACAGCGTGTAAGCGTAAACTAGTAAGCTGGGTCTAGAACTATCTAGAACGTTCTATCCTTATCTACCAATCGCGAGAGTCCATACGTAAATGGAATGTGACCGGGTTAGGTTGTCCTGTTAAGGGTGCAACTGTCCCAGGGTCACGTGCTTGAGTGTGCACATGATGGCAACATGTGACTGACGATATCTCGTACTTTGGCCTCTTATATCTTCCTCAAATAATTCCGTGAAAATACAGAAAAATAGGGAAAATAATATACGCGTCTGTGACACACGGGGTGAATGCTCCACTGCGTGGGAAGTTCGAGTTGATAATTGACCGGTGACAGGACTCGTGTGATTCGGAATGGACCGTGGCGTCTCGCCGCGAGTTTGGCCGTTGGTTGATTTGTTCAGAGGTGTCGCCCTTCTAACCATACTTGGTCTCCCACTTGATACTTGGGCGTGTTTCGGTGCTTGATCCACAGGGTTTGTGCCTTTTGAATGAGGTTTTGGGCTTCTTTCCATGCGTCCCGGAATTGTTGGAGTCTCGTGAGTACTTGTGGGATGGGCGACGGCTTATCGATCCAGTCAGCGCGGGGGTCGTATCCCATCATGAGCGAAAATGGAGACTTCCTTATTGCTTCGTGGGGCCAATTGTTGTGCGCAAATTCTGCCATGGGCAGGAATTGCACCCAGTTATCTTGACGCTCGTTGGTCCAGAACCGGAGATATTATTCCAGCCACTGATTGGTGCGTTCCGATTGTCCATCTGTTTGGGGGTGATATGCTGTGGAAATGTTCTGATAAATGCCGAGGATCCGGCAGAGTTCCCGTGTGAACTTTGATGTGAAGTGTGGGTCTCGGTCACTGATGATCTTTGCCGGTAATCCAAATCTTCGAAACATGTGGGTGACGTACAGGGCTGCGGTTTCTTCTGCCGATATTTCTTCGTTGCAGGGGATGAAGACCGATGCCTTGGTGCAGTTGTGGTCAGTTACGGTGAGAATGGAGTCATAGCCCTGTGACTCCGGTAGTTTAGTGATGAAGTCTAGTGCAATGGTTTCAAAGGGCTTAGCATTGATTTTCGGCGTGATAGGTGCCAGTGGAGCCTTCGTCGGTCGATTATTGACTTTGTGTCGTTGACATTCTGCGCATCCTTGGACGTATTCGGTTATGTGCTTTGCCATGTTCGGCCACCAGTAGTTCCTCTTGATGATTTTTGCCGTTCGTTTAATTCCTGGGTGGCCGTAGACTGGGGGGTCGTGGTGATTTGCGATGATGGTGCGAACTTCTTTTGGTCCTCCGGTGATTACTTGTGCGCCTTGGTGATACCAGGTTCCGTCGATCTTTTTGAGTTTGTGCGGGTCTACCCAAGGGAGTATTGTATGTTCTTCTTGATCGTGTACCTCTGGGTTCTGCGTGGTGAGGCTTCATGCGAATACCTTTTCTGGTAAGACTATGACTCCCTCGTTGTCTTTTTCTCCTCTGTCGTAGTCTGGTCTTCATGATAGTGCGTCTGCGCGGCCGTTGTTTGTCCCTTTGATGTGGTGGATCTCAAAGTCGTATTCCATGAGTTCTAGGACTTCTCGAGCTACGCGACGACTTATCTTTTGTGGTGATTTCCAGTGTGTGAGATTGAGGTGGTCGGAGAAGATTTTGACCTTGTGTGGCGATCCTGCTAGGAAGTGTCTCCAGTGTCGTAGCGCTTTGACGATGGCTAGGAGCTCCAAATCGTAGATGTCGTAGTTGCGTTCCACTTCGTTCAGGGTGGCCGAGAAGTATCCGACAGGGTGGCGTTTTCTGTCTTGTTTCTTTTGAAGGAGGACTGCACCTACTGCGTACCTGGATGCGTCTACTTCGAGCTCGAATTGATCCATTAGTGTGGGGTGAGCTAGTACTGGTTCGCTGGTGACCAGGTCTTTGAGGGTTTGGAACACTTTTTCCTCGTCTTTGCCCCATGTCCACTCTGTGTCTTTGCGTGTGAGTTTGTTAAGGGCTCGTGCGTGTGTGGTGAAACCGCAAATGAAGAGGCGGTAAAAATTGCAGAAGCCTAGGAAGGATCGTACGTCACGTACTTTCGTGGGTGTGGGCCAGTCGCGTATGCCTGCAATTTTTACGGGGTCCATGCGAGTCACCCCCTTTTCAAGAATTACCCCCAGGTAATCCATTCACGGTTGGTGGAATGTGCATTTGGACGGTTTGAAGTAGAGGTCGTGGTCCATTGCGACTTGAAGGACCGCACATACGGCTTCTATGTGTGCTTGAAGTCCTGCGTGTTCAAGAGTTGCTATTCCGATGTCGTCCATGTATACACGTATTATTGTGCCCATTGCCGCAAAGACACAGATTGTGTCGCCTAGTATGTCGTTCATCATGTTCTGGAATGTCGCCGGTGAGTTTGTGAGTCCAAAATACATAACGAGTGGTTCAAATAGTCCATATTTTGTCTTGAATGCTGCTTTGTATTCGTCGCCTTCCTTGATGCGTACATTGTTGTATCCCCAGCGGATATCGAGTTTGGTGAAGATGTGGCCGTCTCCGAGGTCGTTTATGAGTTCCGACATGAGGGGTAGTGGGTATTGGTTGCGCACCGTGCAAGCGTTGATGCGCCTGTAATCCTGTACTGGCCTCAACTTTCCGTCTTTCTTTTTGATGAAGAAGAATGAGGAGGCGTAGGGGGACTTCGACGGTCGGATGTAGCCTAGTTTCAGTTGTTCGTCTAGCCAATTGCGTAGTTGACCGTCTTCATCCTGTGACATAGGGTAGACTTTGCAGTCGATGCTGGGGGGTGTGCTGGGTTTGAAATCGATTGCGTGATCCCATGGTCGGGATGGTGGAAACCTGTGAGATGCTTCTTCGCTGAAGATTTTTGCGAATCGCTGGTATGGTTCGGGAATGGTTGTGATGACGGTGCCTTGGTTAGCGGCTATGGCAAGCTCTGTGGCTGTGGTACGTATCTGGCATTCTTCTTCGAGCTCTTGAACGATCTCCCTGGCTTCGTCTTCGGTTATAGCGCCGGCGATGGTGACCTGCGTTTCTGCGGGGTTGATTGACCGGAGTACCACTGGGAGGGTGTCTTCATGGATCGTGGCGTGTGCCCAGCTGATGGTGGGTTCGTAGGTGGCTAGCCAGGGGTACCTGAGAACGAGGTCTTTGTTTCCAATGTCCGTGACCAGGAATCTCATGACTTTGTTAGTTCCATTGGTTTGGACATTTAAGTTGACGAAGTGAGTGATGGACCCAGCTTTGTTTTCCATGTTGTCTATGTTCCATATTTTCTTTGGTTTATCGAGGGCTTGAAGCCCGAGGCCCATTCGTTTGGCAAAGGTGGGTCTTATGAAGTTGTCAGTGGCTCCGGAATCTACGAGCCCTCTTATGTCGGCCATGGAGTAATTTGTGCGAATCGAGACTGGAATTCGAAGCGAACGGTAGCGAGTCATGATTACAGAATTACAATTGACTGCCCTCACCCAGGCCGATGGGTTTAGGCATCTTGAAAACCCTCTTGGGTCCAGAGATCTTTGAATACGAGGTCCTTGACCTCGTCACTTGCTCCCCTCAACGTTTCCATCCACTCCTTGGCCTGTTCTTGCAGGGTGGTTTCTGTGCGGCGCACCGCTGCAGGTTCTTGGTCGTAGTAGCCGGTGTCCGTGCTTCGGTTTGCGCTTGTGTATGGCTGGGTGGGCTGTCTTGGCTTTCTGGGGCGCGTGCACTCTCATGAGAAGTGGCCCGGGTTGTTACAGTTGTAACATATTACTTCCCTCATGTCGCGGCGTTGACCCCCTCCTTGATTTTGTCCCGGTCTTCCTCTTGGTGGGAATGGGGGTGGTTGGTAGCCCCCTCGGTTTGGGTCTCCTACTTCGGCGAGGCGTGCTCGGGTGCGATCTGCTGATGTGTCCATGGCGTCTGGATCGCGGCGAGGTGGTTGAAATCTGGGTGGTGCCCATTGTGGGGTATAGCTGCGGTTCTGCTGGGGCCTCGGCGTTGGGGGGTTGCGTGGGGTGGTATTGATTCCGAGGCGGGCGCGCAGGTGGATGTACTGTTTTTGCCTTCGGAGTGCGGCCTCCTTCCATTGGTTGAAGGTTTGGGGGTCGTCCAACTCGTAGATTTTTGTGAATAGTGCTTTTGGTAATCCCGCCGTGAATCGGTCCAAGGTTTGGCGGTCGTTGATGTTGAGCCATAATACCTACTATAAGGCTCATTATGTAGGAATGACAGTACGATTAGTTATGCTATACACGTAATTCGGAGTATTTAGTCATACGATATACGTACAGAATCCCCTTAAGGGATTATTCCGAGTCCACCGGTGATTAGACATTAGGCGACACTGAAAACGCGATATTGTGGACGCCTCTACTCATCACTTTTCCCCAAACGGACATGGGTGGACCATAGAGTATATAAATCCTACTATAGGAGCGAGTACCTATACACATCTCTCTCCACCCCACTCTGAGCTTCCTCTGCTTCACTCTAAGCCTCGTCTAAGCTCTCTATTCAGGTAAGGGTCTACCTGTACACTGCGTGCATTGCTGCGCAACAGTTGAGTCAGTAGTCAGCCTTCTGTGCCAGCTGTTCAAAGTTGGTGACGTACGAGTCGATATCGTCACCGATCATCTTGAATCCTTTTGCTAAGGTGGCCTGCACCTGTTCTTGTTCCAGTACGTTCAAGAATCGGTCTGAGAACCCTGCCGTTAGGGTGTCCCATAGGTAGGGGTCGTATTGGCTGCGTCCGTGATGTAGCTCGTTGTTGAGCCATTGGAGGAAGCCGAGTGTCCAATTCGACACTTGCGGTCCTTTGATGAAGCCTAGGAACAGTAGGCATCGCTGATAGACGTTGGTCATGATTGGCGCTTCTGAGTTCTGTCCCCAGTATATGTGCCACTGTGTGAGGAAGGACTCGTACTCATCTCTGTTTCCGTCGAAGATGTTTGGGGTCTCCCCCACTAGTTTGTTGGTTCCATGGGGTGCTCCTGGTGCTCCCGGTGCTCCTGGGGCTGGTCCTCCTGCCGGTGGTGGTGGTCCTCCTCCAAATGGGTCTCCACCTCCCCCTCCTCCGAATTGAGGTTGTCGTCTTCCTGGAGGTCCTTGGCCGAAGCTGCCTCCTGGTCTTCTGGGTTGTGGGGGGCCTCCTGCGCCTGGTGGGGGGTCCGCGATATCTGGTCCCACCGCTCTGAAGATTGCCGCATTGTCAGCGGTCATTCGGTGTCCTGTTGTTGGGTTGATGGGGCGTAGGTAGGCTTCGGCTTCTTTGGTGATTCTTCGGGCTTCTTCAATTGCTGTGTCGACTTCGGTGATTGTTGTAGTGGCCATTTCTGCAGGGGGGTGTACTTCGATGTTTTCTGGTTCGTTTATTCGTAGGGACTCAGCTGTTTGTATTATGTCCCCGATTTCTGATTCTTCGTCGTTTGTCTCCTCGTCTTCTCCGCTGGTTTCCGATGGTGCTGGGGTTCTGGGTTCGGAGGTGCTTGGTTCTTCTTCTGGTTGTCCGTCTATGCGCCCCCACTCTGCGCGTGTGGGTAGGTTTCTTGAATCGATGTCGCAGTTGTAGTTTCTTCCTGTGGGTCGTACTGCGTCATAGCGGTTATCTATGGGGTTCCACGTAATCTCAACCCAGCACAGGTGATCGAAATTGAACTCAATGGGGCGGTATCAGGTTGGGCCCGATGCGAAGTCTACGAAGTATCCTGTTTCTCCCCTGTATTCCCTCCAACGGGCAGCTTCTAAGAATTGTGTTGGGACGTTGCGGTCTCCCCTTCGTTCAAGGGAGTAGGTCTGGAAGTTTCTCCACTGATCCCTGGTTGTGAACGCCATGATGAATGGATCTTGGTCTTAATGTAACGCCACCACTGGCATTAGTCCAACTTGGACTGCGAAAGGGTGTTCATGACTTAGCAAAAATATCTTCGATGGTCACGTGACCAAACCACGAGACACACGGCGCTTATACGGCACGTGATCTGAGCGTACACCAGGGCAAGTCGTGCCACTGGGTAATCCGATGATTGGTGAAGACGACTTGCTTGGGAAGAGACAAGCAAATAGCGCGCAACAGAGATGATGATGAAGTGGTGATTGAAGAAGACCAAGATGGCTTATCTTGGTCTTGTCGAGCCACTATTTATACACATGAGAGGACGCTTTAAAGCTCCTCTTGAACCCGAGATGACTAGTAGCGTAAGTAGCTCGAACCCTACTACAGCTACTACTAGGAATGAGTCATAGTATCTAACATGTGATACTACGACTGCTGACTGATGCGTTAAGTCCATGACACATTACTACTTACTAAGGGGTCATATCCATATAGTAAGAGTCTGTTTCTCGCGTACCGTGACACCAAGAGGCCTAAGTCAGGCAAACGTCCGTGGTAGACGTTACATTAAGACCAAGATCCCACCGTGGCCAATCCTACAAGAACAACCAAGGACTTCTGGGTTCCCTTCCGACCCTACTACATCGACAGAAGAGGAGACCGCAACGTCCCAAAGAAGTATCTAGAAAACACATTTTGGAAAGACAACGAGGAAAACCCAGGATACTTCACCTACTACATCAACCGACAGGGAAAATCCCAACTCATCCCCATAGAATTCAACTTCGACAACCTCTGCTGGGTCGAAATCCAGTGGAACGATGCATACAACAAATACCAAGTTAACAGACCAGCAAGCTCGAGCCTCAGCCTCGACATCCTCCAATCAAATGTCACCACCAGAGATCAGTGAGGACCAATCGACGGGGAAAAAGAGGAACCAGCCTGCTCACCAACACCAAAGACACCAGCACCATCCCTGTCTATCACAAGCAACCTGGAAGAGATCCGCATTATCAAGGATCAACAGGAGGAAGAATGCCTCAAACAGATCGCTAAGTCCATCCCCACAGACATGTCTGGCACTACTACATTGACAATGGCACAAGCCAGAACCGCAATATTCGGAAAGTCCCCCGATGAAGGAGGAGGAGGAGGTGGAGGAGCACCACCAGGAGGAGATCCCGATGACAACCCCCACGACGATGGGCAGACAGGCGTACCTGCATTCGCGATGCCTGATACAGACAAGTTCCTAGGAAAAGAACCCAAGATATTCACAGGTAACCGTGATGAAGCAGAAGTGTTCCTCTCCCAGTGGAACCGATTCGCAGGAGTCAACGCCGCAAACAGAAGCCTCAAGGTCCCGTACATCAAAGCAATGATGTTCCTAACTTACATCCAAGGACCGCTTGTTGACGAATGGGCAACAGAAACCACCAAGTGGCTCGACGCCCAAGCTAACAAGAATGACCCATGGCTTTGGGCAGGAGTAGAACTTGCATTCAAAGGCCAATTCTGCGACAACCTAGAAAAGGATCGCGCATGAGTAGAACTTGACAAGGGGTTCAAAATGGTCAACGAGGACATTGACAGCTACATCACTAAATTCGAAAAGCTGGTCCGACAGGCTGACTATCAGTTGGATGAACCACTGGTCCTCGACAAATTCACACGAGGCGTCCCCCTCAAGCTGTACCAAAACGCCTATCAATTCCATAACCCGTGCAGCTATTCCCAATGGAAGAGCGCGCTCATTGAACAGCAGAAATGATACCTGCATATGAAAGCCAGATCAGACAGATTTGGAAGACAACCACAGGCCATGCCATGTCCCTGCCTGAACCAACCCCTTCGATTCCAGGCCCCGCAAAGGCAAGGAACCCAACAAGGATGGCAACAGTACAGGAATCACCCTGACGCAATGGACACAACCCCAGGGAGAGTCCGGGCACGAGTCGCCAAAATAGGCGACGTCAACCACAATCACCCAGAAGACCCAAGGAACTGGACTCCCAGAAGACCCCCGTTCCCGCCAAGAGCCAGATTCATGCAACACAGAGGAGGAGGTCGCGGGGTTCTGAACATCAGGGACGTAACCTGTTTTAATTGCAACCAGAAGGGTCACTTCTCACGAGACTGTAACCAACCAAGGAAAGCACAAGGCAGAGGAGCCTACATAGAGGAAATCCCCACCACTCCTCAAAGCGTAGCTGGAGACCCCCTCATAGACTTTGACGGACCTGTCCAAGCCAACCGCGCAGATACTGATCCCCAGATAGACGACATCATGGGTTGCATCGCAGCCCTATCAGAAGAAAAGAGGGAGGTGTTTGTGAGGGACATGGCGGGGAGGCAGGATTTTCAAAGCGCCTGAACCCAACAGCCTGGGTGAGGGCTTTAAATTGTAACTCATCACTTATCACGCACTATCGATCTATGCATGTCCCAGTTTTGATTTGCACGAGCTACTACATGGCCGAAAAGAAAGCACTGGTGGACTCCGGAGCCACCCACAACTTCATACACCCAGATTTCGTAAAGAAGATGGGGTTAGGAACCAAGGAACTACCTAACCCCCGAAATATCTGGAACATAGATGGGACGCACAACAAAGGAGGGAAAATCACTCACTGTGTCGACATAAATATACAAACTGATGGAAAACTTAAAACCATTCAGTTCCTCATCACCAATGTAGGGGGAGAAGACCTTATTCTGGGGTACCCCTGGCTAGCAATGTTTCAACCGCGCATACAATGGGCCACTGCCACCATGGACACTAAGCAGTACCCAATCATCATACACACCATCAACCCCAATAAAACCCCAAGCCCAGCCACCATCCAGGCAGAAATCCGAAGCATCATCACAAGGATACAAAATGAAGAACGTGAACAAGCCTACAGGGAACTGGAAGAGGAAATGAACCCAATATACGGATGCACAACGGCAACGGAACTAGCAATCTCAGCACAGTCAACAGAAACAAAGGAATTACCCAACGAATACAAAAGACATGCAAAAGTATTCAGCGAAGAAGAATCCTACCGATTCCCACCCCCCAGACCATGGGACCACGCCATCGACTTCAAACCAAACGCTCCAGACCATATCAACTGCAAAGTCTACCCACTCAATCAAATGGAGGACAAAGCCTTGGAGGAATTCCTAGATGAACAATTGACCAAAGGATACATTCGACCATCTAAGTTGTTGAGACGCGACTGATTCAAGTCACATGTCTCGTGGGATATGATTGAGTCATCCCATATACTAAATACGGTATCTGTCCCTTACGGACTGATTTGGACTTGGCCGGACTCTTACGGACCGCTTTTGTTTATCTTTATTGTTAGAGTCATATATGGCTCTTATTGTTCTCTATTGTTAAGATACCGGTATTGTCTGCTTTAGGCAGCTATTGTTCTCTGCCCTCCAATGGCATTTCTCCCTCTGGCGCACAGACCACCTGTATTGTGTTTGGATCACCTGTGCGCACAGACCATTCTTAGCTAAGCGTCCTGTATATAAGGACTGCTGTTTTCGCCTCTACACTTCAGAGTTTACTTCCCCTCTGAAGTGTAAGTCCCTTTATTATTACTTCTCTTATTTACCTTTACTCATGAGACGTTCCTTTATAGTAACTTGTCTCTACTAGGTATGCAGTTGTAATAGAGTTTACTTCCCCTCTGAATTTAACTTGTCTCTACTAGCTCTACACTATTAACCCTCCGCTTGTTAGTTCTGCGCTTCAACAGGTTATGGGCCCTGACGCCTAATAACTAACTTGCATTATACCTACAGATCTACTCTTGTGTCACCCTGCTCTCTCAGCCGACCACATCTTTTTTGTCGTCTTCTACATCTTCAGTGAGCATCCTCTATCCCCTCTATCTCGACACATCCTTTCTCGTCCACCATGACTCTGTCATGTCCCATTCTGGCTAGCCTCTTAAGGAGGTTCTCGTGAAAGGTCTTTATGACCTTAAACTCCTCTGTGCGCACTATCCTAGTATATCTTCTATACCCGGTCTTCGTCCGGAAGTGCTTTCATAGGCCAATAGGGGAAGACCCTTGCGGCTATAGGCCTTTCTAATGGTTGGGTGATACTCGGTTAATACCTGGGTCACTTTAAGGGGTGTGAAGGCCTGGTTAATAGTCAAACCCAGAAGTCCTTCCCTCTGACACAACTAGGAAACGCTACTATACTATAATGGTATTTACACAGTAGCTATGACTAGACCTCTGCCAGGAGAAGTATTCGCTCCCTTTGTGCAGGATTCGCTGCATGGCATGTATCACTAGTCTAGTTACTTAGTACCAAGACCCTTAACGGTCTGTTCTAGAGACTCCACAGACGACAGTCACAATTGTTACTGGGAGTTGATCCCTATCATTGTCTCTGGAATTCGCTGTTGGCTCCTCTCTAGGGTACTACCCTTTACTGTGCATCTTAGTCGCCCCAGTCTACTTGGCCCTAAAGGTTAGAGATGGCCTTGAAGCGTCCTTCGCCGGACAATGCTTCTATGAGCCCTTCTTGCTAGACCCTGATAAAGCTGTATGATATGACCACTCGCCCTCCTAGGGTCTCAGAAGATCACAGTACAAGGCAGCCATCATAAAAATGATTCCACTACCATAATACTTCCAAGTCGCACAAAATTGAGGCATGACACTCTACTGTGTTATGGAGTTATAGCGCTCTTATGGCTGGACCTTTACTTTCCTTAACAAGATCTGGGCTGGTTCTGACTGCTCCTTGGAACCAGATATACAAACATCTCAAATGGCTTCGCCCTCTTTCCACCTCTCTTTCCCACCTACCCTCGTCCTTTCAAAGCTGGATGGAACAAACTGGCAGACATGGGGAGCGACGTTCATGTCGCTCATGCTGATGAACAGAGTGAGGAGGCATCTCACCCACTCCAATCCAGCCCATGTCCCCCAACATCCCACTCCAGCTGCAGGAGTTGTTGGTGCCCCTGTTGGGCCCACAGACGAAGGACTGGCCATTTTGGCCCTACGGGAAAAACAGGAGGAGGTCATCACAGGCCTCCTATATCTCTCAGTCACCTCGGAGGTCCTCTCCGGCATAGTATCAGAGGCGCTGTTCCCAAGCATCCATGATAAATTTATGCATCTAGATCACCTCTATGGACAGGTTGGCTCCATGGCCACCTTCAATCTATGGGTGGGCTTGGCCAATACCAAGCTTCAGGAAGGTAGCCCCTTCCAACCTCAACTCCAGAAAATGCTGGACGCAAGGAACACCCTTGTGGAGCAAGGGATGCCCGTCTCGGACATGCAAATGTCCTTTATACTGCTAGACGCGCTACCCCCCTCCTACAGCACCATAGCAGGCACCATCCTCGCCTCTGGCCCCCCTGCCAACCTACAACCTCAGGACCTAATAAACAGGTTCATTAATGAGGAATCACGTATCGCTGGTCCCCTGGCATCTTATAACAAGATAGCCCCCGTCAAGAAAAATTCGCCTCCGCACGATCATGCGTCGCAGGCATCGGGCAGCTCTGTGTCCCCGGACATAATCTGCCACTACTGCAAAAAGCCTGGCCATAAAAAGCCAGACTGCTACAAACTCAAACGGGACCAGGAGAACGCAAAGAAAGGAAGGGCTGGGCAGCGAGGGAAAGCTACCCAAAACACAATGACTGAGGCCCCGGACTCACTTCCGGGAAATAGGTTTGCTGCGGCCAATAGCATACCTGTACCAAAGAGTCGACTATTTACCATTGTTAACGGCTCTGGCAAAATAGAAGAGGTACATGAGGTACCTCAGGTCTCCCTCTACATGATGAGTGTAAACCACTCTCAGATAGCATCAAGATGGATGATGGATAGTGGAGCATCAGCACATTTCACCCCACACCTTGAAGACTATGACTCCTACACACCTCATGAAGGAGTAGAAGTGCTTCTAGGTGACAACTCTCTACTTAAGAGCGTTGGCACTGGTACGGTTACAATCCGCACCAACAGAGGCTATAACCTCAAAATATCAAATGTGCTGCACCTCCCCAACACACACTCACGCATACTATCAACGCCTGCACTAACACAAAAAGGCGCCATCATCAGCTTTGACTCAACATCTTTTGCTATAAGATTCAATGGAGAGACCATAGCGGAAGGACACAAGGCTTCAGGCCTATATTGGCTTGACGGACAACATATGAACTCAGTCCGAGCACCTGCATCTGCTAGCCTTGATATCTGGCATCAGCGCATGGGACATATGTCCAAGGACGCGCTTAAAAGATATGCTCAGGAGTCTGTAAAAGGACTCCATATAAATAACTCACCAGTAGACGATAAGTTGTGCCATGGTTGTGAAACTGGCAAATCAAAGCATCTACCCTTTCCACCTTCCTCAAAATGCACACAAGAACCCCTTGAAGTCATCCACAGTGACCTTGTTGGCCCCATGCAGAGCCAATCAATACAAGGAAACAAGTACTTCGCCACATTCATAGATGACTACTCTAAAGCAGCAGTCGTCGTCTTTATGAAATCAAAAGACCAGTTTAAGGATGCCTTCATACACTACAAGGCATGGGCTGAAAAACAACTAAATAAGCCCATCAAAACCTTACACTCGGATCGTGGTGGCGAATACATCAATAATGACTTAAAG
This sequence comes from Lactarius akahatsu, assembly GCA_021524915.1. Classification (NCBI taxonomy): domain Eukaryota; kingdom Fungi; phylum Basidiomycota; class Agaricomycetes; order Russulales; family Russulaceae; genus Lactarius; species Lactarius akahatsu. The sequence continues at coordinate 327,262 of JAKELL010000039.1, forward strand.
CGCATACTTTTGGAAGCGGGAATTGAGCATACTCTCACAATGCCTCATTCTCCACAACAGAATGGGAGAGCCGAGTGTTTTAACCGTACGGTTATGGAAAAAGGCACTAGCATGCTTCATCATGCAGGCCTTAGCCTTGGCTTTTGGGAACAAGCAGTACAGACTGCTGTGCAAATATATAACCGCACTCCCACTCGTTCTAATCAGTGGAAAACTCCGCTGGAGCTCTGGGATGGTACAGTCCCAGATGTCTCTTACTTTAGAGTATTTGGCTGCAAAGCCTACTATCATGTACCCGAACACAACCGGTGCAAACTAGATCCTAAAGCAAAGGAAGCCGTGTTTGTGGGCTATGAACCCTTATCAAAGGGTTACAAACTCTGGGATAGACATAGCCGGTGCTTCGTCTCTTCACGAGATGTTACATTTGACGAAAGCACTTTCCCATCCCTGAGTGATCTGGCTCGTCACTCTCAAATCCCTTCCCCTCCCGTGTCTGGTGAACTCGAAAGAGGCGCTGCCGGCGGTGAGATCTTCTTTGTAGTGCCTAGCCCGCCTACACCAGCTGTTGCCCCTGCGGTACCTACACCAGTCTTTGTACTCCCACCTATTCAGGTGCCCGCAGAACCTCAACAACAGCCTAGCACACCCCCCAACACCTCACCTGCTACGGCAGACCAGACAATATATCATACTCCCCCTTCCCAAGCCCCTCCTCCTACAAATACCGCACCCACCCGCACTCGTACACGCTCCACAAGGCGTGCTGCAGTAGTCGCTCCTATACTGGCCCCTAATTTCAATAGGGAAGTATCTCCTCCCAGATCTACTCCCAGATCTCCAAGGAATACTCAGCCGGTTTCGCCTGCCCGACCAAGGCGGAGCACTAGGGTACGATTCACGAATCCTCGCTATCTCCAAGAGGACGATGAATTCGTGCAAGGAAGCAGTAGGCTGGGAATGATGGACCTACTTAATGCGGCAGAGGTACCTGGCTATAGGGACCCTCAGACCTTTAAGCAGGCTATGGAGTCTGAACAAGCTGTCGATTGGCTTGAAGCATGCCAGTATGAACTGGATGCTCTCGACAAGCTCGACGTCTGGAGATTAGAACCCCTTCCTGCTGGAAGGAAGGTGGTTAAATGCAAGTGGGTGTTTAAGAAGAAAGCAGATGGACGCTTTCGTGCTAGGCTAGTGGCAAAAGGGTTCACCCAACTAGAGGGGGTGGACTTTGACGAAACTTTCTCCCCAGTTGCCCGCTTCGAGTCTTTACGACTCCTTCTTGCATTGGCTACGCTTGAAGACTGGCATATTCACCAGATGGATGTCAAATCCGCATTCCTTCATGGGGAACTGGAGGAAGAAATCTATATGGAGCAACCTGTCGGTTTCGTCACAGCTGGCTCCGAGCACCTTGTGTGCCGGTTACAAAAGGCCCTTTATGGCCTGAAACAAGCCTCCCGCGCATGGAACGTGCAATTCCATGGGGTCCTTCGTGACCTAGGCTTTACACGGATGTACTCTGATGCAGGAGTATATGTGTATCATCTTCAAGAGGGGGGTGACACATTATTCGTGATCTTATATGTAGATGACATCACAATACTCGGGAGCTCTCTATCAAAGATCAATGATCTGAAAGTCTCTCTATCAGACCGATATGAGATGACTGATCTTGGTGAAATCCAATCTTATCTCGGTGTCAACATCACCAGAGATCGTGCAAACCGCACAATGGAAATCAACCAATCAGATTACATCCGCGATGTGATTGAGCGTTTTGGAATGTTAGATTCCAACCCAGTATATACCCCTCTTCCCTCTGGCGCTGAGGCACACTTGATCAAATTTGAAGATCAGGCCTCTACTTCTGAAATTAAGAAGTATCAACAGATAATTGGGTCTCTGCTGTATGCGCAGATAGGAAGCAGACCTGATATATCCTTCGCTGTTGCGCGCCTTAGTCAATTTGCTTCCAATCCCTCACCTCAGCATTTACGCCTATCCAAGTATGTCCTAGCCTACCTAAACACAACAAAGGACTACAGGATATGCTGTGCTGGAGGGACTAACCCAGATGGAGCTGGCCTTCATGGCTACTGCGACTCTTCCTGGGGAGATCAGGAAGAAAAGCACTCCACCTCTGGCTATGTTGTAAGGCCAGCATTCTGGCTGAGCCCGAAACCGTCCATTTTTGGACTCTCGATCGCCTCGGCCATGCGGCCTTTGTCCGTGTTCATTTAGGTTCTTTTCCTTTTGCTTTCCGAGCTAGAGGATCCCCTTTGTATATAAACTCTTACTTGGTATTGAATCAAAAAAAGTATCGTTTTCCCCCTTAACTCAGTGTGTGATTGCCCCGGAAGTCAGGCCCAAACGCGGGCACTCGAAGGAAAATCTCACTGACTCTCCCTTCCCCTTCCTCTTGGAGGTAGATCCTCTCCGCCTTCGAACTCACCTAGGACCCTCACGTCCTTACAACGTCTTCTTGCTTGCCAATGGAGCCATTTCATGGTGCACCAGAAAGCAGAAGACCATAGCACAGTCTACCACAGAAGCAGAGTACATGAGCCTCGCTGAGGCCTCTAACCAAGCTCAGTGGTACACTACCTTCCTAGGGGAACTTGGGTATGAGGTCACTTCCCCCATTCCCCTACACTGTGACAACAAGGGTGCTGTAGACTTAGCATTAAACCCTGTCACTGGAAGGCGGTCCAAACATATCCCGATCAAACACCATGTAGTCAGGGAGTACGTAGAAAATAAGGTCATAGACCTGATTCGTACTCCTACAGGGGAAATGGTTGCAGATGGACTTACTAAGTCACTGCCCAAAGAACCCTTTGACAAAATGGTCACTGATCTAGGAATGGTGTAAAAAGGGTTTCTAACACAGTCAATGATCGTCGATCCTTGGTTTATCAACAAGGACGTCACATTGTTCTGTAAAAACACATCATGTTCTCTAATCCATAAGAGCCATGAAAAACCCTTCTTAAGAACCCTGAAGGAGTTGGACCTTGTTCCAACTAAGTACAGAATCTCACCCTTCAAGTGGGTGTAGAAACCGCTTCGGATTGAACATTATCTGCACAAAGATTTCAACCTCAATCCCAAACTTCTGTACGACTCTAGGTTCTATATAAACACCTAAGCCTAACATGGACTGCCTCTATCATGGAGGGATGTTGAGACGCGACTGATTCAAGTCACATGTCTCGTGGGATATGATTGAGTCATCCCATATACTAAATACGGTATCTGTCCCTTACGGACTGATTTGGACTTGGCCGGACTCTTATGGACCGCTTTTGTTTATCTTTATTGTTAGAGTCATATATGGCTCTTATTGTTCTCTATTGTTAAGATACCGGTATTGTCTGCTTTAGGCAGCTATTGTTCTCTGCCCTCCAATGGCATTTCTCCCTCTGGCGCACAGACCACCTGTATTGTGTTTGGATCACCTGTGCGCACAGACCATTCTTAGCTAGGCGTCCTGTATATAAGGACTGCTGTTTTCGCCTCTACACTTCAGAGTTTACTTCCCCTCTGAAGTGTAAGTCCCTTTATTATTACTTCTCTTATTTACCTTTACTCATGAGACGTTCCTTTATAGTAACTTGTCTCTACTAGGTATGCAGTTGTAATAGAGTTTACTTCCCCTCTGAAGTTAACTTGTCTCTACTAGCTCTACGCTATTAACCCTCCGCTTGTTAGTTCTGCGCTTCAACATAAGTCTCAGTACGCAGCTCCATTCTTCTTTGTTAAAAAGAAGGACGGAAAACTACGGCCAGTACAGGACTACAGGGAACTCAACACATGGACCATATGCAACCAATACCCGCTCCTGCTCATACCTCAGCTAATTGCAGACCTTAGTGGAGGGTGGATCTTCTCCAAATTTGACGTCAGATGGGGGTATACAAACATCAGAATCAAACCAGGAGATGAACACAAAGCAGCATTCAAAACTAAACGGGGTTTCTTTGAACCATTGGTAATGTACTTCGGCATGACAAACGCACTGGCAACCTTCCAGGCAATGATGAACGCAATCTTCGAACCACTCATCGAACACCATGAGAAGAAAGGAACCATCATACGCGTATACATGGATGACATCGGAGTTGCAATGGCAACCACGGAACAAGCCCACACTGAAGCGGTTCATGACATCCTGGACTTACTAGAACAACACGACTTGTACCTCAAATTGGAAAAGTGCACATTCCACTCCGACACCCTCGATTACCTGGGGGTAATCATTAAGAAGGGGGTGATTTGCATGGACCCTGTCAAAATTTCTGGAATCCGTGACTGGCCGACCCCCAAAAACGTTAAACAGGTGCGATCGTTCCTAGGGTTTTGCAACTTCTACCACACTTTCATTCGAAATTTTGCCACACACGCACGCCCACTCAACAAACTCACGCGCAAAGACACGGAATGGTCATGGGGAACAGAGCAACAAACAGCATTCGACAAACTCAAAACCCTCGTAACGGAAGAACCAGTGCTCAAACACCCAGAACTGGACAAACCCTTCGAACTGGAAGTCAACACCTCGGGATATGCAGTAGGAGCGGTACTACTCCAATGAGACAAGGACAACAAACGACACCCAATCGCATATTACTCCAACACCCTCAGCGCGGCAGAACGAAACTACGACATCTATGACTTGGAACTGTTAGCCATCGTCAAAGCACTAAGGAACTGGAGAGCCTACCTTGCGGGATCCCCACACAAAATCAAGGTGTTCTCCGACCACATGAACCTGCAGTACTGGAGATCCCCCCAAAAGATAAGCAGACAAGTGGCAAGGGAAGTGTTGGAACTCTCCGAATATGACATAGAGATTCATCACATCAAGGGAACAGCAAATGGAAGAGCAGACGCCTTATCAAGGAGGCCTGACTACAATCAGGGAGAACACGACAATGAACAAGTCACGGTACTCCCTGATCATATATTCGTCCGAGCTGCAAACATCAACACCACGGAAAACCCGACATGCATAAGCCCGGAAATCACAGTGGATGAAATGCAACCCACACACCCAGTATACACCCAGGACAACGATATCATCATGAAATGGGTAGACCCACACAAACTCAAGTGCATCGAAAATACGTGGTGCAAAGAGGGACGAAGAGTGGTTACAGGAGACACTCACGAGCGAAAGCGTATTATACAAGCCCACCACGACACGCTCGCCTATGGACATCCCAGAATCAACCGAACCATCAAATTAATCGAAAGGTACTATTGGTGGCCAGGCCTTTGGCAAGAGGCACAAGACTACGTCAAGGGATGCACTGACTGTCAGCAAATCAAAGTCAACAACCGACCAACATGCGCCCCTCTACAACCCATATTTCCCAAACCGGAAGCAACTCCGTTTGAAATCATAGCACTGGACTTCATCACGAAACTGCCCCAATCGAATGGCTGCGATTCCATACTGACAGTGACAGACCACGACTGCTCTAAAGCAGCGGTGTTCATCCCGTGCCTGGAAGAAATAAGCGCAGAAGGAACTGCGGCCCTGTACGTGACACATGTTTTCCCTAGATTCGGACTGCCAGCGCGCATCATTAGCGATCAGGATCCAAGATTCGCGTCGAAATTCACCCGTGAACTATGCCGAATACTTGGAATCGAGCAAAACATTTCCACGGCATACCACCCCAGAACTGATGGCCAATCGGAGCGGACCAACCAGTGGCTAGAGCAATACCTAAGGTTCTGGGTCAATGAGCCACAAGATGACTGGATGCGATACCTACCAATGGCGGAATTCATGCACAACAACTGGCCAAATGAGTCTACCAAGGAATCCCCTTTCAATGTCCTCATGGGGTACAACCCACGCGCCGATTGGATCAATCGACCTTCTCCTATCCCACAAGTAGCGCTGCAGGCGCAGCAGTTCAGAGAAGCTAGAACACGTGCTCAGGAACTGATGATCAAAGCGCAGCAGGGGTGGATCAAACACAAGGACACCCCGAAATACCAAATCGGAGACCTCGTGTGGCTCGAGGGACGCCACCTACACACCAACCAGCTAACCGCAAAACTCGCGCCAAGAAGGCACGGCCTGTTCCAGATCATCCAGGTGATGTCTGCAGTCAATTACCACCTAGAACTTCCCACGCAGTGGAGCATCCATCCAGTATTCCACACGGACCTTCTGACTCCATACAAAGAAACTCCCACACATGGCCCCAATTATCAGTGCCCACCGCCGGATTTGGTCAATGGAGAGGAGGAATACGAAGTCGAGAAGATTCTAGACTCTCAGTGGTTCGGCAGGACAAAGAAACTGCAGTATTTGGTCAAATGGTGTGGATACCCAGACTCAGACAACCAGTGGGTCTCCAAGGATGACATGTTCGCTGATGAAGCAATTCGGGAATTCAAATGTTCAAACCCCGCCAGGGAAACACATATAAGCGCAGGAAAAATCCAAGAGACATCCCCATCCCTTTCCCTCCTTCTCCCACATACTCATGTCCTCTCCTCAAGTTCAAGTTCACTATGTCCTCGACGACCTACTCCTAGTATCCATCCAGCCTACCCTCATCGTTCAGGACGCGCCACCATCACCCCTGTCGCTTCCCCAGTCCATTCACAATGGAGGAAGTCGTCCACTGACCCCCGTACCATCCCTTATTCCTTCACCAACCCCTACCAGAGTTGGTACAAGAGATCCTTCGCCGACCAACATGTCAATGGCAGCTCAACCTGATACGGACGAGACTGCGGTTCAAGAGGACCAGGACTTCGACCAGTACCTATTGGAGGAACATTGCCCTCTACACGAATACCTCAATTACGGCAACCACCTCACCACCACGCACAATGAAACCCCTCTGCTATGCACCTCAGACGGGGAGCCCATCCTTATGCCGAAAACTACTCGACCCCAGGTCCACCGCTATCATGTGGAGGAACACAGTCTGATTTCCCGATGCGAAGTGGAAACTCCTCCACCCATCAGGTTCCAACACAACAGGGGAGTACATTATATCCCTTTCCAGATCCGCGATGCTCAGGACCGCCTGCACCCAGCTTGCTATATGCAGCTCATCTTCACGGCAAACCCATTCGTCCTCGCTTACCGGAGAGGCAGCGACCAGCAATATGGAAAGCCGGTACACGCCGCCCCCAACTACAACTACCCCGCGGACTCCCACTACTACAACGACGACCTGATCTTTTTAGATCAGCACAGCTCCATGCGCGAATCAGTCGACTGTGCCCTCACGGGCATGAAAGACCTTACTCTCATTGCAGAGGTCTACCGCTACCGCTGCACACAGGCAGGATATGAGGCCAAGGAGGCGGAGCTGACAAAGAAGATGGACAAGCTAGACAAGATAGCTTGGGTAAGGAGGGATTGCGTACTTTGACTCCAGAGGGCAAATGCAATCACCCGCATCGAAGCGGAGCAAGACTTGTACCGCCCGGGGATACAGGCGGGGTTGCAGGTTGCAGGAGAGAGAGAGGCCGCCCAGCGTGGTCGAGCTGGGGCTCGACCATAAGAAGGGGGTGATGTTACGTTTCGGATTGATTGGCGCCTCAGGCCAGGAAGTGGACACTGACGCGTCGGCTATGACACCACCGTCAGCAGGATATCGTCATGGACTTGTAGAATCAGTCAGCTGGGTAAGCTCCGGCACATGTGATTGTATGATAACGGATCGGATCTCGGAAGTGACTCATACTAGGATAGCTGTACTAGGGTTCACGGTACTTACGCTATTGGCTAGTAGTATTCAAGCGGCGCTTCAAAGCCCGCGCATATCTGTATAAGTAGAGTAGTGCGAAGACCAAGAACGGCATCTTGGTCTTCTTCCAATACCACTGTCATCTACTCGTCTTTACTAAGAGGCCTCCCCTCTTAAGTGAGTTGTCTGGCATATCCCCTTAGACCAGGGATCCCCATGACTTATCTTTGCCTGTCCCTTCGCGGATCAGTGGACCTCCCTGCAGACGTCGCAGCTTACCAAGTACACCTATATCGCAATGACCGCGTGGCCTCTCCGTACCACTCTTTCTTCATCATCGACAGCACCTCTTGGGCTAACGCCAAGTACATCGACATGATTCCCCAAGGCGTCATCCAGCTAGAAGACCTTCATGCTTACTTTGGGAGAGATGAAAGCCTTCAACCTCATCCCACCTTCTATCCCCAGACCTTTGCTAATCACAACTTTCGACTCTCAAGGATCGCCACACGCCAAGAGGCCTAAGTCAGGCAAATGTCTGTGGTAGACGTTACACACACGATTGGTAGATAAGGAAGGAACATTCTAGATAGTTCTAGACTTCGCTTAGTAGTTTACGCTTACTCGCTGTATCAGGTTTTACTCAGCAAAGATAAGGCATCGCATCAGCGCTATGACAAGTGCATCAGTCAGCACAATAGATAGCGCTATTATTAGACACGACGTGTCAGCCCCTGAGTCACGGAGTCTTACTGTACACTTAGTAATAGTGTTTAGACTCAGTTCAAGCTCAGCTCCAGTAGCGTATATAAACACCCCTGTAGTGTCCTGAGTGGAACCAACTTGTCCTCTTGGTTCTCCACTCAGGTGTGCATCTATCTGTACTCCTTACTTTACTCAATCTAACTTGTCCTCTTGGTTCTCCACTCAGCGTACCACGGTGTGATCACTGACATCTTGAGCTCTTGCATAAAGACTCTAAGTTGATTGTCCACTCCACTGTGACTGTGCATTAGTGTGTGATTTATCTCCATGCCAAGCTTGGGTGTGCTCACCAGACGGTTCACTTTTAGTTACACTTGAGCTTGACGTAGCGAGGTGTCATACCGCTACACAGATGACTTGTAGTGACTCATACTAGGATAGCTGTACTAGGGTTTGCTCTACATATGCTATTGGCTAGTGGCATTCAAATGGCGCTTCAAAGCCCACGCGTATCTGTATAAGTAGAGTAGAATGAAGACCAATAACGACATCTTGGTCTTCTTCCAATACCACCACCATCTACTCGTTATCTACTAAGAGGCCTCCCTCCTCTTAAGTGAGTCATCCAGCATATCCCCTTAGACCAGGGATCCCTGTGACTGTGTCCCTGACTTCCCTTCGCGGATCAGTGGAATATCTTGTAGGCACTGCAGCCTATCAAGTCAAGCTCTATCACAACAAATGAGTCGCTTCACTGTACACCTCCTTCTATATCCTCAACCACCAGACTTGGGTGAACGCTCAATACATTCAAGAGGTTCCCCTGGGAGTTATCCAATTAGAAGACACTTGAGAAGACATCCATGCCTACTTTGGAAGGGATGAATGACTCCTTCCCCATCCTGCCTTCTATGCAGATGCAGAAGTCAACCAAAACTACTTCCTTCAAAGGATCGCCATCAGATCAGAGGCCTAAGTCAGGCAAACATCTGTGGTAGACATTACATTAAGACCAAGATCCCACCATGGCCAATCCTACAAAAACAACCAAAGACTATTGGGTCCCATTCTGACCCTACTTCATTGACAGGAGAGGAGACTACAATGTCCCCAAGAGGTACCTAGAAACTGTGTTCTGGAAAGACGACGTGGAAGTCCCAGGCTACGTCACATACTACATTGACCAAAGAAATAACACACACCTCATACCAGTAGAGTTCAACTTCGACAACAACTGTTGGGTTGAAATCAGGTGGAATGACCTCCACAACAAATTCCAAGCAACCAGACCAGCAGGAACAAGCCTCAACCTTGATATCCTACAGTCGAACATAGTTACCAGAGACCAGTGGGGAGTAATCAACAGACAAGAAGAAGAGCTGGCCAGATCCCCAACACCCAAAACACCAGCACCATCCCTGTCTATCTCAAGCAACCCAGAAGAAATCCATATCCTCCCAGATCAAGAGGAGGAAGAGCAGTTGGAGCTAATCACTAAGTCTATCCCAACAAACATGTCCCAGACAATCACCCATGAAGCTGCAGCATGAACAGCACTATTTGCCAAGAACCTGTCATGAACCTAAAGAACTTGGGTCGTGACTCGCACGTCTAAGACCGGGCCGACATGGCCCGGTCTTAGGTAATCAACTTCCTAAAGGGGAAGTCCGAAGTCGGAGTTCCAAATTCGTACTCCGACAATCACGTGATTGGTCATGTGATTACCCTATGTTTATCAAGTCACCTGACGATTGGAAATCATACCACTCTTGGGATTAATCTTATTGGACTGCGGAGCAGTCACACCACTATGGTGCAATCTTGCACAATCGACTGCGGCGCAGTTGTACGATACTTACGATTATTCTGATTGGCTGATATATTTAGAACCCTTCCAGAACCTTCCATTGCGCAGCACCTGTGGGAAGTGATAGGCCTCCCCTAAAGTATGCACAGACCATGTACTCAGGTATATAAGCTAGAGCAATAGAACGGACAGTCCCTCAGACTGTCCACTTGTGTTCCCACTTGGATACTTCCCTTGGGCCAGACGCTTACCATTGAGCCTTTTGCCACCCTCCTAGTAATCCTCATGTTTAAAGTCTACCAAGTCTTCCTTCATCACCCTCTCATCATCTTCCTCATCCCTTGTGTTCCTCGTCAGAGGTATCCTGGGTGTATTGCACAACTACTCTGAGTGAGTAGTTCATCACACTTGGACAGTCTCATTGACCTGACCTGGACGCTCCTTGATAGTGTCTGATTTTGGAGACGAATTTGGTCACTGGGACGGTGACTCCAGTTCATATTATACCTTGTGGGAACCCCAGTATAGCGGCCCCCCATGTCGTTGCCTGCCCCCTTCCTCGCCTCTCACATATTCATTGTCTCTGGTGGGGCTAAACACCCCCCTCCCTGCCCAAGTTGAGCAAGTCGCTCAACCCCAAGGTCTGGCTGCCTTTATGGTGCCCTCATCCCCAGTCTTCTCCTGCCCCCCAACACCTTGTCCTGCTACCCCTCTCTCATATGAGGAGGCTACCCCTGGTGTCGAGTACATTCTACTCAACGAAAATTACATTTCCATCTCCAGTGTCCCTTCCCCCATCACTCGCCCCTCATCCCCATCCCTGGATTTTGACATCTGGACTCAAGTAGCTGTTCAATCTGGTGCCCCACGCACCTGCTCCCCGTCCCCAGAACTGGTATATCCAGATCTGGTCCAAACATTCCAGTCCTCCCTACTCAGGCCATTGTTGCCTCTTTCTGATCTCCCATCCCCCTTGGTTCATCTTGTCTCGCCCCACCCTCGATCCACATCCCTTCCCCCTCGCCTCGCCACCCTGGACTCCCCCATGAAGATCAGGAAAACATTCCCCCTCCTGCTCCCTTGATCCGCCCCCCTTCCTGCGTGAACGTCACCACTGGCCCTCACCCTCACCAATTTATCAATGTCCAGACCCCCCAAGGAGAAGAGTGGCGTCACATCTCTGAGTTTTACCAACTCTCCCTCACTCAGATCCCATCCATTGACCACCTCTTGACATACCCCCTGAACTTCCCTGGTGTCACCCCGTTCCAGTTCCGATCCCCCCACTATATCACCTTCTACCCTTGCCACTGTCCCTTGGCTATCACCCTAGGCATCCCCCCCTTGTATGCTTGCTTCCAAGCTGTCCTTGACCTTCCTAGCCAAGACCTTCCTCTCGGATCAATCAAGTACAATTTTAGGGAAGGTATTTGTTGGGCTCTCGCCCCTCTCAACCAAGTCATCAGGCAAGCATACATTGGCACCCTAGTCACCCTTGAACTCCAAGACTTCTTGGACAGTAGGATCATCTCAACATATGGGTATCTCACTTTTTGGGAGGATTGTATCTTTGTTGTAGATCAGGGATACCACTTTGAAGACGCAGTCAGGACCAGCCCCCCCCTCCTTTCCTACTGTTTCATGCCTTGTATACCCACTGACCCCTTCTTGTTTATCTCTACCTACCCAGACCAACAAGAACTATAATCACTTACTATACTAGTAAGTGTTGTAGTTAGTTGGATAGTTGGTATGAAATAAAAGGAGTCTAGTGTCACATTTTTGGCTGACTCAAATCCCTGAACAAGAGCAAATTAATTGCTCTCAAGCACTCTTTGAAACCCACAGAGAAAGACAACTTCAATATTACTATCCCTCCAACACCCTTGTCAACCTTGCCCACTCCAACACAGTAGAAGTTTGGAGTGATAGTACTCTCCTCCTTAAAGATCTCGACACTATACTTCCATTTGGAAAGGTACTCACCTTAGCCGAGTTTCAAGACTTTGTTGCAAGCAATCTAGATAGACTTGGCAACCTAGCGCAAGAACAACTCCTGTATTGGCATCTGTCCAAGACACTCTCAGTCCACAGCGCTCCAATTGAGTCAACCCTCCTGTGGAATAAAGATGACTATCTTTGGTTTGTCCACATTCCCCCTAGAAGACAGCACATCATAGAAAAGCTCCTAAGTGGAGAAAAACAATATTTCCTTGAATGATTTTGATTGGACTATGAACAAGTCCAACTGTCCTTCCAAGAGATTTGAATAGAATCCACACAATTTGGACCACGCCTAGTCATCACTGAAGGTCACGAATACACCTTCAAGTGGGGAAATTTCTGGGAAACAACCCTTGAAAACCCAGACACCAACATCATCAATCCAAGAATCTTTCACCTCCCCCCAGACACCCCTGACGATCACAACTTCGTTACACATCTTGACATCCAAGAGAACAGAGATGAGCCCCTCCCATCAAGCAACCCACCAAGCCCAAGCCCAAGCCCCCCTACACCTTTTACAGATACTGATAGCAGTTGGGAAGAACCTGCCAACCAGTGGATCAGTAACGGTGTCTGTTGGTGTAGTAAAGAAGTCTGTACTTGTGGTTACAGACCAAATACCCCACCTACTCCACCTAGTGTAGTATTGTGGGCTCCAGGCCAAGATTACCTACCCTCTTCATCAATAGAAGAGGACCTTGTCATTTAAACCACCCTGGCTGAAAGTACAATTGATTGGGCTATCAACCTGGCATCTCAGCAAACAACACAAAGATCAAGAAATTGACGACCAAGACAGTTTATAAGAAGGGATACACCACTTCCCTCTCCTGAAGAAAACCCCCCTGTGCTTCCTAATATAGATATTAGGAGAATAAACCGAAATCAAACATCCATGCAACCAAGTAACCCAGTTCAAGCAACTCCTACCTATCCAAGTTACCAAGAGCTTCCCCCAGTTATTCGCCAACCCTCTACTAGTAGTGAAGAAGGACAATTCCTAGCAACCCAACCTATGTACTACCACCTCCCAGAAGTACCCTTCATATCAAGGTCTTTACCCATGAGAAACCCAAGAGAACTCCAAATGTTCAAACAACACTGTCAACTCATCTTCCACAGACATGGCTGCCCCCTCACTATCCAACACACAGCCAACAACATCTGAGACCTCACCACAGATCCAACAAGTTTCCAAGGACATTTGTGGAGAACTAGTACCTTGATATCCCACTACGGAATATTTGAAGAGTACTGTTGGATAAGACCAAGTCAATGACCAAGTGCCGTCCACGGTATACAACTTCAACCAGCATACAAGGTATTCTACACCTGGGACACCAACGGTTGGACAGTTTCAAGATTACCACGACCCTAGTGAATGAGCAATCCTCTGAAATTTAACACAAGAGACCTTACTTCAGAAGAAGCAGAAAAAACTTCAAGAAACCCTGGTTTTCACTTGACAACAACCTAGTTCACGCACTCTGGGAAAGAAAAGAAGTCACTAGTAAAAAAGGAAAATTCCCTTGGACCTTCTTCGAAGACAACTGAGTAATCACCAAAGACGACTTTGAAGAAACCTACCCAGGATACAATAACCTCGACGTGAAGTCTTATGATCACTACAACCTCACAGCTGAATACCAAGGAAGAGCAGTTCACTGGTCTAACAAGTGAAGTCTTTGGGTTTACAAAAACAACCAACGCATTGTTTTCCCAGACTCTGACCAAGAAAGATCAGAACTTACCCCAGCAACAAGTACAGAAGAATCAGGAACAGAAGAATCGGAAACAGAGCAAGCAGAAGTTTCTGGCCTCTTAGAATCAGCTACCAGAACAGTTGCATCCACACTAGCATGCATCATGTCAAGACCACAAACACCACAGCTACCCAGTGCAGAGTTACCCAGCATACTACCAAGTACCCCAGGACCTTCATGAGAATCCAAGCTACCCCAGTATACGCCAAAACCAAGTCTCTTTGGAAAACAACCACAACCCCCTAGTCCAGTAGCATCCCCAAGCATCATGGCCTCTCCAGGAGGAAACAAACTATTAGGCGTACCCCCAGAACTGTTTGATGATAAACAAGACAAAGTGGAAGCTTTCTGGCAGAATGTAGAGAATTACTACTACCTCAACCAAGGAACGTACCCAGATGAGGGCAAGTGCGTATCAGCTGCCCTAACACACTTCAAGACAGGCACCTCAGCAGGAGATTGGGCTCAAGACAGACAAAAACAAGCACTAGAGGCAAACCCCATAGACTTTGGTACCTGGAAGGATTTCTGAGATGCCTCCAAGAACCACTTCATCCCATCCCACACCAAGTTAGAATCCACAAACCTCATGTATTCCATGAAGATGGGAAATCGTCCCTTCAATGACTGGTACCAAGAATGGTCCACCTATGCAAATTGATCAGGCACAAATGATGAAACAAAGATGTTCGCCTTCCGATGTTGCCTCCCAGGAACCCTACACCAAAAGTTACTTGGTGTATCCCCAGTTCCAGATGATGAACAGTGCACATAGGGACTATACTTACAGTGACAAGAGGAGACTGTGGTGAGATATAGAAGGTGACTGGAAGCAGCAACAGAGATAGTTCTTGCAAGTGAAGCAGATAGTGTCTGGCACACAACAGATGAGAACTGATGTTACATTTGTGAGGAGAAGACATACCTGGCACACAACAGATGAGAACTGATGTGGACCAGGAGCGTACAAGCTGCACTACTTATACAAAATACTGGGTGACGCAGGTAACAGCTGGTCACAGTAAAATACAAGATGCATTGTTCTACAAGTGGACAAAGGAGTGTACTGTTCTGGAGAACAAGGCATATAGAACAAGGAAGGTCTGGAATATGATATCATAGTGACATCACAATAAAGATAAGAACAAAGGTCAGAGTACAAGGACGAAATACAAGGGGAGTCCAGAGGAGTCCATGATGTCATTGTACAGTGATGTCATAGATAAGAAAAGTCCGAGATTGTAAAGATCATATACAGTATAATCTAATCTACATAAGTCCAATATATCTTATCTAAAGCAGTCTGTTATCTGCATGTCCATTGAGCTGCTAGATGCGCTCAGGCCACTTATCAACACCAGACACCCTAGAAAAATTGGTCAATCTAGCAAGAGAATTTGACTGCATATGGCGCCTCTACAGTAACCCAGCATTCACAGGAAGAACACTCAACCAAGGGCCAAGGAGTAGAGCCATTTATGCCAATGAAGACGGCACTCAAGTCAATGCCACAACATCCACAAGGCCCCAACAAGTGGGCAGGATAACCAAGGAAGAGAAAGAAAGATGCTTCAAAGAGAGGCTCTGTTTCTATTGTGGAAAACCAAACCACTGAGCCAAGGAATGCCGGTCCAAGGAAAGCTCTCAAACACCGAGAAGGCCAGGGAATGGAAGACCCAGTAACCAGTGGTCAGACTTCAGAGCGTGCACAGCTCTGCCACAAGAAACATCCTATGAGGACCCCCTACAAGAACACCCAGCACAGATAGCAGCAATATATCACAAAATTCCAGCACCATCTATGATCCAATGACCTTGTTCCACACCTGAGGATTTTTGAACCATCCTACTGAAGCACTGTCAGTAAGGATGTTACAGGTGGCCACCCATAGACAGACCCATCCCAGTATATTCATTACTAGAGACACTAGACTCTGAGCCTGTACCTGGTGATACTATACGAAATAGACAATCACCCTCCTTGATGCTCAGAGTTGCTCTAGTTGGAAGAAAAACAGGCCGAGAAATCAGTGCACACACCTTACTTGATAGCGGCGCCGAAGGAATCATTATAGACCAAGACTTTGCCACAAGAAACAAATTAACACCCAGGACCTGTAGCGGTATGACACCTCGCTACGTCAAGCTCAAGTGTGAACTAGAAAATAAGTGAACTGTCAGGTGAGCACACCCAAGCCTGGCGCGGAGATAAATCACGCGCTAACGCACAGTCACGGCGGAGGGACAATCAACTCGGAGTCTTTTATGCAAGAACTCAAGATGTCAAGGTCACACCGTGGTACGCTGAGTGGAGAACCAAGAGGACAAGTTCAGATTGGAGAGTAAGGAATACAAGGGAGATACGCACCTGAGTGGAGAACCAAGAGGACAAGTTGGTTCCACTCAGGACGCTACAGGAGGGTTTATATACGCTACTGGAGCTGAGCTTGAATTGAGTCTAAACACTATTACTAAGTGTACAGTAAGACTCCATGACTCAGGAGCTGACGCGTCGTGTCTAATAATAGCGCTATCTATTGTGCTGACTGATGCACTTGTCATAGCGCTGACGCGATGCCTTATCTTTGCTGAGTAAATCCTAATACAGCGAGTAAGCGTAATTACTAAGTAGAGTCTAGAGCTATCTAGAGTGTTCCATCCTTATCTACCAATCCTGTGAGTCCGTACGTAAATGGAATGTGACCGGACTGGGTTGTCCCGTTAAGGGTGCAACTATCCCAGGGTCACGTGCTTAAAGGTGCACATGATGGCAGCATGTGACTAACAATATCTCGTACTTCAGCCCTTTATATCTTCCTCAGATAATTCCATAAAAATATAGAAAAATAGGGAAAATAATATACGCGTCCATGACATCACCCCCCTTCTTAAGGGTCGACGTCCGCGTTGGCCTCTGTGTACATGTGAGATGCTTGCCAAGGCAAGGACGCGTAGATGAGTGCCGCTATTTTTCTAGGTGCACCCGGATTTAAGGAGTGGAACTCCTTGACTTTGTCCGGGGCATGCGCTAGGTTCTTAGCTGGTTCCCAAGTGTCCTCGCCTTCTCCATAGCCCTTCCAGCGAACTAGGTATTTAAGAGTACGACCAAAGAGTTTCGAGTCTCTGATGTGGTCAACTTCGTACTCTTCTTCCCCTTCGACTGTGATGGGTTCAGGTGGAGGTGGCATGAGCCCATTGACTTCGTTTCCCTTATAAGGGGAGAGGCGGTCTACATGAAATACATCATGGATCCGTAATGCAGGGGGGAGTGCGAGCTTGTAGTCGACGTCACTTCTAACTTCAGTGACTTCAAATGGGCCTAACTGTTTAGGACCCAGTTTGGACGACTGCTGGTGTATTTTTATCTGTTTTGCTTGCAACCAAACTTTATCCCCGACGTTGAAGACGTATGGCTTATGTCTTTGTTCAACGTCTGTTTGCATTCGCCTTTTACTTAGGCGTAGAGCTGCCTCTGCATCCTTTCTTGTGGAAACTAAGTGTTGGAGACGCTTATCGAGCGTTGGGATTCCGGTAGGCCTACCAGCGGGAATGGTGAAGTCAGGCGTATAGCCGTATAGTAGTTCAAAGGGGGTGTGCCCCGTGGCTGAGTTGAGTCTACTATTGACCATGAATTCCGCTGTAGGGAGCAGATCTGCCCAATCATCCTGCCTCTTACTAATGAACAAGCGCAAGTAGACTTCTACTTCCTGATTTTTGCGCTCTACCTGTCCATTAGCCTGAGGGTGATAGGCGGTAGTGAGACCTGCGTCTATCCCTAGTCGCTTGTATAGTGCCCGCATGCTCCTTGCAGCAAACTGGGGTCCCCTATCACTGATGATTTTCTTGGGGATCCCGTGCAAGGGGAAGACTTGCTCGAAGTAGATGGATGCTACCCCATCAGCCGTTATTTGAGAGGTCACTGGAAATAGATGGATCTGTTTTGTGTAATGATCCACTATGTTAAGGATCATATCCTTTCCACGTGACATGGGCAGAGGGCCGATTAGATCGATCCCAACTATCTGCCATGGTCCCTCAGGTACTTCTTGCGGCTGGATTATGGTTTTGGGGTGCAGATCTTTGCGATAGCGTTGGCATTGATCACATCCTTCTACGTATGAGCTGATAAAGCCTGCCATGCGTGGCCACCAATAGTAGCAACTGACTAGCTCGATGGTGCCGTTCTTACCAGGGTGACCGGTAGTGATCGAGTCGTGGCATGACTTAACCACATCTCGTCTTAACGTTCGGTCATTGGGAACGTACAGTTTCCCCCTGTGGTAAACTAGGCCGTCATCTTCCTCCCACATCGCGACTCCGTCCATGAGAGCTTTTGGAGCGGTCTTTTGTAAACTTTTGAGACCCTCTATAACTTCTGCTTCTCGAATGGAGGCGAGTCTTATGCGATTCCCTAGGGAGTCCACTTCTGGGCGGAAGTGTGCTTGGGCGGCATTGAGGAAATGCTTAGGTTGTAAAACCTGAACCTGGCGGTTATCCTCGTTGTCTCTGATGTGGTCTTTCGAGAATCTACTTAATGCATCGGCTTGCATAGAGTCTCCCTTCTTGTAAGTGATTTTGAAGGCGAAGCGGCTTAAATACAGGGCCCATCGGGCCTGTCGACGGTTTAAGTCTTTCATGCTTGCCCACCATTCCATATTTTTATGGTCGGTGATCACTTCAAAGGAGATGCCTTCGAGGAAATGTCTCCAGTCCTCTAAGGCGCGGATTAAGCCAAGCATTTCTCTGTCGTAGATTTCGTAGTTGCGTTCTTCTTTGCTCATAGACTGCGAGCGATACGCAATGGGGTGCCAGAGACCATCGGGATACTTTTGAGTAAGTATACCGCCAGTAGCAAATCCTGAAGCATCGGTTTCGACTCTTGTTGGAAGCTGTGGGTCGTACACTTTGAGAATGGGTTCTCGTACGAAGCTTTCCTTCAAGTGGTCAAAAGCCTTCTGCTGTTCAGAATGCCATTGCCATGGAGTGTCCTTCTTCGTGAGGTCATGCAAGGGTCGGGCGATAGCTGCGAAGTCCTTGATGAATCGACGATAGAAGTTGGCGAACCCGATAAACGCTCTAACCTCTTTGAGCGTTGTGGGTGTGGGCCACTCCCTTACTGCAGCGACCTTGCCAGGGTCCATCTGCACTTCTCCGGGACGAATAATTATCCCTAGGTACTCCATTTCTTGCCTTTCAAAGTCGCATTTCTCAGGTTTGAGATAGAGGTCGTGTTCTTGCAGTCTCCTGAGCACTTCGCGTACAATCTTGCGATGGTGCTCTAAGGAGTTACTGTAGATGAGGATGTCATCCATGTATACTGCAACCTCTCCTGCTGCGATTAGATCGGCGAAGACGGCGTTCATGAGGGCTTGGAAGGTGGCTGGACTGTTGGTCATTCCGAAGTACATGACCTTTGGCTCGTACAGTCCGCGATTGGTGATTATTGCACCCTTCCATTCATCTCCGGGTTTGATCCGGATGTTGTGATACCCCCATCTTACATTGAACTTGGTGAATACCTTTGCTCCTTTCAACCGATTTATGATGTCGGCGGCGAGCGGTAGTGGGTATCGATTCTTAATGGTGATTTTATTAAGACGACGGTAATCCTGCACTAGACGGAGTTTGCCGTCCTTTTTCTTAATGAAGAATACTGGTGAGGCCATCGGTGACTTGGATGGGACCAGGTATCCTTTCGAAATGTGCTCTTGCAGGAATTTGTCGAGTTCCACTTGCTTGCTTGGGGACATGGGATACGTTTTGACCCTCCAGTGTTTAACGGCATCTGGTTCGAGGTCTATAGCGTGATCCCACGGTTGATGCTCAGGGAGCCTCTGGGATTCCTCCTCAGAGAAAACTTTTGCGAAGTCTCTATAGTGCTTCGGTACCATTTCTTCGAAGGTTTTCTTAGGTTTGGAGGCAGTAGCTTTCTCGGCGATCTGCTGAGAGTATGTGAAGCCTGCCAAACAGAAAACTTCGTCTTGGACCGTGTCGAGCACTTTCTCCGCAAGGAGACGGCGGCGTTCCATCCGGTTCGCCATGATGCGCGTCACCTCTACCTCTAACTCTGGTGGCGCTGTTTCAGCGGTCGAGTTAAGGCGCATAGTGCCTTCCTGCCAGTCTATTTGCGGGTTCCTTTGCCTTAGCCATGGTAGTCCCAAAATGACGTTCTCTGGGCCGAGTGAAGTGACTAAAAAGTCATGACTTTCTTCACTTGGGCCGACTTTCAGAGAGAGTCTGACTTTGTGGGTAATACTACCGGCTTCGTTGAGAGTTCCATCTATATTGTATAGGGTGATGGGACTCGCAAGAGGAATCTGCAACATCTTGTGGCAGGTCAGCGTACTTTTTGTCTAGGAACAACGAGGTTGCCCCAGAGTCTACCATTGCTGCTACTTTTACAGTACAATGACGTCCTTTTAAATACACAGAAATATGAAAATGTGATTTTTTATCTTTTGTTTCGGGAATAATAGTAGAAGACAGTGCTGCATCAGAAATCATCACGTGCAGCATTGCTTCTGAAGAAAGTGGAGCAAAAGGAACACTACTATTGTTCATCTCCGAGGCAGATGTAGATGTAATAGAATCAGGAAAACAAGAAGCCAAACTAACACTACTATCTAACTTACAGGCATGAATCGTATGAATTACAGGAGGTGAGTCCGAAACGAGGCGAGAGCGTAAACATATATTACAACTACATGAAGCTGAGTCATCTACTGTAGAGGGGCCGGTCGCAGCTATACGCGACCCCTGATCTAAAAAGCCGCCTTGAATGCATCCAGCTGTTCCTGCTGCTTTTCCAACATTCCCAACAACTTCGCTACGTCTGCCTGGGACGTCTGGGCGGGGGAAGTACTTGTGGCGGCTGCTGCCGCAGTATTGGACGACGATGGTGGACTAGGGGATTCCGTTGTTGCTGCGGCTTTCGCTTTAGCCGGCTTCCCCATTCTCTTGTTTTGGCAGACGTTTGCTCGGTGCCCTGCTCTTTGGCACCAGTTGCAGACGTCGCGCTCATGGTTTCCATCCTTCTTCGTGTGTTCCTTCGACCCACACCCGTAGCATTTCCCTCTCATCCATGCTTGAAACTCGCCCCGAGTTTTGAAGATCTCCTCCTTCGGTCTGTTGCCTTGCTGACGCGTGGCGTCGACTTGCATGGCGTCAGGGTTGGAGGTGGTGTGTTGTGATGACGATGAAGATTTCCCTTTCTTCTCGCTCTGGCGTTGGCGCAGTCGTTGGTCAATGACTTGTGCGCTTTGCTTGAGCTCGTCGTATGTGTTATGGGGCTTGTCTGTGATGGCGAGGAGGTCTTTGATCTCGTCTGTGAGACCGTCGTAGAAGCGGGTGCGGGGGTCGATAATGGACCACCCGGTTTGTCCAGAGTACTGTTCGAATATGGATGCATATTCGGCAACCGTCTTTTTACCCTGTCTTGTTTTCTTTAGCTCTTCTCGAGCTATATCTTGGACGTCTAGGGGGCTGAACCTGCGGTTGAACTCCTTGACGAAGTCCGACCAATTGCCTCCAAAGGGAATGGTTCCTTGGTTGGCGGACTCCAGATATGGGAGTGCCCAGGTTTTGGCATCCCCTTCCATCAGATTGAGGGTGGCGGCGATCCATCTGTGCTCGTCCGCGTACCATTTGTTGTCCACTGTATGCCATGTGTTCATGGCGTCCCCTAGTGATCCTGCCCAGTTGTGGAAGGCGGCTAGGAAATGACGGGCGTCCGATGAGGAGCCTTTCCCATCCCAGGCTTTGGGGCGGGCCACTATTTCCTTGTTTTTTCCGTTTCCGGGGCGGGTGGCGGTCGCCGAGGCCACCTGCGCTGTCAGGGCTGTGACTTGTTGCGCGAGGTTACCGACGGCTATGCCGAGGTGATTGATAAGGTCCAGGCAGTCCTGGACGGTGGGGGGGGGGAGTGGTGTTGGTGGCGCGGCGTGAGGGAGGGTGCTTCCGCTTGGTTGTGACATCTCGTCTAATTTCTTCTGTCTCTCTTTTCGTTCTGCGTCCTCCTGTGCCCGACGGAATTCTTCTAAGAGAAGGAGTTGTTCGTCTGGGGAGATCTCGTCCCAGTCTTGGATACGAGATATGAACTCCTTTTCTTTCTTAGTTGGAGGGGGGAGGGCGAATTTCAAGCGAGCTCCGCTGGGATACTGAGCTTGTGCTAGACGAGCTGTCTGTTTCCCTTTCTTGGGAGCCACGTTCTTCGTCTTCCCTTATGTGGGAGAGGAGTGGGTGAGGAGGAGTTTCGAGACGAGGGATAAGGTTCGCAGCGATAGCTATCAACTGCGGGACTGTGAATTCTGTGCCGAGGACTGGGATTTCTAGGCCGTAGAGCTCTAGTAAACCGTATCGGTACTCGGGGTCGTGGTAGATTGCCTGCACGTATTGCTCGGCGATGTTGCGAGGGGGCAGTTCTAGTTGGAACCCCTGGTAACGGATGTTGACACCGTCTTCGTCAATGAAACTTTCGCCTGACTGGGCGAGTGTGGCTTGGGAGGAGGAGTGGGCGGAGTGGAAAGATTCCGCAGATAGTGTGGGTGAAGGTGAAGCGTACACCGGTGATGGGATCCGGTCTTGTTCGGACTGGGTGTCCTGGTGTACGTGCAGCGATGCCGAAGCAGAGGCTGTAGTCTGGGGTGGTGTGATGGAAGCTTGTCTCCTCCTGAAGAGACGACGAAGTCGGGTTCGAACGTTCGCAAATATGCGAGGCAGTTTGGAAATGTGTGAGGTGGATTTGGACGACGGGATACAACGAGCGCGAAACGCTAACTCGAGGGTGAATGGAATGCCCTATCAAGCGAGACCAATACACAGTGATTGTTTCACACTGCGCGAGGCTGCGGCGATAAAGGAACACTCAGGAATGATGAAGGGTTATGTGTAGAGCTACAAGGCTGTCTGCCTCAGTCTTCTCGACCTGTTGGCTGCCTCTCACGCCGAAGCGCTCTCAAACTTTTCTGGTTGGTACGCGTACAGCTGTCGCAGGCTAGGCCTGGCTGGCTCAATGTCTAACTGCAGCTTATCTGGCGTGGTGACCAGTTCTGCAGCCAGTACCCAGAGGCGTCTACTGATGACCAGATAGACCCAATAAAGGCAAGCACAATGTATGCCGGTTTTACGGACACTACAGTTGTACCACAAATGCACAGATTCTGCTTGCGGACTTCCCCAGGCAAAGAGTGAGGTAGATAACACAAGGGACTGATGGTCGTCAACCACCTAAAGGGAAAGTGATAAAACTGGTGAGCGTGGAGCTCAAGAGAGTGTAAAGGAACTTGTCCTAATGTAGCGGTATGACACCTTGCTACGTCAAGCTCAAGTGTGAACTAGAAAATAAGTGAACTGTCAGGTGAGCACACCCAAGCCTGGCGCGGAGATAAATCACGCGCTAACGCACAGTCACGGCGGAGGGACAATCAACTCGGAGTCTTTTATGCAAGAACTCAAGATGTCAAGGTCACACCGTGGTACGCTGAGTGGAGAACCAAGAGGACAAGTTCAGATTGGAGAGTAAGGAATACAAGGGAGATACGCACCTGAGTGGAGAACCAAGAGGACAAGTTGGTTCCACTCAGGACGCTACAGGAGGGTTTATATACGCTACTGGAGCTGAGCTTGAATTGAGTCTAAACACTATTACTAAGTGTACAGTAAGACTCCATGACTCAGGAGCTGACGCGTCGTGTCTAATAATAGCGCTATCTATTGTGCTGACTGATGCACTTGTCATAGCGCTGACGCGATGCCTTATCTTTGCTGAGTAAATCCTAATACAGCGAGTAAGCGTAATTACTAAGTAGAGTCTAGAGCTATCTAGAGTGTTCCATCCTTATCTACCAATCCTGTGAGTCCGTACGTAAATGGAATGTGACCGGACTGGGTTGTCCCGTTAAGGGTGCAACTATCCCAGGGTCACGTGCTTAAAGGTGCACATGATGGCAGCATGTGACTAACAATATCTCGTACTTCGGCCCTTTATATCTTCCTCAGATAATTCCATAAAAATATAGAAAAATAGGGAAAATAATATACGCGTCCATGACAGGACCCTAGTTAACCCACTACCAGTTAAAAATGTGGATGGAACCCTGAACAAGCAAGGATCAGTCAAGTATACAACAATCCAGAAGATCCGGATAAAGACATCCGATGACAACTTTCATGACGAATGGGTGGAACTATATGTCACCACATTAGGGGACCACAACATCATTTTAGGAACAGATTGGTTCAAAGCACACAACCCAGAAGTAAATTGGGCCTTGCCACAGCTGGCCTTCACACGTTGCCCCCCATCTTGTACCTTGTCCACTAGGCCATTCGTAATCACATCCAAGAAACCACAGTCAAGAGCAACCACGATGAACCAAGTCCACATCACCAAAGAACATCACAAAGAGGAACCACAGTTTAACCAAGAAGCCATGGAGCCATTCCTAAATTTTCATGAAAATAGTAAATGTGATACCATTTACATCTGAGCCAAGACAACTACAAGCACAGAAATCGCTGCCAAGACAACACCACAAGCATCCACGAGTCATATCCCAGTACAGTTCTCCAAGTACACTCAAGTTTTTAGTGAAGAAGCATCACAACGTTTGCCACAACATCAGCCCTGGGACCATGCCATTGAACTCAAACCAGGAGCTAGCATGAAGAACAGCTCCATCTATTGCCTCACACCCAAAGAATCTGAAGGCTTATGAACCTATATCACAGATTACCTGAAGAAGGGATATATTTGCCCTTCCAAGTCACCCATGGCTAGCCCTTTCTTCTTTGTCGACAAGAAAGACAGCAAATTACGCCCTGTCCAAGACTATCGTGCGCTTAACAATATCACGATCAAGAATGCCACTCCACTGCCATCAATCCCAGAACTCATTGATAAACTACACGGTGCTAGATATTTCACCAAGTTGGATATTTGTTGGGGATACAACAATATCCAAGTCAAGGAAGGGGATGAATACAAAGCAGCTTTCAAGACGCCCCTCGGACTCTACAAACCCACAGTCATGACATTTGGTCTCTGCAACGCCCCTGCCACATTCCAAACATTCATGAATACCATCTTCGAAGATCTGATAGACGAGGGACATGTCGTCGTCTATCTTGACAATATCTTAATATTTGCAGAAGACCTCACCACACTAACAAGGCTCACCCATGAAGTCCTGTCGTGATTGGCCAAATCTGACCTGTATTTGAAACCAGAAAATGTTCCTTTGCCCAAACATCCATTGAGTACCTTGGAATCATCATCTCTGAAGGTCAAGTAGCCATGGACCCAGCCAAGGTGGCCAGTATTAAAGACTGGCCCACACCTAAAACAGTCAAGCAGGTCCAAGCATTTTTGGGCTTTTGCAACTTCTATCAGTGTTTCATCAAGGGTTTCTCCACCATTGCACAACCACTGTTTGACATCACCAAGAAAGATAGACTCTTTGCTTGGACCCTGGCAGCAAACACATCCTTTAGGTCACTCATCACAGCATTTACATTGACTCCAGTCCTTGCCCTCCCAGACCATGACAAACCTTTCTGGTTAATCACTGATGCTAGTGATTTTGCCACCGGAGCTATCCTAGAACAGCTGGATGACCTTAA
Organism: Lactarius akahatsu; assembly: GCA_021524915.1. Classification (NCBI taxonomy): domain Eukaryota; kingdom Fungi; phylum Basidiomycota; class Agaricomycetes; order Russulales; family Russulaceae; genus Lactarius; species Lactarius akahatsu. Next base: position 352,893 of record JAKELL010000039.1, read on the forward strand.
TCAATGGCACCCTGTCACATACCACTCCAAATCCTTACAACTGGTGGAGTGCAACTACAAAATCCATGATAAGGAGCTCCTTGCCATTATCCGCTGCCCTAGAAATCTTATGTCATTAGCTTGAAGGATGTGACGACACCACAGAAATCTGGTCTGACCATGGAAATCTTGTCTATTTTACCACGAAACAGAAGCTCACATGCCATCAAGCCCGTTGGGCCCTCTTCCTCTCTCGGTTCAAGTTCACAATCATCCACAAGCCCAGAACTCAGAATAAATCTGATGCCCTGTCCAGGTGTCCAGACCTTAAAGAGGGGATAGCACACAAAAATGAAGAATGTGCACTCTTGGATAACAAATTTTTTGCAATTCACGCAGCATGACCCATGACGATCACTGTAGAAGGAAACACCACACTACGACAGTGAATCAAGAACACTCAAGAATATGACAATGAAGTCACCCTTGCCTTAGAAACCCTTCTAAAAAATGGCCCACATTCCCTTACAAAGGGATTAGAAGGCTGGAATTTGGAAGATGGAATCATCCTGTATAAAGGACAAGTATACGTCCCCAAGAACAAAGATCTCTGTAGAGAGATAGTCAAGCAATACCACAATCACCTTGCCATAGGACACCCAGGAAGATCGAAAACCTACAAACTAGTATCATGAGAATTCTGGTGGCCAGGAATGTCCACCTTTGTCAAGAGCTATGTGGATGGATGTGCCACGTGCCAAGCAACCAAAGTTAAACCAAGAAACCAAGTACCCCTGCAACCAAACCAAATACCCACAGATATATGGGGAATAGTCACCATGGATTTCATCACAGACCTCCCCACATCCCAAGGATACGATTCACTATTTGTAGTAGTGGATCACCTCAGTAAAGCAACAATAATTGCCCCATGTAACAAAACTATCACAGCTGAAGAAACATCCAAGTTATACCTAGAGCAAATCTGGAGACGAACTGGCCTACCATGACAAGTTATATCAGACAGAGGCCCACAATTTGTGTCAAAAGTCATCCAAGAAGTTTGGAACAAACTTGGAGTCAAGTCAACCATGTCCACAGCATTCCACCCACAAATGGATGGAGAAACAGAACAAGTTAACCAAGAACTAGAACAATACCTTTGTGTCTTTTGCAACTTTCAAGTCGACAACTGGGTAGAACTAATACCTTTCATGGAATTTGCACACAACACAAGACAGCATAGCACCACAGGAAAATCACCCTTTGAGATCTGGTACAGGCTACAAACCGGAATTTATCCCACCAGTAAACTTCGCATCCAAGATCCCCACAGTAGAAGAACATCTTCATTCCCTAGAACAGATCTGCACCAAAGTATCTGCAGCATTAAAGGTCGCTGCTGAAGTCATGAAAAACACTCACATATCCATGCCAACCTATACACCCAAACCTGGAGACCAAGTATGGCTAGAAGGAACAAACATCCACACCACGCACCCAAAAGCCAAGCTAGCCCCAAGAAGACACGGACCATTCAAAGTCCTATCTACATGGGGAGTTAATTGCAAACTCCAACTACCACAATCTTGGCAAATCCACCCTGTATTCCACATATCCCTTGTCTCCCCCTACAAAGAAACTACAGCCCATGGACCCAACTTCACCAGACCACCCCCAGAAATAGTTCAGGGAGAAGATGAGCACTATGAAGTAGAAACCATCCTCCAATCCAGACTCTCCCCAAACAAGAGAGGCGTACAGTATCTGCTAAAATGGAAGTATTACCCAAATTCCGAGAATTCTTGGCTCCCAGAATGAAACATGCCAAGACCCTTGTCCAAAAGTTCCACCAGCAAAACCCACAAGCCCCCAAGTCAAATATCCTCTAGGTTGTTAATCAGTGTAACAACCTGTAAAGAGGGGGTGGGTGGTGCAGTGGGTTTTGCCCCCCCCCCCTACCCTGTTCAGGAGAGCTTGGGTTGGACCTGCAGGTTTGATCCTTGCTCAGGCAATATTCCTGACAGGGGCACTCCTTATCTGGGGCTCTGGCCCTCAACTGTCATTACAACAACACCACCCCAGGAGGCTCCGGCCCCCACAACCCCAACACCTCCCCTAGCGGGAGATACTGCACCACCATGATCACTCCCAATTTCACACTCCAACATCCTGCACCATTCCCTAACCAAACCCCAACTGAAACCCTAACGCCAATTTGGACGTGGCAGAACTGCCCTGTATTGGGACACACCCTCAAGCGCAGCTGGTAATGTGATGGTAGGCCGCAGGAGTGTGGACAGCCAGACCAGGCTTGGTAACCCTGAGTCTGGGCCTCCCCCCTGCCGCCCATGACCTAAGTACAGCATCGAAAGCAAAGTTGCGGTGCCCAGCGGGGTCCATGAGGGACTGCAAGTACATTGTGTTCATTAGTAGCCAAGGGGTCTAGGAAAAGGGCGAGGGACCGGCATGGGAGGATGTGAGGTGCATGACACACACAGAGCGATGTGGACTCAATTACATACTCCTTATCTGTTGGTCTTACTCAGCTTTCCTCTGGGAGGTGGGCTTCCATGCTGGGGTTTCAATTCCTCGGACACTTAACTACAATCGTTTAGTGCAGGTCTACGGACCTTACCACTGTGTTTCATAAATCTAGCTCTGTAGGGAGTCTAGGACTGGCTTTGTGTAGTCCACTGCTCTGGAATATAAATTGATTCAAAAAAAAAAAACAACCTGTAAAGAGGGGATACTGTCACAAACCTAAGAACTTGGGTCGTGACTCATGTGTCTAAGACTGGTCCGCGTCAGCCTGGTTTTAGGTAATCAACTTCCTAAAGGGGAAGTCCGAAGTCGGAGTTCCAAATTCGTACTCCGACGATCATGTGACCAGTCACGTGATTACCCTATGTTTATCAAGTCACCTGATGATTGGAAATTGTACCACTCTTGGAATTAATCTTATTGGACTGCGGAGCAGTCACACCACTATGGCACAATCTTGCGCAATTGACTGTGGTGCAGTCATACAATATTTATGATTATTCTGATTGGCTGATATATTTAGAACTCTTCCAGAACCTTCCATTGCGCAGCACCTGTGGGAAGCAATAGGCCTCCCCTAAAGTATGCACAGACCATGTACTCAGGTATATAAGCTAGAGCAATAGAACGGACAGTCCCTCAGACTGTCCACTTGTGTTCCCACTTGGATACTTCCCTTGGGCCAGATGCTTATCATTGAGCCTTTCGCCACCCTCTTAGTAATCCTTGTGTTTAAAGCTTACCAAGTCTTCCTTTGTCACCCTCTCACTGTCTTCCTTTGTTACAAACCCCGACCACCAAAGGTGTGGCCCGTGCGCATGATGGCCTGGAGAGACTGCCAGACCCTGCAGAGACTCCGTGGAGCCCGATGAGCAGCCACGCTGGATCCCCGGGTGCTAGGGAGTGGTTACGGAAGAACCTGGGCTTGTGACGTCACTGATCACGTGACTTGAGCCTGGACTGACCTAGACCAATGACGATAGATGGCGCAATGCCTCATGTGACCTTCTAGTAGGTTCCATGGCTGCACACGGACCACCGAACCCTTGGTAGAGTGGACTTAGCTGGGTACGAACCTTATGTACCTGCATGTATATATACCAGTAGCGTTTTGTACTCAAGTCCCCAGACTTGAGTTACTTAGCAATACCAGCTAGTACCTTGGGAACCTTGCTCTGCACCCTTAAGACCATCCTCTTATCTTGTGCACCACCATTCTCGCTGCGCCTCTTCGAGCGTACGCCTTTGACCGATCCAAGTCTCCTTAGTCATCATCTGCAACTACGACCCCTAGAACTTGTCCTTTCGTTATGCCGTCTGGTAAACCCAGAGTCACGCGCCACCCCGCTGGTGGCGTAACATCCTTGTCCCTTGTGTTCCACATCAGAGAATCCCAAGTGCAATTGCACAGACTACTCTGAGTGAGTAGTTCATCACACAGAGGGAGGCAGCTCAGCATGGTTGGGCTGGGGCCTCGACCATAAAAAGGGGGCGATGTTACGTTTCGGACTTACAGATGCCTCAGGCCAGGAAGTGAATACTGACAAAGGGCAATGACACCCTCATCAGCAGTATATTGTCATGGACTTGTTTGGATCAGTCAGCCAGGTAAGCTCCGGCACGTGATTGTACGATAACGGATCAGATCTCAGATGACTCATAGTGACTCATACTAGGATAGCTGTACTAGGGTTTGCTCTACATATGCTATTGGCTAGTGGCATTCAAGTGGCACTTCAAAGCCCATGCGTATCTATATAAGTAGAGTAGAATGAAGACCAATTGTCACGATCATTGCGACATCGATAACAGATCCGGTGATTCACAAATTCCTGTTTCTCAGTGCTGGAAGATTCTCGTTCTCCCTGTCTTCTATTCCCCGCGGGAATGTTCCCGACCCAGCTTCCGTGTTTCAGATCCCACTTCCCTTTCTGCCAGAATGTTCTGTGTGTTTCAAAGTCTCAGGCTCCTATTCCTGCCAGGTCACAAAATGAGAGAAAATGTAGAAAAACATGATTTCCTGTATAGTATTTAAAGAGCTGTAGTGCACCATGTATTCCTTGTTCTTGTCTTGTTCAATACAGACTTTAGCCACCCTTCCTCTCCTCTGCCCTGCAGAGCCCCAATTCTCTTCTCTGGTATCGACCTTTGAATTGCTGACTCAGCATAGTCACGTGATTCCCTCTGGACTCAGGATTACGACAAAGTGGTAGCGACACAGTCGTGAGCCCACCGCTTGATCATAAAACCAATAATGTTATGATCGAAGGACGTGGACGCTTACTATATGGATATGACACCCTAGTAAGTAGTAATTAGTCATGGACAGGAGTATCAGTCAGCCATCGTAGTATCACATGTTAGATACTATGACTCGTTCCAAGTAGTAGCAGTAATAGGGTTCGAGCTATTTACGCTACTAGTCAGCTTAGATTAGGGAGGAGCTTTAAAGCACCCTCATACATGTATAAGTTGTTGCGCAGCAATGCACGCAGTGTACAGGTAGACCCTTACCTGAATAGAGAGCTTAGACGAGGCTTAGAGTGAAGCAGAGGAAGCTCAGAGTGGGGTGGAGAGAGATGTGTATTGGTACTCGCTCCTATAGTAGGATTTATATACTCTATGGTCCACCCATGTCCGTTTGGGGAAAAGTGATGAGTAGAGGCATCCACAATATCGCATTTTCAGTGTCGCCTAATGTCTAATCACCGGTGGACTTGGAATAATCCCTTAAGGGGATTCTGTACGTATATTGTATGACTAAATACTCCGAATTACGTGTATAGCATAACTAATCGTACTGTCATTCCTACGTAATGAGCCTTATAGTAAGTATTACAGCTCAACACTCCCCCTTGCTAAGTGCAGCTACTAAGTGCTCTAAGCAAGTGTGTAAGGCGAATTAATATTCTAGCCATAATTAGAAGGGAGTCTATCTCGGAACCATGAGAGCGGTTTCGAGACCGAGTTCTCTTCACCATCCCATTTCAGCTTTTGAACTATTACAGTTCATTGGGCTGATTTTTTGGTATAATGAGCAGAAATGTTGTGATTCTCTGGTTGAGAAGAATCTATGTATGTGGAAGACAATGTCTTCAAGCGTCGCTCGATATACCTTCCATAGTATTAATGGAATTTTCAGGCTTGTCTCAAGGCCAAGTTTGTTGCCTTGTGACTTAGTTGGACGAGTAAAACTCAAGTCCTAACTGACTTCTGAATTTTTCGAACTTAATACGCCCTAGGTTCTTGGTAAACATATCTGCGGGATTTTCTGAACCATCTGTAAAGAATAGTTCTATTTTCTTGTCCTTCACTACTTCTCTTATGTAGTGATAGCGTATATCAATATGTTTAATACGCTTCTCTTGGACAGGGTTTGAGGCCATAAAGATGGACCCCTGATTATCACCGCAGAGTGGTATTGGGCTTAGTTTGATGCCAAGCTCAGTAAAGAGTGACTTTATCCAAACTAATTGTCTGCTAGTATCCGACAGCGACATATATTCAGCTTCAGTGGAAGATAATGCGACTGTCTTTTGCGCTCTAGAATTCCAACTGAATATCCCATTAGCCAGTTTAACCATATAACCTGTGGTAGATCGCCTATTATCTGGGTTTGAAGCCCAGTCAGAGTCTGCATAGGCAATTAAGCCTCCATTTGATCTTCCATCATACACCAAAGAGTATGAAGAAGTCCCGAGCAAATAGCGACAGATATAGAGTGCTCTGTTTAAATGGTCCTCTGAGGGGTTTGCAGCGAATTGTGATAGTTTAACAACTGCATAGGCAATGTCAGGGCGAGTCCCAAGCATTATGTATAGGAGTGAACCTATAACTTGCTGGTATTTGCTCCTGACACTTGGGTTGACTGGTGAATTATTAGGTACAGGTTGGTACCCTTCAGGAAGTGGAGTCGCAGTTGCTTTCGCATCTATGAGTCCAAAGCGTTGCAGCACCTTTTCTAAGTAAGCAGTTTGATCTAAAAAGATCTTTCCATGTTTCCGCTGAATGCGCATACGCAAGAATTCCTTTGCATCACCTAAGTCGCGACATTCCCAAGCCTTCATGAACCTATTCTTAAGTTCATTTAAAAGGGCTTTGTCTGATCCCATAAAGATCACATCATCAACATAGACAATGATCACTACAAGGGCGCCACTCTTTCCTCTATGGGTAAAGAGTCCTGAGTCAGATAGTAGCCTTTTACAGCCCATTGCAGCCATGGACTTATCCAGCGCTTTCCACCATGCTAGAGCAGCTTGTTTAAGTCCATAAATGGCGCGTTTTAGTTGCAGTACTTTATTTTCATGCCCTTTGGCTTTGAAGCCCTCAGGTTGTTCCATGTATAGCTCTTCATTGAGCTCTCCATATAGGAAGGCAGTTTTAACATCTAGTCCAGTGATGTGCCAATCCTCTAGCGCTGCAAGCGCGAGCATCATCCAGACAGTCTCAAAGCGCACTACTGGTGAGAAGATTTCATCACAGTCAACACCTTCAACCTGAGAAAAGCCTTTGGCAACAAGCTGGGCTTTCTTGCGACCATCAGTCTTTTGATCAAAGACCCATCTATTTTTTATTATTTTCCTCCCTTTAGGGGGTTCCACAAGCTCAAAGACATTACATCTGCGAAGTGCCTCTAGTTCCTCGCGACAAGCAGTCTTCCATTCCTTTTGTTGTGCTGCAGGCATGCGTATTATATCTTTAAAGGTCCACTCCCGTATATTAGAAGTGTCCAGTGGTTCCAGATCATTAGATGGAACTGCCTTGGCAAGCAGATGATCTAGGAATTTTACTCCCCCTTCCTGAGCAAGGCATGACAATAAATCATCTACTTCATCCTCTGAGGGTTCTGGCGGAGCTTCACTCTCAGCAGGTGGAGGGTCAGGGTTTGTCTCAGGAAATCCTCCTGGAATCTGCCTTTGCCCTGGTGTACTATCAGCTCTGGAGCGACCAGGCTGTCTTCCAACCATCTCTTTCCACTTGCTACTCCGTTCAACGTCTTTAGTAATGTTTGTGGGGTGCCTGTCTTCCCCATAGACGTTGCCAGGACGAGTAGGTACTTTCCTCAAGCGCGCAGACCGTCGTGGTAGTGCTGATTCTGGCGCAGGAGGCGGAGGCTGTTGCGCTTCTGGTTCCTCTGGTTCCACAGATCCTGCTGTCGCGGTCTGGCGCATCCTCCCTATTTTGCCTCTGTTTAGGGGGACGATGAGTAGGCATATCATCGTCAAAACCACTTGGAATGGGCTGTGTAGGTGATGGTTCATCCTCCATAGGAGGTTGATTCTCTACTAGCTCATTTATGCGGGTTGTACCCCGCACCCTTTGTGTTTCGCACTTAGGGTATACGGTCTCATCAAATAATGCAGTAGTGCTGGTGAACACTGTGTTGTTTTTGATCCGCATGAATCTATATGCTTTTATGCCCTCAGTGTGACCAATATAGATCATTTGTTCGCTTTTGGGGTCAAGTTTGTTCGATCTGCGATCTTCTGGTATGTGCACATATGTGCCACATCCAAACACTCGTAAGTGTGAAAGACTAGGTGCTTCACCATGCAAGCTCATATAGGGTGTCTGCCAATTAAGGCGACTTATTGGAGTCCTATTATAGCAATGTACTGCATGTAGGACCGCAAATTCCCACCAGGATTGAGGGAGACAGGCTTCAAGGCACATAGCCTGAGCCTTATCCATACAAGTACGCATAAAGCATTCAGCACTGACCATTTTGTTGGGGAGTATGCGGTGCACTTTGTAGGATAGTAATGCCCATATCTTTCAGTACCTTAGTAAACTCGTCAGACTTGTATTCTCCTCCAGCGTCAGACATCCACTGTTTAATAGTGGCGTTATGCTGATTTTTAATCATGGCAACAAACTGCCTTAACGCATTGATGGCCTGTGCTTTGGTGCGTAATAGCACGACCCACGCATAGGAGGAAAAGTCATCAAAGAAACTAATGAAGTATTTATATTTGTGGTACGAGTCAACTGGGAAGCTCTTAAGATCGGAATGAATCTTTTCAAAAGGCTTCTTAGCACGCGTCTCAGAGGGTTTATGCGTTGAAGCAGGCATTTTCCCTTGAGCGCAACCAGGACATATGGGTGTCTCAGAAGGATATTTAAGGTCCTTAGGGAATCCCTTAGTGTGATCCTTGGCACGACGTAGTACTTCCTTCGAAGGGTGTCCTAAACGTCTATGCCAAATGTCGTAGTCAGCAGTATAAATTGTACTATGGGCTGCATGTACATTTTTTACTTGTGTGACTTCGGCATCAAGCCAGTAAAGTGTCTGACTATCTGCTAGGGGTTTTGTTTGTAGTATGGGCGTCATACTGCCCTTATAGAATAGAGATATATGCTGCGAATCCCCATGAATGCGCAATCCCTGTTGAAGAAACTCCCCCATGGACAATAGCTTAGTTGTCATCTGTGGTATGTGAAAGACAGGATATATGTGTGTAATACACTCTGTTTTAATGCCATTATGTTCCACAGAATGCTTCAGTAAGACTGAGCCTTTGCCTTGTATATAGAGAGCATGGGCTGCCGTCTTTACCATAGGTTTTTGTGAAAGGGGGGTATAACTTATAAAGTCCAGTTTATTGTTTGTAAAGTGTGCCTGACGCACCAGAGTCAAGTAACCAAGTAGGTTCTCGCTCTGTTTGACTCTTCTTTCCCTTACATTTCGAGCATAAAGCGAAATCAAGACCATGAGCGCATAGATTAGCGCTATTTACAACTTTATTTACAAGTGCACTGTAACTACAATTTTTAGAAGCGCCAGTCGGCGTCATATCCAGTAGCACTGTAGAGTGGTCAGATTTGCTTATTAGAGGAGGGAAAGTTACTAACCCATCCTCGTAGGGGTTGAAGTCATCTTGTCCTACTGCATCAGCGAGGTCATCGTAGACGTCACGGTCATTGTTGTCGTTCGCTTCGCTTCCCCAATCCAGAGAAATATCCGGAGAGGGGGCATGTACTGCTGCCTTCTTATGAAAGCCTTCCCACATTTTGGTTATTTCAACCGCAGTAGGACTATCTGGGCATTCTTCGATAGGCTCAACCGTGCGAATGGGCTCCTTGCCCTTGTCTTTGCGTGCCTCTTGCTCAGAAGGCGAGACTAAAGGGGTCAAGGTTAGTTTAGGAGTGTCTGGAGGCGAATTAATGGGTGCACTGCAGCCTGTAGGGAGGTCCTCATCCTCATCTGACATTTCCCAATCCTCTGTGAAGGTGTTCGGGTTCTTGGTCCACGGGGAGTCCGCGACCATCTGCCCAAGACGCTGCTCAAGCATCTTCACTGTCTGTACAGTTCCAGGTGTTTCTAAGGCCTGGGTGACGTCCAGAGCCTTATTGAAGGTCTTATAGTGTCCTGGGACGCGCTTCTTCGCAGGAGGAGCGGAGGAAATGCGCTGCTTGAGCCCAGAAGGCGAGATATGCGCAATGGTCGTAGAGGTTGGCACTGGGAGCGCCGCAACGTCAGCAATGTGCATATGCCCTTGCGTATGTTGCTTCTTGAACTTCTTGCCGGTGCATTTACTACGCTGGCGATGGTTCCCTCCTTGCTGCTGCTGCTGCTGCTGCTGCTGGCCGCGCTGCTTGTTCTGGCCCGAAGAGCCTTGCTGCTGCTGCTGGAAGTCGGGGTCATTACGCTTGCGCTTGACCGCCGACAACTTGTTGGCCGACTCCTTGTTAGAAGAGTGGTTCTTCGTACGCTCAATTTCCCACTGGTTAACCGCCGCAGTATGGATGTCGGTTAAAGTAAGGTGCTTCGCCGTGGTGCCCGACATTAGAATAGGGACAAGGGATGACTCCCATTTGGCAGGTAGCTTCGAAAGAAGCATCATGGCCTGAAGGCCGTCGGGTACTTTGGGAGAATTGGCGGAAAGGTGGTCGTAAATAGTGGCAAGCTCATCTATCTGGGGGCCAGGATGCTTGGCGTAGTCCAGACGGAACGTCATGGCACGCTTGAAGTCCTGGTAGACGTTAGCGGCACTAATGCCCCCATACTGGGACTTGAGATGTCCCCAAACATCACCAGCAGTCGCAAATTTTTCAACCTGGCGTTGAATAGCCGGTGAAAGGCGCAAAACAATGGAGCCTAGGGCACGATCATCATCAGTAGACCATGCATTGTAGGCTTCAACCTCTGCAGGGGTCGGGGCATCCTTATCCTTAACTGAAGGAATAGCCCGTCTTCCGTTAATCATATCCCAAAGCGCAGAAGACTTAAGGAAAGCCTCCATTTGCCTAGCCCAAATCGAGTAGTTGTTTCTGTCAAGGACGGGGACAAGAGTAGTGAGAGTCGACATTTGTAGAGAGGTTTCTGAATAGAGAGTAGTCAGCACCGTATGCGACTAATAACAGAAAAATAAACCGGCATAGTCTCCCCTTATAAGGAGACTAATGTCTGCCATTAAAGGCGACATACTGTCATAGTCTCCCCATAGTGGAGGAGACTAATGTCTGCCAATGAAGGCGACAACCCCACTGCAGGTACTAAAGGTAACCTGCCATCGTTGCAGCCAATGAAGGCGCAAAGCGACTTATGGCAGGGCCCATAACCTGTTGCGCAGCAATGCACGCAGTGTACAGGTAGACCCTTACCTGAATAGAGAGCTTAGACGAGGCTTAGAGTGAAGCAGAGGAAGCTCAGAGTGGGGTGGAGAGAGATGTGTATTGGTACTCGCTCCTATAGTAGGATTTATATACTCCATGGTCCACCCATGTCCGTTTGGGGAAAAGTGATGAGTAGAGGCGTCCACAATATCGCATTTTCAGTGTCGCCTAATGTCTAATCACCGGTGGACTCGGAATAATCCCTTAAGGGGATTCTGTACGTATATCATATGACTAAATACTCCGAATTACGTGTATAGCATAACTAATCGTACTGTCATTCCTACGTAATGAGCCTTATAGTAAGTATTACGGCTCAACATAAGTAGGGGATCCAGAAGACCAAGATGAACCATCTTGGTCTTCTTCAATTCACTACCATCTTGACTCGTACTCGCGCCTCTCGCTTGTCTCCCTTGAGCAAGTCGACCACTCTACTGCCCAGTGAGCTTGGCAGTGTCCTGGTGCAACGACCACGATCACAGGATCGTGTGACCAAGCAACCCTGAAGAGCTCACGAAGAGTAGCTCATATTCCGCTAAGTCATGAACGCCCTTTCAAAGTCTAAGTCAGACTTAAACACCAGTAGTGGCGTAACAAATGATGACATCTTGTTTTACGATCCTAGAGGTGGGCTCACGACCGCGTCGCTACCACTTAGTCATAAGGGGGTCTTCTGGGTAAACGTGCAGGGCCCAGGCTCGATACTGGGTTGCGTACAACTGGCAGGGGCTCTCCTGCTATGCCAACCGTCTTGAGCCACCAAGAGGAGTGCCGTCTATTATAGCTAGACAGAGCCTTCTTGAGCTACCAAGAGAAGTACTGCCTATATAGCCAGGCAGAGCACTAAATGTAAGACCACTTGCACTCAGCAGAGGACAAGGGAATGGAACTAGGATTGGACACGACAGGAAACAAGACTAGAATGGAGAATACAGAGTACACTACTGGCTCCTTAAGTATCTTACAGGAATCCTATTTTTCTATGCTTTTCCTACTATTTTCTGGGGATGCGTAAGTGAGGAGCTAAATATAGATCAAGCATGTCAGTCTGTCGTGACGATTGCATGATTGATGCGCAGTCGTGAATCTTCGAATGGAACGAGAAGCAGAATCTGAAACATGAGACGAGAGATGAGAAACTGAGAACTTTCTGAAGCCCTTCCTATCGATGGCACAATCAATGGATTGTGACATCTTGGTCTTCTTCCAATACCACTACCATCTACTCGTTATCTACTAAGAGGCCTCCCTCCTCTTAAGTGAGTTGTCTGGCATATCCCCTTAGACCAGGGATCCCCATGACTGTGTCCCTGACTTCCCTTCACGGATCAGTGGAATATCCTGCAGCCTATCAAGTCAAGCTCTATTACAATGAATGAGTCGCTTCACTGTACACCTCCTTCTATATCCTTGACCACCAGACTTGGGTGAACACTCGATACATCCAAGAGGTTCCCCTGGGAGTTATCCAATTAGAAGACATCCACGCCTACTTCGGAAGGGATGAACAACTCCTTCCCCATCCTGCCTTCTATGCAGACGCAGAAGTCAACTGAAACTACTTCCTTCAAAGGATTGCCACCAGATCAGAGGCCTAAGTCAGGCAAATGTCTGTGGTAGATGTTACAATATCAGTACAATCTAAGTCAACTAAGACCTGATAAGACAGTATTAAGACTTCATCTTAAATTTAAATGATTTGTTTTTTCACACAGGGATTGGACAGAACAGGATTTATGCAAATATATATTCTGATAGGACTACAAGTAGCTATTAATAATACAGGTGGGGAGGGGACAGGTGCAACAGCAAGGTGGCAGTGGTGGCTGTGCCAGTGTTGAAATGGCACTGTGGGGTGGGTTGGATGAACAATGGTGGTGGTGTTGGGGGTGGTGTCAATGTAGTGTTGGGGTGAGTGGGGTAGGTAGGGGACTGCAGCATTGATGTGGCAGTGGCAGCCATGTTGAAATGGTGCCAGTGGGGTTGGGTCAGGTCAAGGTGGGGTCAGGGTGAACAGATGTAGTGATGGTGCAAGGCGTTGAGGTGACGGTGGGGTTGTGTCAAGATGGTGCCAGTCAAGGTGGGGTCTGGGTGAATGGGGTAGGTGGCAATAGTGGTGCCGGCGTTGAGGTGGTGGTGGGAGTTGTGTTGAGATGGTGCCGGTGCAGTGGGGTTGAGTTGGGGGAGGGGTAAGGCCGTGTCAAGGTGGCGGTGGTGTGGGGGGGGTCATGGTGGTGGTAGCTGTGTTGGTGGGGTCAAAGGGTGTCATGGCCATGTTGATGTGGCGGGGTCAGGGTTGAGGGGCAGCAGGTGATGTGGTTGTGTTGAGGGTTGTGATGAAGGTTGAAATGAGTAAGAAAAAAACAAAGTGAAAAAACAAAACACATACAAGTGGGGCCAAGTGCCGTGAGACGGTGACAATGGCCTGCATACACACACATGAGTGCAGGTTGAGGGGTGGGAATGGCAGGTGCACTCATGAGGTGTGAAGGTGATGGGAGGAGGCCATTGCAAGCCACTATCCTGCAGCCTACACCAGTTAGAGATGAACAGGGAAAAAAGAAATTAAAAAAGACGTAGCTTTGTGTGTGAGTCTTTGGAATTTGCAGGAAGCAAGAGAGAGGGTGTGGAGGAGGAAAATGGGGTGTTTGAATTTGAACAAACTGTGATGCATGATGCATGACATGGTGCCCCCCATTCCCTGCCACAAATTAAACTTCTGCTTGGAAGTCACCCTAGTCACCATTTTTTTGTCTAAGTCAATTTGAGTATGTGTCTGCACAAAATCACACATTTTCCTTGAATCGTTCTGCCTCAAAAAAATTACAGAGTGTATAGGAATGTATAGATGGAAAAATAAGTACCAATTATTACTACAACAACACAAAAAACAAAAGAAATTTGATTTAAATAGTATTGCTACTAGTGCCAGCTAAGCTGATATTTCTGATATCTCAAGAGATAAAATAGATAAAATTATGAAACTATTTGGGGAGGTAGATGATCTCAAATACCAAGGGGTCCTCTGCCAACTCTAAGCAATACAATCAGCTGTTCATGATTTATTTGACCAGCTCTGAAATCCTTGAGCTGAAGGATTTTGGAGCTGGTCAAATAAATCATGTGTTGAGATGCGACCTATGTCACATGTCTCGTGGGATATGATTGAGTCATCCCATACACTAAATACGGTATCTGTCCCTTACAGACTGATTTGGACTTGACCAGACTCTTATGGACCGCCTTTGTTTATCTTTATTGTTAGAGTCATATATGGCTCTTATTGTTTCTTCATTATTAAGATACCAGTATTGTCTGCTTTAGGCAGCTATTGTTCTCTGCCCTCCAATGGCATTTCTCCCTCTGGTGCACAGACCACCTGCATTGTGTTTGGATCACCTGTGCACACAGACCATTCTTAGCTAAGCATCCTGTATATAAGGACTGTTTTTGCCTTTACACTTCAGAGTTCCTTCTATCTCTGAAGTGTAAGTTCCTTTCTCTGTACTCCTCACTACCTTTACTCATAGAAAACTAGCACCAAATAATGATAATAAAGCCGGTAATAATTTGATTAATTTTTAAAGATTCTTTGAGAATATTTCCGTTCCTTAGAACTTGTCTCTTTAGGTGTGTAGTAGTATCAATAGAGTTCTTTCTATCTCTGAAGTAACTTGTCTCTTTAGCTCCTCGCTATTAACTCTTCACTTGTTAGTTCTGTGCTTCAACAGGTTATGGGCCCTGACACCTAATAACTAACTTGCGTAATACCAACAGATCTACTTGTGTCACTTTGCTCTCTCAAATGACCACATTTTTCTTTGTCATCTTCACCACTTCTCAGTGAGCATCCTCTACCATTTTATCTCGACACTTCCTTTCTTGTCCACCATGACTTTGTCATGTGCCATTTTGGCTAGCCTCTTAAGGAGGTTCTTGTGAGAGGTTCCATGTAACCTCAAACTCCTCAGTGTGCACTATCCCCACTATATCTTCTATACCCAGTTTTTGTCCAGAAGTGCTTTCATAGGCCAAAAGGGGAAGACCCTTGCAGCTATAAGCCTCTCAAATGGTTGGGTGATACTCAGTTAATACCTGGGTGTGAAGGCCTGGTTAATAGTCAAACCCAGAAGTCTTTCCCTCTGACACAACTAGGAGATGCTACTATACCATAATAATAGTTACATAGTAGGTATGACTAGACCTCTGCCAGGAGAAGCATTCCCTCCCTTTGTGCAGGATTCACTGCATGGCATGTATCACTAGTCTAGTTGCTTAGTACCAAGACCCTTAATGGTCTATTCTAGAGACTCCACAGATGACAGTCACAATTGTTATGGGAGTTGATCCCTATCATTGTCTCTGGAATTCGCTGTTGGCTCCTCTCTAGGGTACTACCCTTTACTGTACATCTTTAGTAGCCCCAGTCTACTTAGCCCTAAAGGTTAGAGATGGCCTTGAAGTGTCCTTTGCCAGACAATGCTTCTATGTGCCCTTCTTGCTAGACCCTGAAAAAGCTGTATGACATGACTACTAGCCCATTTCCTTTTGGGCCTAGGAGATCTCAGCATAAGGCAGCCATCATAAAAATGATTCCACTACTATAGTATAGTTCCAAGTTGCACAAACTTGAGGCATGACACACTACTGTGTTATGGAGTTATAGCGCTCCTATGGCTGGACCTCTACCTTCCTGTACCAAGATCTGGGCTGGTTCTGACTGCTCCTTGGAACCAGATTTACAAACATCTCAAATGGCCTCACCCACTTTCCACCTCTCCTTCCCACCAACCCTTGTCCTCTCCAAGTTGGATGGCACAAACTGGCAGACATGGGGAGTGACCTTCATGTCACTCATGTTGATGAATGGTGTGAGGAGACACCTCACCCACTCCAACCCTGCCCATGTTCCCTACCACCCTGCCCCAGCAGCAGGTGTTGTTGGTGCCCCCACTGGACCAATGGACAAAGGACTGGCCATTCTGGCCATGTGGGAAAAGCAGGAAGAGGTCATCACTGGACTCTTGTACCTCTCAGTCACATCCAAAGTTCTATCAGGCATAGTGTCAGAGACACTGTTCCCAAGCGTCCATGATAAATTTTCCCATCTGGACCACCTCTATGGTCAGGTTGGCTCTATGGCCACCTTCAATCTATGGGTGGGCTTGGCCAACACCAAGCTTCAGGAAGGTAGCCCCTTCCAACCTCAACTTCAGAAAATGTTGGACTCAAGGAACACCCTGGTGGAGCAAGGGATGCCCATCTCAGACATGCAAATGTCTTTCATACTTCTTGACACACTACCCCCCTCCTACAGCACCATAGCAGGCACCATCCTTGCCTCTGGCCCCCCTGCCAACCTACAACCTCAGGACCTAATCAATAGGTTCATCAATGAGGAATCATGTATCGCTGGTCCCCCAGCATCTTATAACAAGATAGCCCCTGTCAAATCTCACTTGCCTCCACAGACCCATGTGTCGCAGGCATCAGGCAGCTCTGTGTCTCCAGACATAATCTGCCATTACTGCAAAAAGCCTGGCCATAAAAAGCCAGACTGTTACAAACTCAAACAGGACCAGGAGAACACAAAGAAAGGGAGGGCTGGGCAATGAGGGAAAGCTGCCCAGAACACAATGACCAAGGCCCTGGACTCACTTCTGGGAAATAGGTTTTCTGTGGCCAATAGCATACCTGTACCAAAGAGTCGGCTATTTACAATAGTTAATGGGTCTGGAAAGATAGAAGAGGTACATGAGGTACCTCAGGTCTCCCTCTACATGATGAGTGCCAACCACACTCAAATAGCAACAAGATGGATGATGGATAGTGGAGCATCAGCACATTTCACCCCATACCTTGAAGACTACGACTCCTATACACTCATGAAGGAGTAGAAGTGCTTCTAGGTGACAACTCTCTACTCAAGAGCGTTGGAATGGGTACAGTTACAATCAGAACCAACAGAGGCTATGACCTCAAAATATCAAATGTGCTACACCTCCCCAATATGCACTTGTGTATACTATCCACACCTGCCCTAACACAAAAAGGAGCCATCATCAGTTTTGACTCCACCTCTTTTGCTATAAGATTCAATGGAGAGACCATAGTGGAAGGACACAAGGCTACAGGCCTATATTGGCTTGATGGACATCACATGAACTCAGTCCGAGCATCTGCATCTGCTAGCCTTGATGTCTGGCATCAGTGCATGGGACATATGTCCAAAGATGTGCTCAAAAGATATGCTCAAGAGTCAGTAAAAGGACTCAATATAACAACTCTCCCATAGACGACATGTTGTGCCATGGTTGTGAAACTGGCAAATCAATGCATCTACCATTCCCACCTTCCACCAAACACGCACAAGAACCTCTTGAAGTCATTCATAGTGACCTTGTAGGCCCCATGCAGAGCCATTCTATACAAGGAAACAAGTACTTCACCATGTTCATAGATGACTACTCCAAAGCAGCAGTAATTGTCTTTATGAAATCAAAGGACCAGTTTAAGGACACCTTCTTACACTATAAGGTGTGGGCTGAAAAACAATTAAACAAGCCCATCAAAACCTTACACTCAGACTGTGGTGGAAAATACATCAACAATGACTTAAAGTGCATACTTTTGGAAGCAGGAATAGAGCATACTCTTACAATGCCTCATTCTCCACAACAGAATGGGAGAGCCAAGCGTTTTAAGCGTACAGTTATGGAAAAAGGCACTAGCATGCTTCATCATGCAGGCCTTAGCCTTGGCTTCTGGGAACAAGCAGTTCAAACTGCTGTGCGAATCTACAATTGCACTCCCACTTGTTCTAATCAGTGGAAAACTCCGCTGGAGCTCTGGGATGGTACAGTCCTGGATGTCTCTTACTTTAGAGTATTTGGCTGCAGAGCCTACTATCTTGTACCCAAACACAACTGGTGCAAATTAGATCCTAAAGGAAAAGAAGCTGTGTTTGTGGGCTATGAGCCCCTATCAAAGGGCTACAAACTCTGGGATAGACATAGCCAGTGCTTCGTCTCTTCACGAGATGTTACATTTGACGAGAGCACTTTCCCATCCCTGAGTGACCTGGCTCGTCACTCTCAAAATCCTACCCCTCCTGTGTCTGGTGAACTCAAAAGAGGTGCTGCTGGTGGTGAAATCTTCTTTGTAGTGCCTAGCCCACCTACACCAGTCTTTGTACTTCCACCCATTCAGGTGCCCACAGTACCCCAACAACAGCCTAGCACACCCCCCAACATCTCACGGTGAGTCTTAGTCTGATTCTCACCTGCTCCAGCAGATCAGACAATATACCATACTCCCCCATCTCAGGCTCCCCCTCCTACAAATACTGCACCTACCCACCCTTGCACTCACTCTACAAGGCGTGCTGCCATAACCGCTCCAATACCAGCCCCTAACTTCAATATGGAAGTGTCCCCTCCTAGATCCACTCCCAGATCTCCAAGAAATGGATGACTGGTCTTGCCTTTCCTACCAAGGCAGAGCACTAGGGTATGATTCACAAATCCTTGCTACATCCAAGAGGAAGTTGATGATTTTGTGCAAGGAAGCAGCAGGCTGGGCATGATGGACCTACTTAATGTGGCAGAGGTACCTGGCTACAAGGACCCCCAGACCTTTAAGCAAGCCATGGAGTCTGACCAAGCTGTTGATTGGCTTGAAGCACGTCAGTATGAACTGGATGCTCTCGACAAGCTTGATGTCTGGAGACTGGAACCCCTTCCTGCTGGAAGGAAAGTGATTAAGTGCAAATGGGTATTCAAAAAGAAAGTGGATGGACACTTTCGTGCTAGGCTAGTGGCAAAAGGGTTCACCCAACTAGAGGGGGTGGACTTTGATGAAACATTCTCCCCAGTTGCCTGTTTTGAGTCCTTATGACTCCTTCTTGCATTGGCTACGCTAGAAGATTGGCACATCCACCAAATGGATGTCAAATTGGCATTCCTTCATGGGGAACTGGAGGAAGAAATCTATATGGAGCAACCCATTGGTTTCATCACAGCTGGCTCTGAGCACCTTGTGTGCTGACTGCAGAAGGCCCTCTATGGCCTCAAACAAGCTTCCCGCACATGGAATGTGCAGTTCCATGGGGTCCTTTGTGACCTCAGCTTCATGCAGACGTACTCTGATGCAGGAGTATATGTGTATCATCTTCAAGAGGGGGGTGACACATTATTTGTGATCTTATATGTAGATGACATCACTATACTTGGGAGCTCCCTTCAAAAGATCAATAATCTGAAAGTCTCTCTATCAGACTGATATGAGATGACTGACCTTGGTGAAATCCAGTCCTATCTGGTGTTACATCATCAGAGATTGTGCAAACCGCACCATGGAGATCAACCAATCAGATTACATCTGTGATGTGATTGAGCATTTTGGGATGTTAGATTCCAACCCAGTATATACCCCTCTTCCCTCTGGCACCAAGGCACACTTGATCAAATTCGACGATCAGGCCTCTACTTCTGAAATAAAGAAGTATCAACAGATAATTGGGTCTCTGCTATGCGCAGATTGGAAGCAGACCTGATGTTACGGTTTCGCCCGTAACTGTTCCCCCGAACCCCCTGCACGACCTCGGAACACTGCCGTGAAGCGATCACGTGCTGAAAATGCCGAAGAAGAAGTTGTTATGGGATATGGGGCGTGGACTACCCAACAACCAGCTAAGTCACGTGACTTTCCCGACTACCACAGATTCGCTCAAGAATACTGGGAGTAGATCACGTGATCTTACGTCAAACGCCCGTCACGTGACCCTGGCACGTGACCTGGCTAGACTCGCACCAGAAGGGTCCAGATGAGCTTGTGCCTGGACCGGTCTCGACTGCCTCGTGTTTGTGATGACTCGTATGTGCCTGATCGATTGTGCCGTGATTCTGATGGATTGTACACGTTTGCGTTCTGATTGGATGGAAGCAGCGCTCATACAGCTGCGGATGCTTATCTCTGACTCATACCTTTGCGCCTTACTGCCATTGGTGGATTGTTATCTCTGACTCGTTTGTGACTCATTCCTAGGATCCGGATATTAGGGTTTCGGAGTTCCAAGCTGGGGTTCAAACCTCCTTGGATGTGTATATAGACTGGGGCTTATGGTCGCTGAAGACCTAAGCTTGACTTCTTGGATTATACCACCCACTGTAGTGCCACTTCTGCGCTGTCTTGCCAGTTGTGTGCTGTTAGCTACCTTTGGTGCCTATACATCTGTTGAATCGTCCTTAGCTGAGGGATCGCCGTAAGGCCCCTATCCTTTCCTTTCCGCTTTACCTCTGCCGTTCAAGGAACGTGCTGCATCATTCTCCCTTGGTTGTGCTGTCCTGCCGACCATTCTGTCATATCAACTTCGACTTGCTCTCTTCATCGCCTGCTGTATCCTTTGGGCAACCTTACTACGCCTCGTAACCGAGCTAGTACAAGATCGAGCACGTGACTTCGACATATCCCGGTGATCGTTGGGTCGTCCCGAAGCCTTGTCCGCAGTACAAGAAGGAACGTCCGGTGGAACGTTACACCTGATATATCATTGCTGTTGCATGCCTTAGCCAATTCACCTCCAATCCCTCACCTCAGCATCTACACCTAGCCAAATACGTCCTGGCTTACCTAAACAGTACTAAGGACTATGCATTACACTATGCTGGAGGGAATGACATAGATGGAGCAGGCCTTCATGGCTACTGCGACTCTTCCTGGGGAGATCAGGAGAAAAGCACTCCACCCCTGGCTACGTCTTCTTACTTGCCAATGGAGCCATTTCATGGTGTACCAGAAAGCAGAAGACCATAGCCCAGTCTACCACAGAAGCAGAGTACATGAGCCTCTCTGAGGCCTCCAACCAAGCTCAGTGGTACACTACCTTCCTAGGGGAACTAGGGTATGAGGTTATCTCCCCCATTCCCCTACACTGTGACAACAAGGGTGCCATAGACTTGGCATTAAACCCCATCACTGGAAGGTGGTCCAAACACATCCTGATCAAACACCATGTAGTCAGGGAGTACATAGAAAATAAGGTCATACACCTAATCTGTACTCCCACAGGGGAAATGGTTGCAGATGGACTTACTAAGTCACTGCCCAGAGAACCCTTCAACAAAATGGTCACTGATCTAGGAATGGTGTAAGAAGTGTAACGCCACCACTGGCGTTAGTCTGACTTGGACTGCAAAAGGGTGTTTACAACTTAGCGAAATATCCTTGGAGGGTCACGTGACTTAATCACGGGATACACGGCACTTATCCGGGCATGTGATCTAGACCGTACACTAGGGCGAGATGTGCCACTAGGTAATCCGAGCGATTGATGAAGACACCTTGCACAAAGAGGCAAGTGAAACACGCATGAACGAGATGAGAAGAAGGTGGTGATTGAAGAAGACCAAGATGGCTTATCTTGGTCTTATTGAGCCACTATTTATACATATGAGAGGACACTTTAAAGCTCCTCTTGAACCCGAGACGACTAGTAGCGTAAGTAGCTCGAACCCTACTACAGCTACTACTAGGAATGAGTCATAGTATCTAACATGTGATACTACGACCGCTGACTGATGTACTAAGTCCATGACACATTACTACTTACTAAGGGGTCATATCCGTATAGTAAGAGTCCGTTCCTTGCGTATCGTGACATCACCCCCTTTTCAGCCGCGACGACCACGGCGCCGAGTGGGGCCTATCCCCCCGACCCATGTTTCTTGCCTTTCCATAATCCGATCCAATACGTTCGCCATCTCCAACCGGAACTTGCACCGAGCCAACTCCGCCTGTGTTACGATTTTCGCCTTAGTGTACAATATGTCCTGTCTGCTTACTGGCCGTGGCCTTGCGTTCGCGTGTACTTTTACCCATGCTCCACTTCAATCCGTTCTCCGACCCTTATCTCGCACCAACCCCATGACCGTAGGGAAGCCGGACTCGTTACTTTTGAAGCCCGCTGACATCATTTGAGCCTTGCGTACCCCTGCGGGATTCCCTTGTACTCTTTATAGACTTCCCATTCACACTGCCTTGTTAGCTCGCTAGGGCCAGTACCCTAGGATTGCGTCATATGTTTGTACTCTACAAACACCCTGTACTAGTATATAAGTCACGCCCTACCTAGCTTGTACGGTAGACTTGACTTCTTGTGTAATACCACAATCGTCTTTGCCTCACAAATGCCTTTGACTCGCCATTGTGCTTGAGTCCCTCCTTCGCTCGCCTTTTCGCTTGAGCCTTGACTTTCTGCTATTATCCTTGTGTCCCTAGGAGACCAAGTGATACTTGTTCACCACTAAACTGAACCCTAACCGGTTCGCGTCTTACCGATCCCGTTGACTTACCGAAGTACACATCGTACTTAACACCCCTGTGGTGGTGTTACAGCCTGCACCCCTCCGAGCGCCTGGGCTAGGGCGTGGAGGTGCTGCTCCATCCTTTCTGCCTCGTGTTTGTAGGCGTGGAAGTGGGTTACCTCCGCCTTCAGGCTTACATCCCTCAACTCGTTGATGGCGCGATCCATCCGGTGCTGGTTGCTGTGCCCTCCGACGAGGGTGTACAGGTCCTCGGGGGCATAGTGAGGCTTGCCCGCTTCTCGAACTTGGGGCTCGGCGTATAGGGGGCGACTGTAGACCTTGTCGCTGTCGTCCACGAGGCCAAGGACCAGGGGGTCTGGTCCGGCGATGACCTGGACATAGGTGGCTTGGCGTGTCACCCCCTGGGCATCGGTGATGGGGTAGTGAATGAAGTCTTCCCCCCGATTGTGTTTGTATCCATGCGGGGCAGTTCGCGACGACCCCCCTAGGTATCGAAGGCGAACGGCGGGTAGGGTGGCGTCTTGGGTATCGACCACTACGCCGCCGCGGTATATGGGGCGACCGGTGGAGTCGCATGCGTACGGTGTTTCCCGGGGGTCGTCAGAGTCGGTTGCGGTGATCAGGTATGGCTGCTCAACTGGGTACCATTCCCTTAACGTTCCTTCTACTGCTTCATATGCTGCCCTCTCAGCATCTCGGTGTGTTGGCGGCGTCAGTGATAGACGATGGCTCACCTGGCTGCTGCCACTGCCAGTTGTCGCCGCCTCCAGTCCTCTGCCAACTCCTTCCAGTCCCGCACCTTCATCCAATCCTGCCACTTCAGTGTCGCGGGCGTCTTCTTCTTGCTTGACTTCGACCCGTACTGGGTCAGGTCGAAGTGGGGGACTCACAAAGAGTCCGACAGCTGTACGAAGCCGAGTAACTTTGGCCTCGGTGTATGGCGCCGTGTTGAGGCAGTCGCCGTTGGGGTTGAGAAGCCAGTACGTGGTGGGTTGGTCGGGTTCTTCGATGTCGATGATGGACTGGGCATTGTTGAGGGCTGCCTGGAGCTCTTCGTGGGTGAGGCTATTGACGAGATGGGAAGCAAGAGATGCGGGAGAGGTGGTAGAGGGAAGAGACATTGTTGGTTGAGTGAGGAGTCCAGTGTGAAAGGATGGGGATTTAGTTGTGATTTGCCCTCGTCTTATACGCATCTCTCTCAAGTTCAAGCTCCATTTGTATTCCGCCAGAGCTTTGTCAGCGAATACGTTGTGTTGGTCGACCCACTGGTTCTCCGAGTCTGGGTACCCTTTCCATTTCACGAGGTATTGCAATTTCTTGCTCCGGCCAAATCGCCTGGAGTCTAGAATGTGTAGCGGTATGACACCTCGCTATGCTAAGCTCAAGTGAAAGAGTTGTAAAATGAACTGTCAGGCCTTCAGGACTCAAGCCTAGCGTGGAGATAAATCACGCGCCAAACTTACAGTCACTGTGGAGCGTGCTAGGTCAGAGGTGATCCTTATACAGGAGCACGACTCGCGATGTCACACAGTGGTAAGCTGAGTAGAAACCTGAGTAGAAACCAAGAGGACAAGTTGGTTCTACTCAGGACGCTACAGGAGAGTTTATATACACTACTGGAGCTGAGCTTGAACCGAGTCTAAACACTATTACTAAGTGTACAGTAAGACTCCATGACTCAGGAGCTGACACGTCATGTCTAATAATAGCGCTATCTATTGTGCTGACTGATGCACTTGTCATAGCGCTGACGCAATGCCTTATCTTGCTGAGTAAAACCTAATACAGCGAGTAAGCGTAAACTACTAAGCGAGTTCTAGAGCTATCTAGAATGTTCCTTCCTTATCTACCAATCACGGGAGTCCGTACATAAATGGAATGTGACCGGATTAGGTTGTCCCGTTAAGGGTGCAACTATCCCACGGTCACGTGCTTGTAGGTGCACATGGTGGCAGCATGTGACTGACGATATCTCATACTTTGGCCCTTTATATCTTCCTTGAATATTTCCGTACAAATACAGAAAAATAAGGAAAATAATATACGCGTCCATGACATCACCCCCCTTCTTAAGGGTCGATGTCCGCGTTGGCCTCTGTGTACTTATGAGATGCTTGCCAAGGCAAGGACGCGTAGATGAGAGCCGCTATTTTTCTAGGTGCACCCGGGTTGGAGGAGTGGAACTCCTTGACTTTGTCCAGGGCATGCGCTAGATTTTTAGCTGGTTCCCAGGTGTCCTCGCCTTCACCGTAGCCCTTCCAGCGGACAAGGTATTTAAGAGTACGACTGAAGAGTTTGGAGTCTCTTATGTGGTCAACTTCGTACTCTTCTTCCCCTTCGACTGTGATGGGTTCAGGTGGAGGTGGCATAAGCCCATTGACTTCGTTTCCTTTGTAGGGGGAGAGGCGGTCTACATGAAATACATCATGGATCTGTAATGCGGGGGGGAGTGCAAGCTTGTAGTCGACGTCACTTTTAACTTCAGTGACTTCAAATGGGCCTAGCTGTTTAGGGCCCAGTTTGGACGACTGCTGTGTTGTAGACGCTTGTCGAGCGTTGGGATACCGGTAGGCCTTCCAGCAGGAATGGTGAAGTCCAGCATGTAGCCGTATAGTAGCTCAAAGGGGGTATGTCCCGTAGCTGAGTTGAGCCTACTATTGATCACAAATTCTGCTGTGGGGAGCAGGTCTGCCCAATCATCCTGCCTCTTACTAATGAACAAGCGCAAGTAGACTTCTACTTCTTGATTTTTGCGCTCTACCTGTCCATTAGCTTGAGGGTGATAGGCGGTAGTAAGACCTGCGTCTATCCCTAGTCGCTTGTATTGTGCCCGCATGCTTCTTGCAGCAAACTGGGGTCCCCTGTCACTGATGATTTTCTTGGGGATCCCGTGCAAGGGGAAGACTTGCTCAAAGTAGATGGATGCTACCCCATCAGCCGTGATTTGAGAGGTCACTGGAAATAGATGGATCTGTTTTGTGTAATGATCCACTATGTTAAGGATCATATCCTTTCCACGTGACATGGGCAGGGGGCCGATTAGATCGACTCCGACTACCTGCCATGGTCCCTCAGGTACTTCTTGCGGCTGGATTATAGCTTTGGGGTGCAGATCTTTGCGATAACGTTGGCATCGATCGCATCCTTCTACATATGAGCTTACGAAGCCTGCCATGCATGGCCACCAGTAGTAGCGACTGACTAGCTCGATGGTGCCATTCTTACCAGGGTGACTGGTGGTGACAGAGTCATGGCATGACTTAACCACATCTCGTCGTAGTGTCCGGTCGTTGGGAATGTACAGTTTCCCCTGATGGTAGACTAGGCCGTCATCTTCCTCCCACATTGCGACTCCATCCATGAGAGCTTTTGGAGCGGTCTTTTGTAAACTTTTGAGACCCTCTATAACTTCTGCTTCTCGAATGGAGGCGAGTCTTATGCAATTTCCTAGGGAGTCCACTTCTGGGCGGAAGTGTGCTTGGGCGGCATTGAGGAAATGCTTAGGTTGTAACACCTGAACCTGGCGGTTATCCTCGTTGTCTCTGATGTGGTCTTTTGAGAATCTACTTAATGCATCGGCTTGCATGGAGTCTCCTTTCTTGTAAGTGATTTTGAAGGCGAAGCGACTTAAGTATAGGGCCCAGCGGGCCTGTCGTCTGTTTAAGTCTTTCATGCTTGCCCACCATTCCATGTTTTTATGGTCGGTGATCACTTCAAAGGAGATGCCTTCGAGGAAGTGTCTCCAGTCCTCTAGGGCACGGATTAAGCCGAGCATTTCTCTGTCGTAGATTTCATAGTTGCGTTCTTCTTTGCTCATAGACTGCAAGCAATACGCAACGGGGTGTCAAAGACCATCAGGATGCTTTTGAGTAAGTATACCGCCAGTAGCAAATCCTGAAGCGTCGGTTTCGACTCTTGTTGGAAGCTGTGGATCATACACTTTGAGAATGGGTTCTTGTACGAAGCTTTCCTTCAAGTGGTCGAAGGCCCTCTGCTGTTCAGAATGCCATTGCCATGGAGTGTCCTTCTTCGTGAGGTCATGCAAGGGTTGGGCGATGGCCGCGAAGTCCTTGATGAATCGACGATAGAAGTTGGCGAACCCGATAAATGCTCTAACTTCTCTGAGCGTTGTGGGTGTAGGCCACTCCCTTGCTGCAGCGACCTTGCCAGGGTCCATCTGCACTTCTCCGGGACGGATTATCATCCCAAGGTACTCCATTTCCTGCCTTTCGAAGTCACATTTCTCAGGTTTAAGATAGAGGTCGTGCTCTTGCAGTCTCTGGAGCACTTCGTGTACAATCTTGCGATGGTGCTCTAAGGAGTTACTATAGATGAGGATGTCATCCATGTATACTGCAACCTCTCCTGCTGCGATTAGATCGGCGAAGACGGTGTTCATGAGGGCTTGGAAGGTGGCTGGACTGTTAGTCATGCCGAAGTACATGACCTTTGGTTCGTACAGTCCACGATTGGTGATTATTGCACCCTTCCATTCATCTCTGGGTTTGATCCGGATGTTGTGATACCCCCATCTTATGTCAAACTTAGTGAATACCTTTGCTCCTTTCAACCGGTTTATAATGTCAGCGGCGAGCGGTAGTGGGTATCGGTTCTTAATAGTGATTTTATTAAGATGACGGTAATCCTGCACTAGACAGAGCTTGCCGTCTTTCTTTTTGATGAAGAATACTGGTGAAGCCATCGGTGATTTAGATGGGACCAGATATCCTTTTGAGATATGCTCTTGCAGGAATTTGTCGAGTTCCACTTGCTCGCTAGGTGACATAGGATACGTTTTGACCCTCCAGTGTTTAACTGCATCTGGTTCGAGGTCTATTGCGTGATCCCACGGTTGATGCTCAGGGAGCCTCTGGGATTCCTCCTCAGAGAAAACTTTCGCGAAGTGTCTGTAGTGCTTCAGTACCATTTCTTCGAAGGTTTTCTTAGGTTTGGAGGCGGTGGCTTTCTCGGCGATCTGCTGAGAGTATGTGAAGCCTGCCAAACAGAAAACTTCGTCTTGGACCATGTCGAGCACTTTCTCCGCAAGGAGACGGCGGCGTTCCATCCGGTTTGCCATGATGCGTGTCACCTCTACCTCCAACTCTGGTGGCGCTGTTTCAGTGGTCGAGTTGAGGCGCATAGTGCCTTCCTGCCAGTCTATTTGCGGGTTCCTCTGCCTTAGCCATGGTAGACCCAAAATGATGTTCTCTGGGCCTAGTGAAGTGACTAGGAAGTCGTGACTTTCTTCACTAGGGCCGACTTTCAGAGTAAGTCTGACTTTGTGGGTGATACTACCGGCTTCGTTGAGAGTCCCATCTATGTTGTATAGGGTGATGGGACTTGCAAGAGGAACCTGCAACATCTTGTGGCGGTCAGCGTACCTTTTGTCCAGGAACAACGAAGTTGCCCCAGAGTCTACCATTGCTGCTACTTTTACAGTACGATGACGTCCTTTTAAATACACAGAAATATGAAAATGTGATTTTTTGTCTTTTGTTTCGGGAATAATAGTAGAAGACAGTGCTGCATCAGAAATCATCACGTGCGGCATTGCTTCTGTGATGAACACTCACTCAGAGTGCTCGTGCAGGACACTTGGCTGACGAGGAACGCGAGGGATGATGAAGAAGGCTGGGAAAACTTGGAAGAACTTGGCAAGAACAAGGATAACAAGGAGGTTGCGAATCCAAGCTATGGTAAATAGCGAAGAAAGGCGCTAGGAGGTTATCCAAGTGGGAGTCACAAGTGGACAGTCTGAGGGACTGTCCGTTCTATTGCTCTAGTTTATATACCTGGGTACATGGTCTGTGCGTACTTTAGGGGAGGCTTACTCCTTCCCACAGGTGCTGCGCAATGGAAGGTTCTGGAAGGGTTCTAAGTATATCAACCAATCAGAATAATCGTAGGTATCGTACGACTGCTCCGCAGTCGATTGCGCGAGATTGCGCCATAGTGGCGTGACTGCTCCGCAGTCCAATAGGATTAATCCAAAGAGTGGTACGACTTTCAGTCGTCAGGTGACTTGATAAACATAGGATAATCACGTGACCGTCGGAGTACGAATTTGGAACTCCGACTTCGGATTTCCCCTTTAGGAAATTGATTACATAAGACCGGGCCGGCGCGGACCGGTCTTAGATGCTCGAGTCACGACCCAAGTTTACAGGTTCGTGACAGTATCCCCTCTTTAAGGGGTTGCTGCGCCGTTCAGCAACCATCAAGGTTCTGAGTTTGGGTGCTTGTGGATTCTTGTGGTGAAATTGTCGAACGAGGTCCTGGGTGTGTTTCATTTGTGAGGCTGGGAGCCAGGAGTTTTCTGAAGAAGGGTATCCTTTCCACTTCACTAGGTATTGTGTGCCTTTCTTGTTCGGAGAGAGCCTTGATTGGAGGACCGTTTCTACTTCATAGTGCTCGTCCTCTCCTTGGACTATTTCTGGGGGTGGTCTGGTGAAATTGGGTCCATGGGCTGTGGTTTCGTTGTAGGGGGATACAAGGGATATATGGAACACTGGATGGATCTTCCAAGCTTTGGGCCACTGGAGTTTACAATTAACTCCCCACACGGATATGACTTTGAATGGTCCATGTCGTCTAGGGGCTAGTTTGGCCTTGGGGTGCGTGGTGTGGATATTGGTTCCTTCTAACCAAACTTGGTCACCTGGTTGGGGTACGTAGGTGGCTGTGGATACATGGGTATTTTTCATGACTTCGGCTGCTACCTTTAGTGCAGTGGATACTTCAATGCGAATTTGTTCTAGGGAATGAAGGCGTTCTTCTACTGTGGGTATTTTGGACGCAAAGTTGACTGGTGGAATGAATTCTGGTTTGTAGCCGTACCAGATCTCGAAGGGTGATTTTCCTGTGGCACTGTGTTGTCTTGCATTGTGAGCGAATTCCATGAAGGGTATTAGTTCTACCCAGTTGTCGACTTGGAAATTACAAAAGATGCGTAGGTATTGTTCTAGTTCCTGGTTGACGCGTTCTGTTTCTCCATCCGTTTGTGGATGGAATGCTGTAGACATGGTTGACTTGACGCCTAGTTTGCTCCAAACTTCTTGCATTACTTTGGAAGCAAATTGTGGTCCTCTATCGGATATTACTTGGTGTGGTAGACCTGTTTGTCTCCAGACTTGTTCTAGGTATAACTTGGATGTTTCTTCGGCAGTGATGGTCTTGTTACATGGAGCAATTATCGTTGCTTTACTGAGACGATCCACTACAACGAATAGTGAATCGTATCCTTGTGACGTGGGGAGGTCCGTGATGAAGTCCATGGTGATTATTTCCCAAATTTCGTTAGGGACTTGATTTGGTTGCAGGGGTACTTGGTTTCTTGGTTTAACTTTTGTTGCTTGGCAAGTGGCATGTTACGCCACCACTGGCGTTAGTCCGACTTGGACACGAAAGGGCGTTCACGACTTAGCAGAATATCTCTTCAAGGTCACGTGACCTGATCACGGGATACGCGGCGCCTACAGGCACGTGATCCAAACGTACACTAGGGCAGGTCGTGCCACTAGGTATTCCGATGCTTGATGGAGACGACTTGCTCAGAAAGAGACAAGCGAAGCACGTGTGAGAGAGATGAGGAGAAAGTGGTGATTTGAAGAAGACCAAGATGGCTTATCTTGGTCTTATCGAGCCACTATTTATACATACGAGAGGGCGCTTTAAAGCTCCTCTTGAAAGTCGAACTACGAGTAGCGTAAGTAGCTCGAACCCTACTACAACTACTACTAGGAATGAGCCATAGTATCTAGCATGTGATACTACGACCGCTGACTGATGCGTTAAGTCCATGACACATTACTACTTACTAAGGGGTCATATCCGTATAGTAAGAGTCCATTTCCCGCGTACCGCGACATCACCCCCTTTTCAGCTGCGACGTCCACGGCGCCGAGTGGGGCCTACCCCCCCAAGCCACGCTTCCTGTCTCTCCGTGATTCGATCGAGTACGTTCGCCATCTCCAGCCGGAACTTGCACCGAGCCAGCTCCGACTGAACACCCCCCAACGCTTGAGCCAGGGCGTGGAGCCGCTGCTCCATCCTCTCAGCCTCGTGTCGATAGGCGCGGAATCGAGTCAACTCAGCTTTGACCCCTACGTCCTTCAGCTCGTTCACGGCACGGTCCACCCGATGTTGGTTGCTGTGCCCTCCGACGAGGGCGAATAGGTCTTCTGGGGCGTAGTGGGGCTTGCCGTTCTCGCGGACGTGGGGTTCGGCGTACAAGGGGCGACTGTATACCTTGTCGCTGTCGTCTACGAGTCCGAGGACGAGGGGGTCCGGCCCGCCTATGACTTGAACGTAGGTGGCTTGGCGGGTCACCCCCTGGGGGTCGGTGATGGGGTAGTGGACGAAGTCGTCCCCCCGGTTGTGTTTGAAGCTGTGCGGTGCGACTCGTGACGTTCCTCCCAGGTATCGGAGGCGGATGGCTGGTGCGGTGTTGTTGTGGGTGTCGACGACCACGCCCCCACGGTATATGGGGCGACCCGTGGAGTCGCATGCGTAGGGGGTTTCGCGGGGGTCGTCAGAGTCGGTAGCTGTGATGAGGTATGGCTGCTCAACTGGGTACCATTCCTTCAAACTTCCCCTCGACCGCCTCGTACACTGCTCTTTCAGCGTCTCGATGTGTTGTCGGCGTTTGTGGTAGATGATGGCCCTCCGTGCCGCGGCTATTGCCAGCTGTCGGCGCCTCCAATCCTCCGCGGGCTCCCTCCAATCTCGATTCCTCATCCACTCCTGCCACCTCAGCGTCGCAGGCGTCTTCTTCTTGCCTGACTTCGACCCGTACGGGTTCAGATCGAAGTGGGGGACTCGCAAAGAGTCCGACAGCTGTACGAAGCCGAGTAATTTCGGCTTCGGTGTAGGGCGCTGTGTTGAGACGTTCCCCCTGGGAGTTGGTGAGCCAGTGGGCGACGGGTTCGTCGGGTTCTTCGAGGTCGACGACGGTTTGGACGTTGTTGAGGGCTTCGCGCAACTCTTCGTGGGTGAGGCCGTCGACGAGACGGGAAGCGAGATTGGGGGAAGAGGAGGAAGCGGGAAGAGACATTTCGGATTGAGTGAGTTGTCCAGTGTGATAGGATGGGGGGGAACTTAGCGTCGTCTGCTTGGCTTATATGTGCTCTGGCAGTTCTTGAACTCCGCTTGTATTCCGCTACGGCTTCGTCGGCAAATACGTCACTTTGGTTGACCCACTGGTTCTCCGAGTCCGGGTATCCCTTCCATTTCACGAGGTATTGGAGTTTTTTGCTCCGGCCGAAGCGCCTTGAATCTAGAATTCGCTCCACTTCATACTCCTCTTCTCCATCCACTAGGTCCGGCGGTGGGCGTTGAAAGTTTTCTCCGTGCATGGGCGTTTCTCGATAGGGCGTGAGTAAATCGATGTGAAACACGGGGTGGATGCTCCACTGCGTGGGAAGTTGGAGTTGGTAGTTGACCGGTGACAGAACTCGTGTAATTCGGAATGGGCCATGTCGTCGTGCCGCAAGCTTGGCTGTCGGTTGATTGGTTCGAAGGTGTCGCCCTTCTAACCATACTTGGTCTCCTATCCGGTACTTGGGCGTATCTCGGTGTTTGATCCATAGTGATTGTGCTCTTTTGATAAGGTTCTGGGCTTCTTTTCGCGCAGTCTCGGAATTGTTGGAGCCTCGTGAGCACCTGTGGGATGGGTGATGGCTTATCGATCCAATCAGCGCGCGGGTCGTATCCCATTAGGAGTGAAAATGGAGACTTCCGTGTCGCCTCGTGGGGCCAATTGTTGTGAGCGAATTCTGCCATAGGTAGGAATTGCGCCCAATTGTCTTGACGTTCATTGGCCCAGAATCGGAGATATTGTTCGAGCCATTGATTGGTGCGCTCTGACTGTCCGTCTGTTCGGGGGTGGTATGCCGTAGAGATATTCTGGTAGATGCCTAGGATTCGGCACAATTCCCGCGTAAATTTTGATGCGAAGCGTGGATCACGGTCGCTAATAATCTTTGCCGGTAGTCCGAATCTCCGAAATACGTGAGTGACGTACAGGGCTGCTGTTTCCTCCGCTGATATCTCTTCGTTGCATGGGATGAATATTGATGCCTTGGTGCAGTCGTGATCGGTTACGGTGAGGATCGAATCGTATCCTTGCGATTCTGGCAATTTAGTGATAAAGTCGAGGGCAATGGTTTCGAATGGTTTAGCATCCGCTCTTGGTGTGATGGGTACCAGTGGGGCTTTTGTCGGGCGGTTGTTGACTTTGTGTCTTTGGCATTCCGCGCAGCCTTGGACATACTCGGTCACGTGCTTCAGCAAGTTGGGCCACCAGTAATTTCGTTCGATGATTCTTGCCGTTCGTTTGATTCCTGGGTGGCCGTAAACTGGGGGATCGTGGTGGTTTGCAATGATTGTGCGGAGTTCGTCAGTTTTTCCGGTGATTACCCGTGCTCCCTGGCGATACCAGGTTCCCTCGACCTTCTTGAGTTTGTACGGATCCACCCATGGGCGTATGGCATCTTCGTCTTGATCATGCTTTTCCGGGGTTTGCGTGGTGAGGGTTCGCGCGAATACTTTTTCCGGTAAAACTATGACTCCTTCGTTGTCTTTTTCGCCTCGGTCGTAGTCGGGTCTTCGTGATAGTGCGTCCGCGCGGCCGTTGTTTGTTCCTTTGATGTGATGGATCTCGAAGTCGTATTCCATGAGTTCTAGGACTTCTCGAGCTACGCGGCGACTTATCTTTTGTGGTGATTTCCAATGTGTAAGGTTAAGGTGGTCGGAGAAGATTTTGACCTTGTGTGGCGATCCCGCTAGGAAGTGTCTCCAGTGTCGTAAGGCTTTGACGATGGCCAAGAGTTCTAGGTCGTAAATGTCGTAGTTGCGTTCCGCTTCATTTAAGGTGGTTGAGAAGTATTCGATGGGGTGTCGTTTTCCGTCTTGTTTCTTCTGTAGAAGGACTGCACCTGTGGCGTATCCGGACGCGTCTACCTCGAGTTCGAATTGGTCTGTTAGTGCTGGGTGAGCCAGTACTGGTTCGCTTGTGACTAGGTTTTTGAGGGTTTGGAACGCTTTTTCTTCGTCTTTGCCCCATGTCCACTCGGTGTCTTTGCGCGTGAGCTTGTTAAGGGCTCGTGCGTGCGTGGCGAAACCGCGAATGAAGAGTCGGTAAAAATTGCAAAAGCCTAAGAAGGATCGTACGTCACGTACTTTCGTGGGTGTGGGCCAGTCACGTATGCCGGCGATTTTTACAGGGTCCATGCGGGTCACCCCCTTTTCAAGGATTACCCCCAGGTAATCCATTCGCGGTTGGTGGAATGTGCATTTTGCCGGTTTGAAGTAGAGGTCGTGGTCCATCACCACCTGGAGTACTGCGCATACAGCGTCTATGTGTGCTTGGAGTCCGATGTTTTCGAGTGTCGCGATGCCGATATCAGTCCATGTAGACGCGAATGATTGTGCCCCTAGTCGCGAAGATGCGGATCAGTGTCGCCTAGTATGTCGTTCATCATGTTCTGGAAGGTGGCTGGCGAGTTCGTGAGTCCAAAGTACATAACTAGGGGTTCGAATAGTCCGTATTTTGTTTTGAACGCTGCTTTGTGTTCGTCGCCTTCCTTGATACGTACGTTGTTGTATCCCCAGCGGATGTCCAGTTTGGTAAAGATGCGTCCTGTTGCCGAGGTCGTTTATGAGTTCCGACATAAGAGGTAGGGGGTACTGATTACGCACTGTGCAGGCGTTGATGCGCCTGTAGTCTTGTACGGGTCTCAGTTTTCCGTCTTTCTTTTTGATGAAGAAGAACGATGAGGCGTAAGGGGATTTTGACGGTCGGATGTACCCTAGTTTAAGTTGTTCGTTTAGCCATTCGCGTAGTTGGCCGTCCTCGTCCTGTGACATAGGGTAGACTTTACAGTCGATGCTGGGGGGGGTGTCAGGTTTGAAGTCGATTGCGTGGTCCCACGGTCTCGAAGGTGGGAACCGATGTGATGCCTCTTCACTAAAGATCTTCGCGAATCGCTGGTATGGTTCGGGGATGACTGTGGTGGTGGCTTCTTGGTGGGCGGCGATAGCGAGTTCGGTGGCCGTGGTACGTATTTGGCATGCTTCTTCGAGTTCTTGGACTATCTCTTCCGCTTCTTCTGTGGTCATAGCGCTGGCTATGGTGGTTTGTGTTTCTGCGGGGTTGATGGATCGAAGTACCACTGGGAGGGCATTTTCATGAATCGTGGCGTGTGCCCAACTGATGGTGGGTTCGTAGGTGGCTAGCCAGGGGTATCCGAGGACTAGGTCTTCGTTCCCGATGTCTGTGACTAGAAATCTCATGACCTTGGATGCTCCATTGGTTTGAACGTCTAGGTCGATAAAGTGAGTGATGGACCCAGCTTTATTTTCCGTGTTATCTATGTTCCATATTTTCTTCGGTTTCTCAAGGGTCTGGAGTCCGAGGCCCATTCGTTTGGCGAACGTGGGTCTTATGAAGTTGTCGGTGGCTCCGGAGTCTACGAGCCCTTTTATGTCGGCCATGGAGTAACTTGTACGAATCGAGACTGGAATTCTAAGCGAACGGTAGCGAGTCATGATTACAGAGTTACAGTTGACTGCCCTCACCCAGGCCGATGGGTTCAGGCGTCCTGAAAACCCTCTTGGGTCCAGAGGTCTTTAAATACGAGGTCTTTTACTTCGTCACTTGCTCCCCTCAGCGTCTCCATCCACTCTTTGGCTTGTTCTTGCGGGGTAGTGTTGGCTCGTCGTGCTGTCGTAGGTTCTTGTTCGAAGTGGTCGGTGTCCATGCTTCGACTCGTGCTTGCGTACGGCTGGGCAAGTTGCCTTGGTTTTCTGGGGCGTGTGCATTCTCGTGAGAAGTGGCCCGGATTGTTACAATTGTAACATATCACTTCCCTCATGTCGCGGCGCTGACTTCTTCCTTGGTTTTGCCCCGGTCCTCCTCTTGGTGGGAATGGGGGTCGCTGGTAGCTTCCTCTGTTTGGGTCTCCTACCTCCGCGAGGCGTGCGCGAGTGCGGTCTGCTGATGTGTCCATGGCGTCTGGATCGCGGCGAGGTGGGGCGAATCTGGGTGGTGCCCACTGCGGGTTGTAACCGCGGTTTTGCTGAGGTTTTGGCGGCGGTTGGGTGCGTGGGGTAGTGTTAATCCCTAGGCGGGCGCGCAGGTGAATGTACTGTTTTTGTCTTCGGAGTGCCGCTTCCTTCCATTCGTTGAAGGTTTGAGGGTCGTCTAGTTCGTAGATCTTTGTAAACAGGGATCGTGGGAGTCCCGCCGTGAATCGATCCAAGGTTTGGCGGTCGTTGAGGCGGTAATCAGCCTTCCGCGTGAGCTGCTCGAAATTGGTGACGTACGAATCAATATCGTCACCGATCATCTTGAATCCTTTGGCCAGTGTGGCTTGCGCCTGTTCCTGCTCGAGCACGTTCGAGAAGCGGTCTGAGAATCCCGCTGTCAAGGTATCCCATAGATATGGGTCGTATCGGCTGCGCCCGTGGTGTAGCTCATTGTTGAGCCATTGAAGAAAGCCGAGCGTCCAGTTTGACACTCGTGGTCCTTTGATGAAGCCCAAGAATAGCAAGCATCGTCGATAGACGTTGGTCATAATCGGCGCTTCTGAGTTTTGTCCCCAGTAAATGTGCCATTGCGTGAGGAATGACTCGTACTCATCTCTGTTTCCATCGAAGATGTTTGGTGTTTCCCCTACCAGTTTGTCTGCACCGTGCGGTGCTCCCAATGGCACTGCTCCTGGGGCCGGGCCTCCTGCCGGTGGTGGTGGTCCTCCCCCAAATGGGTCTCCACCTCCCCCTCCTCCGAATTGAGGTTGTCGTCCTCCTGGGGGTCCTCGGCCAAAATTGCCTCCCTGTCTTCTGGGTTGTGGGGGTCCTCCTGCGCCTGGTGGAGGGTCTGCGACGTCTGGTCCTACTGCTCGGAAAATTGCCGCGTCATCGGCCGTCATTCGGTGTCCGGTAGTTGGGTTGATGGGGCGTAGGTAGGCCTCGGCTTCTTCGGTGATTCTTCGGGCTTCTTCGACTGCCGTATCTACCTCTGTTATTGTTGCGGTGGCCATTTCTGCGGGTGGGTGTACCTCGATGCTCTCCAGTTCGTTTATGCGTAGGGACTCAGCTGTGTGAATTATTTCTTCTACTTCTGACTCGTCTTCGTTTTCCGTTTCTTCGTCGTCTCTGCTGGTTTCTGATGGTGCCGGAGTTCTGGGCTCAGAGGTGCTTGGTTCCTCTTCGGGTTGCCCGTCTATGCGTCCCCACTCTGCGCGTGTGGGTAGGTTCCTTGAATCGATGTCGCAGTTATAATTTCTTCCTGCGGGTCGAATTGCGTCGTAGCGGTTGTCTATGGGGTTCCAAGTGATTTCGACCCAGCACAGGTGATCGAAGTTGAACTCAACTGGGCGGTATCGGGTTGGTCCCGATGCGAAGTCTACGAAGTATCCTGTCTCGCCTCTGTACTCTCTCCACCGGGCTGCTCCTAGGAATTGTGTCGGTACGTTGCGGTCTCCTCGTCGTTCGAGGGAGTAGGTCTGGAAGTTTCTCCACTGGTCTCTGGTTGTGAACGCCACGATGGGTAGATCTTGGTCTTAATGTTACGCCACCACTGGCGTTAGTCCGACTTGGACACGAAAGGGCGTTCACGACTTAGCAGAATATCTCTTCAAGGTCACGTGACCTGATCACAGGGATACGCGGCGCTTACAGGCACGTGATCCAAACGTACACTAGGGCAGGTCGTGCCACTAGGTATTCCGATGCTTGATGGAGACGACTTGCTCAGAAAGAGACAAGCGAAGCACGTGTGAGAGAGATGAGGAGAAAGTGGTGATTTGAAGAAGACCAAGATGGCTTATCTTGGTCTTATCGAGCCACTATTTATACATATGAGAGGGCGCTTTAAAGCTCCTCTTGAAAGTCGAACTACGAGTAGCGTAAGTAGCTCGAACCCTACTACAACTACTACTAGGAATGAGCCATAGTATCTAGCATGTGATACTACGACCGCTGACTGATGCGTTAAGTCCATGACACATTACTACTTACTAAGGGGTCATATCCGTATAGTAAGAGTCCATTTCCCGCGTACCGCGACATGGCACATCCGTCCACATAGCTCTTGACGAAGGTGGACATGCCTGGCCACCAGAATTCTCGTGAAATTAGTTTGTAGGTCTTCCATCTTCCAGGGTGTCCTGTGGCAAGATGGTCATGGTATTGCTTGACTATTTCTCTTCGGAGATCTTCATTCTTGGGGACGTATACTTGTCCTTTGTACAGGATGATTCCATCTTCTAAGTTCCAATCTTCTAAGCCCTTTGTGAGGGATCTAGGGCCATTCTTTAGAAGGGTTTCTAAGGCAAGGCTAACTTCTTTGTCGTATTCTTGAGTGCTCTTGATTTGTTGTCGTAACGTGGTGTTCCCTTGGACTGTGATTGTTGTGGGTCGGACTGCATGGATTGCGAAAAATTTGTTATCCAGAAGCACACGATCATTTTCTTCGTGAGCTATCCCCTCTTTAAGGTCTGGACGCCTGGACAGGGCATCCGACTTATTTTGGGTACCGGGTTTGTGGACAATGGCGAACTTGAAACGCGAGAGGAAGAGGGCCCATCGTGCTTGGCGCCGCGTAAGTTTCTGTTTCGTGGAGAAATAGACCAAATTTCCATGGTCCGACCAAATTTCGAGGGTGTCTCCGCGTCCTTCAAGGTAGTGGCGAAACATTTCCAGGGCGCGGATGATAGCAAGGAGTTCTTTATCATGGATTTCATAGTTCCGTTCGGCAGGCTGTAGAGACTTGGAGTGGTACGCGATGGGGTGCCAACGGTTGAGTGCATCGGGTTGTTCTAAGATGGCGCCAGTGGCAAAGTCACTAGCGTCTGTGATTAAGCGGAAAGGCTTCTCGTGGTCTGGTAGGGCAAGGACAGGTGCAGTGGTGAAAGCTGTGATGAGTGTCTGAAAGGCTGTGGATGCTTCTGGGGTCCATAGGAAGGGTACTTCTTTCTTGGTTAAGTCAAACAAGGGGCGTGCAATGGTAGAGAAGTCCTTGATGAAGCGTCGATAAAAGTTGCAAAATCCTAGGAAGGCTTGAACTTGTTTGACCGTCTTAGGAGGTGGCCAGTCTCTTATTCCTGCCACCTTGGCTGGGTC